>VZSV01000002.1:9964058-10015890 GCA_013398735.1 Nothocercus julius | reverse complement strand
CGGGCCCCTCAGCACCGCCGGCCTCCCGGTGCCGCGGCCTCCCGGGCCCCTCAGCACCGCCGGCCTCCCGGCCCTCGCGAGCAGCCAGGAGCCCATCCTGCACGGAGGCCGGCAGGACGTCCAGCCCCAGCAAAGCCTTGGCATTTCCAAGGTGCTTTAATTCATTTTAATATACACTATTAGCGCTTTAATGCTAATGGCCACTGTTCAGCTCTGCCAAATACACCTGAAAGACACAAACCTAAACGAGAGAAACAAAAAAAGAAAAAAGAAAAAAAAAAAAAAAAAGGCTTTGAAAGAACTTTCGAAGGGGTCTTTTGCTTAGAGATACCATCCGAGAAGCAATTTTCTTACAAACGAAAAAGGGTAACAGTGTAAAATCCTCTAAATCCAAAGCCCAAAATAATCCCTGGACATCTCTGGGTTCAGGAGCCACTCACACAACACTAATACTGACTTTAAACCCACAATTAAGATCAAGTCAGGATCTTATCTAAGCACCTGAAGAAAACATTAACAAGGTTAACAATCTCTAATAAACATCACGTCTTTTTTTTTTTTTTAATATATAAACTTAGTCAGAATTACCTATTAGAGACGGGTATTTCTCCCGCAACCAGTCTTTGCTGCTGCTCTGTAGCCTCAGAGGGCTACAGCAGCCGTGCTGAGCAGTACGCCCAAGTACAGTTTTCTTCCCAAAATCAGAAATATACAATTTCCAAAAATGGGAGCACAAGACAGAGTAATGAAAAATACTGCTAAAGAGAGGTTTAATTAAAAAAAATCAGGAGTTCAACAGTGCCTAAATCTTTATTTTTCATAACCTACATTTTTTTTTTTTCAAATTAGACAGTTTTACATTTTATGACACAAAAGGAAACTTAAATTACTGATAGTTTACATGTAAGCTTGATTCCAGTCTTAATGGAAGAAGAACAGAAACAAAAACCCTCAAGAAGGCTTCCGTATTACACTTCTATTTCATGAATTGGCAGCTGTCAGGTCTCCTTGGACATCTCCGATTGTCTGCTGCTATTAGTGTAATAGGTTACAAAGCACGTAAAAACCCCCGGACTGCAGCTAGCCGAAGGAGATACAGAGATAGGTGTGCACCATTACAGTCAGCTGTTGCTCGTGATACACCGCGCCGCACTCGGACAAGGGCCCTCCTACGCCAACAACTGCTCAAGTCTTTAAAGGATAATGCAGCAACATAAAAATGCGCCACCGTCCACTGATTTCTAAGTGGCAAATTATAAAGTCATGGTGGGGGACCGATCTGAAACAAGATTACACAGTACGCGTTAAAAACAACTTTTGTTTTTCTTTAAACAAGCTCCCGCAAGAACAGTCTCAGATCCCGTATTAACTTGTTTTATATATTTTTTTTTCAAATGAAAACCATCACCACACAATCCTACAAGGTAAAAATGCCAAATTTAATTACTGTAACCCTGAACTTGTAACTCAGCTACTGCTTTGGGGAGGTTTTTCGTTTCAAAAGTCACATTTTAATAGCTATATGTATCATAGCAACAGTCTGCATGCAACTTCACAACTCTACTCCGAAAACTCCATTTTGTCATTGAGTGAAAAAATAAAAAACCTCAAAGTAAAATGCAGTAAGGATAAGTTGTATATTACACAGCTATTTGGCGTGTCACTTTTTTTCTTTTTTTTTTCTTTTTTTTTAAAAAGCTATAAAAACCACATCAGAGGAAGGTTTAAACTTTCGATGCAACAGACTGTTGCTGGGTAAGCAGTAATTACAGTGTATTGACCTAGCACAAACGGCAGCAGAACACATTAGAACAGCACAACACATCCTGCTGGTCTCGATATATTACCTTATGTACCAGTTGAGCATTACGACGAGCTGTACACAGTTGCTGTAAGTAACCATTTGTGAGTGTTTGCAGCTGGCAAGCCTCGCACTTTCAGCAGACAAACAAGAGGAATCACACAGCCGGCCGAAACCATACACAAATCCAGCTACCGCTTTCACTGCTGCTGGGGAAAGGACGAGCTTCTTAGAATCCAATGACAGGACTAGTTCGAGCAGTTTGGGGGATGTTGTCAAAGTCCTATCTCCTCCCACAGCATTCACAAAGTGCTCTTTTTGAACGAGAGAGAAAAAAGAAAAAAAAAAAAAGAAAACAAACAAACCCCAGACGCCAATTTTAACCAATTCTGCAGCATACAACAAGCTGGATTTAAAAGGTCGACTAATTACCGATTGATAATTTATAAGAGGAAATTTATCAGGAGTTAACTTCTATAATTACTTTACAGCTCTATTAATCATACACTTAGGAAACAACTGATATTCTTGAGAGAAGCAGACAAAAAAGCTTCAGTGCGTATTTTCTTAGCAGTCTAAAGTATTTTTCCAATTAAATTTGATTTTATTATTGACTTAAAATTACACTTGGACTGCTACAATTCACTATTTACATTGCAGAACACTTCTGAATTGGTTAAACTGCTTGTTTTTAGAGGGACTTAGGAAAACATTTGAGGGCTTTCAAATAAGACTTTCATTCCATTTCCCTTTTGCAGTGAAGAGGCAGAGTCAGTTCAGCACACCAGAATAAAATAAGAAAAAGAAAAAACAACAAATTAAAGTAATATTCAAACCACAACATTTAGTTTATCTACATCCAGCTCAACAGCAACATTTATAATATCAATAATTTTTATCAGATTTTTTTCTTTAGGGTACCTTTTTATATGTTCTGATTATTTACAACTGTACAAGCAAAGCACACACTTCCAAGTGCACATATTTAATACAGTATTGACTATTTGCATTTACAGATTTTTCAACAATCTGAAAAAGATCAACTGTTTAAGATCTTTAAGGTATATTACAAAAACTGCTGCTAGTTCCTGTACTACAGTATGTTTACCCAGTAAGACCAGTGACAATAGATACATACTGTAACTGAGTAATTCTGTATTCCACTCGTGCTAACCCTCAACGGGGTCAGACCTCATTAACTCTAAGCTGTCTTGTACAAAAGTTAAGGCAAAGTCATTTTCAAGTTTAAATAAAATTCAAGTCTTTAAATATTGGATGGAAATAATTCTTTAAAAAATCAGTTGTTTAAATAAACATTTTTTTTTGTGGAATAAACTGTACTGTCATAGTCAGCAGGAATGAGTTTTGTCTGAACTTCCTGCAGCTTAAACACTCAAAGAAAAACTTTAGGCATTTTAAAACAAAAATAATTTATATTCAACTTTATTAGAAACTTGCTAATTTAGTGCATCCTTGTCCTTCAGAAAGCGCATCACTTCTAAAGTAAATAAGTGTGAGAAACCTCATCCCAGAGGTAAACATCAGGGATCTCTTCCTCCACCGCACAAAACAAACACCATTATCTCACGTCTTGGAAAATTTAAATCCGTATGCCAATGCTTGTAGTTACAGGAAGATGTCAACACAAGGCTGACTAAGATATGAACTCTTTCAAAGAGCACTTGGGGCAGAGTCTTTTTTTTTTTTTTTTTAAAAAAAAAAGTCTACACAGAGCACAGGGGTAACCAGAACATACAGCGCTGACTCAGTTAACTCCCTTACAAGCACAGGGAAGCTAAGGTTATCACGAGAAGGCTACAGTGCTTTCTCCTGATAACATCCACTAACAGGCTTCACCACCATAGAAGCTCACAGACTTAATTCTTTCTATTCACAATGTGCTTTGTATTTGCAAATTATAACATCAGTTTTATTCTGGAGTGAGTAGATGGTTACTTGCTTGCAGTAAGTCAAAAACAGAAATATTTTAGAAAGACCACTATGGTGCTCTGTAGGATTCATTTCATGTGTGCAAAACATCAAAGAGATTAAATTTTTAAAAACGCTAGAAACAACTACTTGTTTAACCTAAAAGTGCAAGTATGTTTGCTGACATCTTGGTACAGCAGCCCAATAAAAAAAATCTTCAAGGTCACATACTAATTCGTAAAATATATCTACTTCCTTGCACTCTACACACTAGCTGCCGTTATCAGTCTTTTGGACACTTTAGATATGTACTTGCAGACCAGTTTATTAAAAATATTGCAGCAGCACGTTTCTGCTTAACAGTTTAGAAAAAAACTCACTATACAGAGCTTGCACTCACACAGCCACAGAGAGGCTTAATAAAAAGTTGATTTTTTTTTTTTAAAGACAAATATTTTACATCTTGAAAAAAATAATCACACTAAGCTTCACCTCCAAGTAAGCACCAATCTAAATGTAAAGTTTAGAACAACTATCCAGAAATATCCAGAAAAAATAGAATGTTTGTCCAAGAGGGGAAAAGTATTTCACAGAAGAAAAAAAAAAAAAACAAAAACTGCAGGCATTGTTACATGCCTAATATCACTGCAAGCTCCTAACCAGCAACTCATTCTCAGGTATCTTAGTGGGAACATGGGTTTAATTTGTGGGAAGCTGACCTCTTTCCAAATCCCTCCCCGGTGTTGATTTCACTGAGGAGATTTTGGAGGAGTATTCTGTTCTTTATTTAAGCGTTTGCCAACAGCTGGAGGGGACGATCTGCGCCCTGACTGTCTCCTCTGGTCTTTGGGTTGTCCGGGATGCGACTTTGCAGAAGGAGGAGGAGGAGGAGGAGGAGGTTCTCTGTTTTTCTCTATTGTTTCTGTGGGCTTTCTTTCTTCTTTCCCACATGCTACAGTGTTTGGCTTCTGTTCTTTCTGGGGTTGCAGTGTAGGAGGATCCTTAGTTGTTCTCTGGCAAATTTCTGCATAACTAGGTTTTCGCAGTTCCTGTGGAAATCAAAAGCAAACAGGATGACAGAGTTAAACAAAGAATCCTGAGGACTGTAAAAGTCATTTATCTTTATTAACAAAAAAGGTAAAGTCCTTGGCACAGAGGCTGCTGCACTTAAGGAATTTAGCAGAAGCTCTATAGACAACAAGGAGCAAGACAGGCTAAGATGCAAAACAGTATTCCAGAACAATGCCATTTTGTGATACAGCAAAATATTTCTGAGTAAAGCAAACTGAGATAGTTGGATAATGATGAATATCCTGGTTTAAATATCAACATAGATATTACCATCTCTAATGAAAATAAGGATACAACCATGTAAGAAGGGAAGTCAGAGACAGCGCAAAAATTATCTTACTATGAATTACATAACTATCATGCAGGTAATCACAGACCACCAACATGCAAGCTTAAGAATGCTGAACATATACAATTAAACAACAATGGATAGCAATAAAAACAACATATTGTTAATTGCAAACTGGATCATTAAGAGAAAGTGAGGTAATAAGGTCACTTACTATGGCAGCCCCATTGACTTGTACCGATTTACACGCAGTACTGAGGGTGGAAGAAAGCCTTTCTGTACTCTGGGTGTCCTTCTGCTGCTTGTCCACAACCTTGGAATCCCTGGAAGCATCCAGCAGGAAGCAAGTCTCATGAAAAGTGAAACTTCAAGACAGATGAATGATCCCAGATAGGATCTAAAGCTCTATTTGATGATGATCATGAGGAAATTACAGCTGTAATCTGCCTAACACTATGACTAGATTTAAAAAACGCTATTACAAAAAGGGATATTAACGTCCAATTTGACACAACCTAGGAGTTGACATTTTAATAACAGGCAGGTTTTCAATTGCTCCTCTTACTCAAACACCTAACTCCATTTTATGTGCAAGTTCCAAATCAAGACTCATTGAAATCATTATTTACTGTATGGACAGTGACACTGCTCACAGTACTGGAGATTTACTGCCTGTGCTTCACAGCTATGTGAACGCAAGATAGGAAGATCTTCATTAAATTTTTAAATACTTGCTGAGACTAAAATACAACACTAAAAAGCCTTTCATCTGCTGAACGTGCACAATTATGACAGTGTTCAGAAATTTATTTTTATTGCCCTTGCTGCAACTTCAGAATATAAAATATTTTCCATTGATTCACACTTTAATAGTCATTTACAGTATTCCACCTAGCCTTCTGATGATGGAAAATGCAAATGTGATTCAGAGCAGAATAGTTACAGCTGAGAAATTAGGTCCTTACTCAGAAGACTGGGATGGCGAAGGAGACCTTTCAAACGTCCTGGGCAATGCAGAAGACACTGGAAGCAGCGGCTCTCGAGGAATTCCTGATGGAACAGTGTTTGTACTTGCATCCACATTTATGTTCTGAAGGAAGAAGAATAAGTAAAGCATAGAAGGGCAGTCATGGCATCCAAGTAACATGTTTTCCTTGCAAATACAAGTAAACAAATAAACAAGTAAACACACACTGATGTATACGGATGAATTGACCACAGGAAGGTACAGAAGGACCTGACGTGTATTGTGACTAAATAACCTTTTTCCTTTGTAATTACTCAGGAATACTGACGAAGAGTTCCCCAACTATGGCTCTTTCCCAAGAAGCCTGAAGCTTACTTCTGAGACTCACCTGGGGGACAGAAATCGCTCTTTTTAACCTCTGCATCTGATGGTGACAAAGTGGGCCTTGCACTTGTTTATGTATCTATAGTTGGCCGACTAAGAAGAAACTCCTGCATTTTTGCACTAAGCACTGGCTTTTGCAAAGCTGTAAGCATCTTACCAACAGCAGGTGCTAAAAAAATCCAAACCCTAAAAGCTATTTTTCAGCAAACTAGGGTATAACAGTCATTTAGAAGTCCCTTTTCTTTTGCTATCATGTGTTACTAGACAAGGCACTTGTTTTTCCATAGGCCTCAAAAGATTTTTTCAGTGTCATACAATACTGCCCTTTCAGATAAACTCCAAGAGGAGTATACATTCTACAGAGCAACTTAAATTATCACAGAGTAGAAGGAAAAGAGAAGACTTTTTATACCCTGAAAACAAAATTCTGACAATTAATCTATTTCATTTCCTTTAAAAACCCTATGCTTTTCCTATTGGTTCTGAACAGAGAGATTCTAGTACCAGAACTGTTTCTGGTAAGCAGAAGAGCAAGGGAGAAGCACAAAAAGGAGAAAATAGACACCCCTTTGCCCTGACACCATTCAAAGGTGATCCAGCACAAAACTTTCATAGCCACTGATAGAAAGGAAAGTGGTATTTGATGACACTGTTTTAAAAATCAGCCACCACAGATGACTGTACTAGATATAAGTCTGATTCACAGTAAAACTGTAAGAGGTGGATGTTTAGAAATGCAAACACCTTCTGTGGTTTTACTCACCACAGCAATATGTACAAAGGCTTGAAAACTGCAAGGTGCTGCGCACTGTGACCCAAGCTCATTGCAACCTGCAGCTACGTGGCTTTGCATGAGTAACTTCACTTGAAGCACACAAGCAAGTGCTATTCCCAGGCAGGAACATGCAGTCGCTGGTACCGTAAGGCTGCAGATTCCCTTTTTTAGGGTGAGATTATAAACTTCATCATCCCCCAGAGCTACATCAGAAAGGGAGCACTACAAGGCGAAGAGCAGAAGGAGCCTGCCTGAGCCGCCGTGGTTGGAAATTACGTGGCCCAAGCTCACTGAGCTCCTGCACTCCCGAGCAGCGCTGCGTCCGTGCCCGGAGCGCTGCAAGATGGGGAAAAACGCTGGGGTCAGGAGGAAAAGGGCAGCCCATATAAATTAAGTCTCAATTTGAGTATGTCTCAAACACCTTATCTGGAATACAGAGTCACTCTTTGGAGTTGGTTATTATCATGTTATTCATTACTAGTGGCAGCAATCCTTTTCTTAAACACAACTGCACAGACATCAACCATGCAAGCCAGAGATCTGGAAACCAGACATCGTTTCTAAATGTGACATTGCATTGCACTATCAGAAACCACAGTGCCTGAAGTGGATTAAAACTGCCTCTACAGGAGACAAGTGTAGGTTCATTAAATCGACTACAGTGGAGGAGCAATGGGTTTTAAGCAGCAGCAGCAATAGAGTACTGGCATTATATATAAAACCTGGATTATGCAAAAGAACTCTCCAGAAATAACACAGGTAAAATATTTTAAAATAGATAAATCCTGCTAAGACGAACACAGTATTAGCAGACAGTTATATGCAAGGGGAGTTTATAACTTAACTCAGCAATACCCTAGTCCACTGTTAAACACTGCTAAGCACCGTTTTGTCCTTGCTGCACGTGGCTGTGTCCCAAAAAGGCAGCCCTAGGACATAGCTATCCCTACTGCCACTTGCAGGAGTCTGAACATCCAGCTTGTTGCTGTAATCATTGCTTCGGCTGCAGGCTGCTCTTACTGCCTTTTTTTCCCTTTACCAAGAAATACTCTCCCTACCCCATCCCTGATAAATGGGCACCAATGACAACAATCCTGCAGGGGACTGATTCTAAAGGCAAAACACAAGAGTAATATTAATTTGTGTTTCCATTAGCTTGCTTTGCTATATCCTGGCTTTAACCTCTTCAGTTGTGGTACAGCTACCAAAACACAGATTAGCACTAAAGTTAGCAAGAGAGACAACATAGACTTCCATAATGTAGACTGTTCAACAGTGCACACTTTTATCACTCTGATGGAGAACATACTGTCACTCACAGATGGTGTGGTAGTGCTGGTTTTAACTAAGAATGAAATCTATGAACAGCTACTAAAAATTAATTTTCAACTGCATGTTGAAAGCAGAAGCCAACTAATTCCAGTAAATTTTTAAGCTTTCCCAACAATATGACCAGACCACTCTCAGATATGGCTGGTTTCGATAACAGTGTTTTTTCCAGCTATCCACCAAGATTATGTAGGTAGGTTATTTATATTTCAGTGCTTAGAAGTTTGTGTTTGTCACTTGGAACTGTGGTATATACAATCCAGAAATCTAATCTCCAAACAGAAGGAAAATTTAACATACATTTTTCCCTTGTGTCTATTAAAAAGCCTAGAGCAATTAAAAGCAGCAAAGAGCATATTTTTCAATCTTCACTATTAACAACTAGGTATGCTGGTGCACATATTCCACATCATTTCAAAGAGATGATCCAGAATATTTTAAGACACAAAGCAGCTGTACACCACTTTAACAGCTTTTTTTAAAAAACATTTCTCATGACCCATGAAAAACCACGTGGATTTTTCTCTGTATAAACCACCAAATCCAAAAGCAAGAAGTAAGGAATGCTTGGTTTTCCCACCAAAAACGCACACTGACTACTCACTCTTTCTTTGGACGTTCCTATTACCACACTGGACAGTCTGTTTTCAAAAAGGTCTTCAGTCTTTAAATTGCCAGCAGCCCCAGGTAACGGAGGAAAGCTAGATAAACCCAACTCAAAGCTAGGAGATGGAGGTTTTGGGGGTGGTGGAGACTGTGTTTGGCCTCTCTGAAATAGAAAAAACACGTTGAGAAATAACATGCGAGTTACCACACTGGATGACAGAAAGGAAAGCCATGGAGCTCTAAACCACTTAATATTTTCTATTGATGGATGCCTGTGGAGCCCTAAGGAGACCCCCCCCTCCCCTCCCCAGAAAACCACAGGGAATCCAGGAAAATGCAGTTTAGTTGCCCACTGCTGCTTATAAAATATTTAACTATAATTTAAGACTGCGGGCATAAGGCTCCTTAAAAGTTTCACGTGCATAACCTTAACGCAACTAAAAGCTAAAAAGAAAATCTCCCTGTCCATTCCATCGAGATGGACACTTACACCAGCATAGGAAGAAAACCAGACTGTTTTAGATACCATGATATAGTTACAATGTAGATATAAAACCTCTTTATGTGTAGAGGGTGGCACTCTAAGTGAAAGACAGGAGTCAGCAAGAAGCCTGCCTCGTGTTCACACATATTAAGTGCTGGCAGAACAGCACGCCTGGCATTCTATGGAGGCAAGGACATGTTTGCTCTAAGCAGTCTTGGGAAATCTTTGAAAGAGGGAGAATTTTTCTAAGTATGTCTGAGGAGGGAAAAACGGGTCCCAGGCCAAAATGGCTGAAAAACATCAAGGGGCTAAATTCTGCAACTGCAGACAGCAACTCAGGAGTTAACGAGCACTCCACGCAGGGATCACTATGAGGAGTGCCTGTAAGAATCTCTAATGTTCAATTTACACTGAAAAGCTAAAAATTCCTTTGCTATGTGCCACAACTGAAGTTACCCATTAACTTCATGGGCATCTTGTAAACACAGAAATAACTGTTTCGGGGCTGAGCTCATGTCAAGATAATCTCAGACTCAGAATAATAAATGCAAAGTGATCTGGACATGATTCCTGTTTCGAAAGGGGGAAAACAGTTGCCGCTGTATAGTTACAACAACAGAACAGCACTTTTGGACAGAGCACAAAGCAGCATTAGTGGCTCCTTTACCCCCACTTCTTTATCATGAAAGCGCAACAGAGATGCAAATAGATCTTAAGGGTGGTTTTGTATACTAGTACACTAGGGACATTTGTGGGGGCAGAAGGAGCAGGAGAGAGAGGCAGGAAAAGAATACAGAGGCAAGACAGCTGCCACTGGCCCAGCACTGGCTTCTCAGAGCACACGCTTTAAGGGCACTACAGCAACGAAGACTGCAGTTGACCAAGGGTTCTGGGACCACCCTTTGCCAGCACAGACTGCAATAGGGACAACACTCTGCTCCTCAGAAAACCATCTTATATGACAGCACTGGAACTTTTATTAAAAGAGACTGAAGGCTTGCAATAGATGCTTTTATCTTCATTACTAATTTTTGCTTTAAGAATATACAGGTGAGTCATAACAAACACGCAGGAGACCCAAAGAGCCTGGACACATCAACAGCTAGGGCTAGAGGAGGCAGGGAGAACTTCAATAGAATTCAAGTGGCCAATTGCATAAAATTTTGCTTACAGACTACAGCCACAAGGCACTGAGCAACTGCTCCCCAGAAGGAGCGTGCTCTCCCCAGGGTGAGCATCGCATTCGCTACATCTGTTCTTTTGAAAAACCCAAGGAAGTCATCACTCCTTTCCAACACGGCTCGCTGCAGCCATGGCCTACGTACAGTATCTAACACAGACTCGATCTTGGGAGCTTAGAGGGGTCAGATCTCAGTCTCGCATTTGAGGGCAGGCCACCCATCCATCGGTGTGCAGGGTGGCCACGCGGCAGTCCCCGCGGTCACAGCCGTGTTACAGCACGGCACAGGCTAAAGTTCACGGGCAAAACAAGACCAGGAGGAACCTGACTACACCGGCAGCAATTCCAGTCTGCTCTTGAGTCGCTTCAAAAATTCGTGTCTGCCAGTTTCAGAAAGTTGACACTCAAGAACCTCTCTGTTCAGGAGTGTGTGAGGCAATCCTTTCACTTCTGCCACTAGCTTTTGTCAGTCATGCCTAACCTGCACCATTTCCCTGTTCTTTCAAAGGCAGAAAAGTGTTGATGGCAAAATGCCAACCTAAAAATTGAAGCATCTCCAAAAGGGCAAAAAAGCAGTACTGAGAATCCCATGTGTAATTTGAACTCAGTGGGCTTTGAGAAGTTTGGCAAGTGCCAAAGGGAACCACCTGTCTTTATATACTCTCTAATGCCTTGATGTTTTTTTTTTTTTTTTTTTTTTTTTTTTTGTGTCCCATAAGGCTGCTGAACAGCAGGAGGCCCAAACACACAGGCAGCTTTTCCAGACCTCTAAGGAAGTGCTATGGCTCATGCAGTGGGGTTACTTTGCAATCTTAACTGCAAAGAAATAGCTTGAACATCATGAAATTGCTGTGTGTGGCAAAAACTAACTGCAAAGGGTCCGATTTTATCAAAAGGGACCTCAAGTCCTACTAAATAATGTTTATTGATCTCTACCCACTGTCAAACCCCAACTTCCCCCAAATACTCTGTCTACTTAGGCATTCACCTTTAATTCATATTTACTAAAATACTAATATTAATACAGCATCAGTATATCCACCCTTACATGGGGGTATTAAATACCTTCAGTATTCTTTTTATGTAGTAGATACTACCCCCTAAACTACCCTTAAATGAAGGGATAATAATAATACCCCTTCGTTCCCCCTATGGGAATACACAATTCCCAGGGCAGGGGGGAGTGGGAAGATCAGCTTCTCATCCCTCTTCCAAGGGGAACTAGAGATATCTTTCTCCTCACATTTGGAGGTCTGGGCTGGTAGATGGTCTACAGAGGTGTTTGGTTTTAGAAAAGAAACTGATCACTTAATGTGTAACTAGACTGTTAAATTATCAACTGGCACACGGATCTATAAAATATTTGTCAACATCTGCATCTATGATTATCACACATGCAGGGTGTTGAACATTAGCCTGGCTGGCTCTCCACAAATGTAAGCACGGGCATGCTGACAAAATAACACTAACTAGGAAGATAGAGATTTTTCACCATTATAAAAGAGCAATTTTAACTTTCTCCTCAATTTCTGTATTAATGGACAATCTTCTCCAAAATCCAAATGTAATAAATTCATGTGAAATTAGTGAGCTGTTATCTCTAGTCAACTATTTCAGCTGATTGTGCAATAGCTTATCTGCTCTTCCACATAGTCCATGCTATTGCCTTGCTATCCTGTTTTAGTTATAGCTGAGTAAGATCATGAACACTCACTGTAAACTTGTCCTCCCTCTTCTTTCGGTAGCCATAGGAGTTTTTCCTAGGGGAAAGAAAATACAATTGTCAAAACCTTGCCTGTTCATTCATCTTCACTCTAGACAGGCTATAAAGGAATATTTTAGGAAAAGATATCTAGCAAGTCCTCATTAAAATAAAGGTACCAGTGCAACACAAACCAGCATTAGAACACATTAGTTACTAATAATTTCTCTGTTCAAAGTACATTCCAATGTCAATTATATATAAGCCTTGGCCAAGGCTTTCAATATCCAAAGAAAAGTTTGGTATCAAAAAAGTGACATTTGTTTTGTTTTCTTTAAAATACAGTAGCTACTTTAAGTGCAGGTAAAGCCCCTCGAAAACATTTTAAATATTTTTTTTCTACCTAGTCCTCAAGCAGTAGCCAAAAATTTCACAATGGCTTTAACTCAATTTCAATACATTTCGTAATGTTTTATACTTCTGGATATGTTCTGGATATGTTCAATACTGAAGCACCAGAATATAAACTTGAAGTACTGAGTGTTCTTGTACATTTCTGTAACCCTATAGTTTTGAGCAATCTTGTTTCTAGTCCCTTATTTAATCATATTCTCATCCATTAACACAACTTCACAAATTAGAAAAGTAATACAATCCTTGCACAAAATCCCCACTTAATTTTGCAAAGATACAATACATGCCTAGTATAGGATCTGGAAAAAAAAAAGACTTATCTACCAATTCAGTAATTTATTCTCAAAATATGATTTGGGGACAAAAACAACCTCCATTAAACATGAATCCACACAATACTTTCTCTAAAAGATTTCATAGAACTGCACTGTATTTCAAAACTTATCTTAGTTCTCAAATTAAAAATGGTTCTCCCAATTTTCAGCTCCCCAGATTTTTAACTGCATAATAGGTTTTCTCAGTTTCAAATAATACTATTTTTATCTCTCTACATAAATCTGTTGTCTTTGTTAAATTGTACACATCTAATTTGTGCTAAATTCCTTTTTTTCCAAACTGACATAATCAACAATGAGCACTGATGGTCGGGATTCAGGTACATAGTCTACACTGCTGAACAATGGAACAGAACTACATTAAAGATAAATAATATGCAGAAACTTTCTTGACCTACTATAGAAAGCACAGAGGATGAGATACTACTATTACTATATTATGGCTGCAAACTGTTCATCAGTTACCATTACTGGTTTTAACTTGGTATGAAAGTGCATAGCTCCATTTAGCCATTGTTCCAAATTTAGGGCTTTCTCTAAAATACTTTCCAGCGGGATTCTAGCTTTGAGGAGACAGCCTCAGTTTAAGACAGCAGTGAGGACAATTCTAATGCCACTCCTTTTCTTCCAAAAGAAGGAAGGAGAATCAAAGGTACTGACTTCTTCAGGGAAGATCTGCAGAGTACACTCACCTTCCTCTACCTAATCCTGGAGAGGAGTCAACACTGGTCTGCTCCATGCGGCCCGTTCCTACTTCCCTCTTGGTGTAGCTCGTGGTCGCGTTCTGCATCCGTGTCCTGTTTTGGCCCGGCTGCCGCGTCTGTGGACTCCTGACGCCATTGATTAAACGATCAGCAGAAAAGTTGAATATTGTAGGACTGTCTAGAAGCCCAGGTCCCCTTTCTGCACTGGGTATTGTGTGTCGTATATGGGACTTGCTAGGATTCCTACAAATTCAAAAGTCATTTCAAGATACGCACTATGAGAGATCTTCTGAAGCCTTAGTCTAAACACAAAATTCAGAAGCAGCAAACTGCTCAGCCTTCTTTTGTGTATTTTGTTTGTACGAATTGTATATGTTCATTCTAAGAGGGCATAGGAATAACCTTTCCAATGTCTGTCTTAAGCTATGCCTCAACTAAAAACTACTTGAACCTCAAAATGTTACACAGACCTGTTGAACATCTATCATCATTCAGACTATTATATCTGAATACCCTAAAACATGGAAAGAAAAGTTCTTGGCTCTCAGACAGCCCAAATACAATTACAAACATTGTATTCACTAATAATTAATAGCGCTATTTGACCTTTGGCCTCACTTAATCTTGCATGAAGTTCTATTTAACAAGCATTTTCAAGTTAGCTGGCATTAAGATAAACAGATTAAACCCACATGCCAGAAAATTCAGGAGTGGATGTGAGTGTATATTGTTAAAAGATGGTTGGACTTGCCTGTTCCTGGGAGGGTATTGTCTGAGTGTGGTCAATGGAGAAGCAGCGGGCTTGAAGGTCGGAGACGTGAACCCATTGATAAATCCAGCATTTGGAAATGGTGTTACCTAAAGAATGTATTGCATGCTTGTAAGTACAAACAGTTTACTACATTCACAAACACAAAGCTGACCACTCACACTAGTATTCACCTTACCAAAACAGTGACTATAAAACAGATTAGAGAGCTAGTCTTTTCTATCCATCCTAAATGGATAGGAACCAATTAACACTTATATGATATTCAAGAATAAACCTTATTATAACATTATTTTTACAGCTAAATGATGGAAAAAACAAAATCTAAAAGAGCTGACATTAAAACCGTTTCCTATTAGTTATCATAGTTATCTTTAAGCTTCTCTAAATTCTCGTGCAAAAGTTAAATCATATCAGTAGCTAATGATCAAAATTTTACACTAATGCTGCCATCCCAAATCATTCAGATTAATGTAATACATATAACTGCACATGCTATCACAACAAGGAGGAGGCTAGGAATCTAGACTCTAAAATAAGCAACTAAAACTTTAATGTAGATATTTTAGGAATAAAGTTTATCAAAATATAGTTTTGAAGTGCTTTCTGCTTCTCCAGAAGCATCTCAAATGCTGTAAAATTCAACCAAAGGTCGTAAGCAGCTCCTGAACCTGAGCAATGAAAAAGACACTACGTGTAATAAAGGAATATAAGCTTAACTCATTGCTTAACAGGACATTAAGAACACTCAGTCCTCAGATGGAGAAAAGAAATTCCTTTTTCCAGTAATTCCAAAAGCATTCTTTAATTTGCTTTTACTGGAAAAGCCATCCACTTCATCAGAATAATACCCATTTGCAGAAGCACTAACCTTTATTCAAAGATCTTTATTCAAAGACACTTAAGTATTCCCCTTTGTGAAAAAGCAGGTAAATATAAAATTTTGAGTTCGCATTACCATATTCTAGTTTCAGAACAAAAATTCTGTACCAACACAATTGTGGGTATTTCCTCTCAAATTAAAGGTGAGAAAAAGTGCTGATAACATTTAGTTCACAAGCAGAGAGAACCTTTGGCTGCTAAGCTTGTGTGCAAGTCTCTACAAGCAAACTGCAACCCTGTTTTATGAGCATTATTCCAGAATTGCTGTTCCTCCTAGTCCCCTTCCTCCAAGTAATTCCTATTCAAATAGAACTTTCCCTATAAAAGGTTCAAGAAACATCATACTACATCCATGTACCGAGAACGCAGCCAAAAGCTGAAAAGAAACGCAGCCAACCAACGACAACAGGCTGCAACACAGCGGGAGGCCAAGCTCTGCCAGGTCATTTGCTGTTTTTGCTAAGAGAGGTATGAGATCTGCAGGGCTGACAAACCTGCAGTGTCTTCCTCTGAAGGCCAGAAGCAACAAGCTTTCTGGAGCAGAGAACGGGCCAGGATGACAGAGTGCAGATGCACACCGTGTTGTGCTGATTTACATCTCCCGGGCAGAGCTATCCAGCTACTTCACTGTCCCGCTGCCTTTTTATCAAAGCTGTGCAAGACTTGCTCACAGCTTATACAGAGCAAGAATGACGCCCGCTTCAGCTGCTGAAGGCCATCCCCGAGGGCCGCCGTTCAGCATGCTGCCTCGTCTGCCCTGCCTTCCTCGCTCCCTTCTCAAGGCTTCCAGTGCTGGGGGTCTGGCTGCCTTTCCCACGCGTGAAGTCTTCAGGGCACCGACTATTTCATTCGCTCGCTGTTCGGTACACAGGAAGTTTGCTCAAGTTGGTTCAAGGACACTTTAATCCTCTGCCAAAAAACCTCTAAAAAGCTTTTCCTTTTGAGCATTCCTACCCCAGTTTCTTCTACCAACAAGTAAAGATGCATTTCTGAAGGTGAGGAAGGGGGTTCCTATAGGAAAACCTTACTCCCACAGCCATTACAGAGAACTAATCCCCTTAGTTTTTGTAGGCTGACAAACAAAGAATAGGAGGTAATTTTGATGTGACTGCCTTCATAAAGAAGGAAGTACTGCAGGATGCAGTGGATGGGATAGAGTCTTCAACCAGATAGTATAAAAGGAGTCAAGGTAAGGAGGTGCTACCACCTTACCAGTCTAGCCGAGGCTTAACAGTAGCCTTTAAGCCCTTCATTTTTAAAATTTTCTTAAAAGATTAAGTATTTGTAGTTTTAATTACTGAAAAGTAACATCTTTATCAGTTCCTTTTTTTCCACAGAGAATACTCCAGAACATGCCAAATGGGGTAAACCAGCAAGTTAAGTCAGAGCTTATTTTCTTGCTGGAAAACTAAGATGCTAAGCTATCCACGTTTATCTGATTCCATTAAGTTTCCCAAGTATGATAAAAACTGATTTTCTTGCATTCATGTACATACTCTGAAGATTTAATTTCTTTTGACTATTACCTAAGTCCTAACTAATCTTTAGCAAAGGCAACTAAGCAACTCCGGCCTTGAAAATCCAAAGGTTAGAAAAATCTCACTCTAATTTGAGACCAGACGCTATTTTCAAATAATTGTCTACTCAACTGGAGGAATTTTGGAGAACTGCTTGTCAAGAAGAAACACTACTGTGACCTGCCTCTTCAGGACATACAAGCCTCTTACCTTATCCCTAAAGGCTTCAAACCAAAACTACCTTAGAGAGCAATGCAAAGGTTTCACGACCGAGAGACTTACCAATGAAGGGTCAAGGTAGCTGTGTGCAGCTGACCAGGTCTGGGGGGCAATTAAGCTGTACAACGGAAACTGCTGTTGGGGACTGTATACTGGAGGTAAGTAAAAAGACGTTGTATAACGCTGTTGCGTGTAGAGGTTCATATCCAGAGGTCTATACCCATTCTTTGGCAAAAATGTGTTTATAGCTATTGCCTTTGCTTTTATCCTTGCCTGCAAAAGAGATTAGATTATTTACTAGAGCAGCTTTGCAAATTAAACCAGCATGGTTCAAACTGGCAGCTCTCAAACTTGCACTGGACACTTGCTGGCCACTGTGACCTCCTTGAAGGAAGGCAGGAACAGCCGAACACTTCCTCCCTGGCCCTTTGCCCGGAGGGATACGATGCTGCCAGAAAGGAGGGAAACAAGAGAAGCTGAACAGCATGCGCTGCATTTCATAACCCAGACCCAGGTCAAACGGCTGCTGAGGTTGGACCACCTGAATTTACAAAACAAAACCAGCAAGCCCCACAAAAAGCCAAAATATATATGCACACCCCCTCAAAAAACAAAGTTCTGTTTACCTTAATTGGTTTCCCTTGGAAAGTCTTCACTTCTTCTCTAAGGTATCTGTAAGCCTTTAAAAAAAAAGTTATTGGAAAATTTGCCAAATATAATTTAAATAAAAGGAAATTTAAGTTTTGACAGGCTATATGCATGCAATATTTTGGATACAAATATTTTTGATTATAGCTTTGGCCAGGAAAGCACAATATTCAAACAAGATAAGGCCTTTACAGGGTTACCTTTAGTAATATTCATAACAATATTAGAAAAGGACACTATGAGTTTTAGAGGATTTTTGTTGTTTTTAGCTTGTATTCTTACAAGCATGTAAGAATTATCTCCCACTCAATCTTCCCTCAATTCACATTACTTCCTTTCTATTTTCTAAAGGAATTTAGAAAAAATATAGCAATTACCTGCTGTGCATCAGCTTCTGACTCAAATGTGATGAACCAGTTGTCATTATAGGCAAACTCACAGTTGATAAACTTAGGCAAATTATCTCCTTTGAAGAGTGCTTCTACCTCCTAAGGAAAGGGATTGACAAGGAAGGGAAAAAAAGGTAGGAGAAAGAAAACAGGAGGAGAGAAGAAAACATCAATTTAAAATGCATACTTACTGAACTCCAGGTAAGAAAGATTAAAAGCACTTTACAGCTAACAAAACTGGGGCACTGAGAGCTTTTCCAAATACCTGCAGTAACATTTGTTCACAAGCTCCCTGTTAGTTAAAAGGAAGAGCTAGCCTATCTAGGCCATACAGCAAGCACAGGCTGCTTACTCCTTTTAGAATCAGGGAACTGAAAGCTATTTAAGCCTTACAGAGATACTTAAATTCAGTATAAGGTGGGGAAATCCACTGAAAAAGCAGTTTCATCTTCCCTATCACCACTGCATTAAGCCACTTCTCGCTCTTTTCCCTCCTTTCACAAGGCTGCCTCCCTTCACCAAGCGAGATAGACTAGGAAATTAATTCAGGAACAAGTCCATTTCTTCCCTCTCCTCAAAGTCAATTTTGGTTAAGGGCCACAAAAAAACTCTGCGCTAGTGTAATGGATTGGATAGGAGCTCCCTGTCCTTTTGGCAGAAGCTTGAGGATACACTTCAGGTCAAGTGGTCACAGATTCAAATATTTGAGAGAAGGATTTACATTATCCCATAAACAAAGCCAGCACTACAGCAGAACAAACTTCACTTACATTTGTTCGAGTTAACTTGTATAACACAACTTTTTGTTACAGTTGACATGAGCAGCACCAAAAAGCAATGAAATCCAGGAGGCCTTGCAGTATGTTTGCACATGGCTGCTTAAATAACACCTGACCATGCTGAGATAACAAGCACAACCTATTAAGTCTGTCGGTTAAGTCCAGGTTTTTCATTCTGGCAAATTTAAACATTTCACTTCAGATTGCCTATTTTGAAAGTGGAAACCCATCAGAAATTTAAGCATTTAAAAGAGATTATCCAGTGCTAACATATCCAGCCTGACAAACAGATGACAGCAAGGAAAAGCAACCTATGATATTAAAGGCTGGGCAGTCTTTCAAAAGCTACATTTCATTCAGAAAGTTAAAAACAGCTGACATTTCTAAGCAATGTACTTGGTATACCATCTAGTGCCTTTTCTCCTCCAATTCCTTTTTCATGCGCTGCAAACCGTAAAGTTTTAGTTCAGCAGCACCTCTTGCTTTTGTACAAAGACCAGCAAAGAGAGCAACTCTTTCAGAATTATTTTCTTACAAAATTATATAAAAGATAAAAACATCTATCCAGCCTCAAGTATTTCTACCTTTTCCTCCTTATTCAAGGGGATTTAACCTACGGCTCAGTCATTGTCGCTTCTAGTCAGTCCCAGCTGCTCAGAGGAACACCGAACACCTTCCGCATGCAAGCTCTCCACCCTCATCCTCCTTCCACAAGTCAGTGGAGACCCTTATTGACTCATTTTGACACCTTCACCCCCAGAATTATGGAAACATTTGCAGTGCCTGAAGTTCTTCACCCTGAGAAGCTTCCCGCTGCAGCAATGGTGAACGACATTCCAGGTGAACGACATTTATCTTCATTCGCTATTTAACCAAGGAGCTAGGAGCTAAGTGCATATAGATAAACCAGATTCCAAGAAATTACTTATAGTATCTTTAACCAAACACAGCAATGTCAATTTGTCAGCCCTTTGTAGAGCTACAGGTTTTACTGCAGTTTCCCTACAAGCAACATGGTTCTACCCAATACACTTATTATCCAAGCAGACATTATAAGCCAAGATGTAGAGGAAAATATGTTCTTTATTGCACTATTGAATACTTACTTCAATGGGGGTAGATTCAGGTACTTCACGTAAAATCACAATACAGCGATTCTGATTTGGCCTAACTTTTTCTCCCTTCTCATCCACTTGGACTAAAGGCAATGCTAAAGGGAGAAAAGATGAAAGTTTTAACTATCAGAAATTGCAACACCTTGGCACACTGAACACTGCTGCAGGCAGTTTCACACTTTAAAGTTACTTCTGCTAAACTTCCAACTCCCTAGCATTAGGGAACAAGAGGTAGAAGATTATAGACTGCTTCAAATATGAAACTAACCAAATGTGTCCCTGCACCTGCACACTTTTTCCCAATTTTCCAGTCTAGAAAAATCCCATTTCCTTATCTTTTAAGTGATGCATTGAGTCTCATTTTTCCTTGATTCTAATCTTACTGGCAAAGTCCAATAGCCTTGTTGAGAATTTAACCTCAAATTAATCTGATTTACACAAAATATTACTCAACATTGCAGAAGTGAAATAGTTTTTAGGCAAGATATGTGAAGATGTAAATAAGATGAAAACTACAGTCCTGTAACTGTGATGATCTAAGTTTGAAGCTGCTTTCACTATTTAATGCTTTACAGAAAGAAGATGGTATTTTACTGCAGAATATAGAACCAAAAAAAAAAAAAAGTGCTATGGCAGTAACCAAGATTCTGTCTAGACAGAGGATCTCTACTTACATCTCAGCACTTCAACAATCAAATCCATATCAGTACTGAGCTTCTTGACATGATCAAGGTTTGCTACTGTCATTATTGGCACATACTGATCACTGTCCATCTGTGATATAAGGTACATGTCACTGGCAAGGTTTTCTCTGTTGGGAGAGAAAAATGGGATGATGTCATAGACCTGAGGTTATTAAAGACTGGGAAAAGCTAAGACAAAAATTCAGTATCATATAGCAGAAGACAAATTCCTACAGTAAAGTTTACTTCCTGTGTTTTCACTAATTCCCAAGGCCTATTCACTTAAATTCATCTGTTTCACTTCCTAGCAATGACAGAAAAAAAATATTTGCTCCCCCTGCCCACAGGAAACATGAGTTGGCATCTTCCTGTTAAGGCAGCACACTGCCTTCACGAACAGGCTGTAGTGGTAACAGCCAGCGATTTCCAATGACCATTGACTGCAACTGGTGATGCAAGAGGATAAGGACAAGGAATTGCTCTTAGTTACTAAGATTAGGTGTTTCAGGTTTTTTTTTTTTTTTTTTTTTTTTTGAAGACAAATAAATGAAGATAGGGACATAGATTGCTTTGATAGGCTTTCATCATTCTATACTGCGCCATGCACTACTGAGAAACCTTTATTGCTTTACTGATCCCTTAGAGATCTACAGATGCATGTACAAAAATTCTCATCTGTTTCAATGCAAATTTACAAAGATTAGCTCAAAACAAGATTTTCAAGTAACCTGAGGAAATAAGCTTTAATTTGCAAAAAAAAAGAAAAAAAAAAAAAAAGAGTAAAAAAAAAAACAGTAACAGTCATCTGCAGTTACAGATTAGGTCAATGTTAACCTTTCTCACTGCAAAAACACTGTTTACTTGTCTGTATTTTAGGCCCAGAAGTTTCAAATGAGCTATAGGTTGTACACGGATGCCATGTTCTGAAATCTGTATGCCACGTTCCCCAAAATTTCATCCTTTGCACTCACTTTTAAAGGACTTCTGTAAAATGTATTAATATTCACCAAGTTAGGGCACAGGACCTCCTCATTAGTTATCCCAGCTAGCTATATTTTCATCTATTCATTATGCACTACATTACATACCTAGATAAGCAGAATTCCAGTGTTTTTTTAAGCAATTCCCGTAGATCTTCCTGACCTTCTGGCTGCAACTGTTCAGTTCCACCTATTTAATAAAAAAGCTTAAGGTTGAAATTCAGTCCTGCTATATTACCTATTAGATATGTTAATCAAGCCATCCTATCTATTATTAGCTACATATTTAGTAATTAGCCTTCAAATTCAATAAATGTCTGCTGTGTATTAGTTGAGTACTTACCAAACTGCAAAGGAACACTCAAGACAGAAAAGTATAAGAAAAAAATGTCTTGGTTCACTTCTAACCTTTTATTCCCTAAATACACAAACGGATGAAGCAACTTTAGAAGAGCAGTTATAAACACGACCCAAAGTATCTATATGAAAGGTTTAAGTAAGTTTCAAATAGCTTACTAATAGTAAGTTACTCAACTAACAGTATCTTGCATTAAAAGGAAGAGGGGAGGGGAAAAAAAAAAAAAAAAAACCTACCTAGCACACACCTCCCTGAGTTCTCCTGATCTGAAGATTTCAAGATTCCTACATGGAAAACCCTAACTACACTCGGTCTAAACTAAACCATACGAGGCCTATACTACAGCAAGACTGTTGTGAAAGGTCCTAATGCTATCAGAGGAAAGATCCTCTGTTTTCAGAGTGTTTGTTCAAAGATCCTAAGTTTTGTGTTGCTTTTAGAGATTCATAAAATGTTTAGCAATATGTTGCATATAATGTAAATTGATTTTTACACCAATTATTAGAATCTTCCTTCCTTTACTTCTTCAGTGACTTCTATCCTTAATTCTTCAGATTTCCTTCTTAACCTTGTTTTCTTCCTAAAGCAACTTGTAATCTCTTCCCACAGTTTTGTCCTTCAAAGTTTTTATTCTGAAGTAGATAATGCCAACACCTGAGAAATAAGTATATAGCATATTGACTATTTGCCCCTCATCCCAACTTTCCTCCTCCAAAGCCCAAGAGTATCCTGATAGTACCAGATGGGTAGTGCCTCCAAGTCTGCATATCAACGTCACTATTTACCCCATGAAACGTATCAAAACCGCTGTTCAGCTGCTCTTGTGGTTAACCATTTTGGTCAAATAACATGTAAGTTAAGGGGTTCTAACACTAAACCTCAGAATGCTATTTTCTTTCAGAGTGCTAGACACAATTAATGCTATTTACTATTCGCCAGTTAGTTATTACTTACTATCCCTCAATAATACTTGCATAGAAGTGTCAAAAGGGACATTCAGTTTTTGAACAGAAGGAAGGATGAGGCTACAACCATGTCTAATCTTTGTTCAGCTTAATATCCATACTCATTGGGAATCACACCATTTTAAATGCATGTTATAATGAGCTATGCGCCATCAGGCCCCCCTCCCTCATCATGAGGTTCAAAACAGGAGGACCCAGCATGTTCCACTCCCCTTCCCAGTTCCAACGGTTATCCTGACACGGGCCTCTTGGAGGCTTGCCCATTTCAAGCATCACACATAATCATGGACTCAGCTCTATGCTAGTTGCCAGAACTTTCTTAGAACACAACATCTGATACGAACTACAACAATTAACAATTATGCTGAAAACTTCATGAAAGTTCATTAAGAATACTGTAAAGAGTTTATATGACTTTGCTGCTGCTTTTGGCATTTTAACTGCTTGACTGATTTTTAAAGCATTATTACATTAATGCTTCTGAGAGAAACAGATCTCCACATTTGATCAAGGTTGAAACATCCAGCTTTGATATGCTGGTAACTAAACACAGATACCTTACACACTTGTATTCAGAAAAGCAAAACAAGGAATGTCCATTTTTTTATGTTTTTGAACGAAGCCCAAGGAAGTATCAGCTCTTTCTTACCTGTCTGGGTGGTTTCATGCATAGACTCATACTCGGAAGGATCGAGAGCCAAAGGGTTCATATCTGGCTGGTCAGCCACCGGGACAGCTGGCAAGGGCTCCTGCAGTTCTGTCAGCACCGCATTCTGGTGCTTTTTGTCGCCATCACCATTGGCATCAAGTCCTGCAGCAACAGTGACAGGGGTTACAGATACATTCACAAAATGACCCTTCCAGCCATATAACACATGCAGTTAAAACTAAATCTGAAAAACATAAACAAAGCAACTAAAAATTTCTTATGTATTTGCATTCATTTTTAAGCAGGAAATTAAAATTGACAAAGTTCCACACTGATTTTTACCTTTTGCGTGAGCAACAGCTAGAAATAATTATTCCTACCTTCTTTACAGGAATCTGGAGGTTGGTCAGGTATTTCTTCCCACGTTTTGCTCACACCGCCATCAGTGGCACCACCTGCTTCCAAGTGTAACATATGATTTCCCCACACCTTTGCATTAGGATTTAATTCAGAAACCTTGGTTGACTCCTACAAAAAGGAATTTTTTTTTTTATTATGTATTTGGCATATATATGTATATATGTACACAGTTTCAAATAACATCAGGTGTACAATTCAAGATGGTGTTGGCAAGCTTCATCACATCTCAATGTATTGGCTGAATCCAACAGTAATTTCAGAGTGACTCAACTGTGCAGCACAGAACACACTTCCCTGATTAAGAACTGCTAGACAAAGCTGGCCAAGCAGCTGTGACAAACACTCCATACCCAACTTCTAACAGACTGACTCGGTCTCTACTAGCCACAGACTTTAGACAGCTCTATAACACAGATGTTAACCAACTATTGATAACGTTATTGTTTTTATTCATGTGAAATAACACAAAAGCAATTTTTTGGACCCACATAAGCATACAGAAGTTTTAAGGAAGCCTTATGAAACTGAAAGCAATGAAAGGCAATGTAACTTTAAGAGAGGAACAAAGTATTAAAAAGAAATTAGGTCACGTTTTTCTTAAGCAATGCCAAAAAGGAATGAAATACTAGCTCTGAAGTCATCTTAACCTATTTCCTTTATCTTGGATTAGAAATTTTTACATTAAATGGTTACATATAACTATTATATAAGTCATATTGCATTTCAGGGATTACTCAGCACTACCAACATCTAAAATGCTTCCAATAAGCATGGGACAGTTTTGTCTCATTTCACTACTCACTGAACAAAGTGCATCAAGTTATTCCATGCCCGTAATACGTTGATGTGTTTTAATATAAAAACATTGAGAAAGAGCATTGACTCGTCTTATACACTACTTAAAATTTACTAAGATTTGCTTTTCAAGCATCAGGATGCTAAGAAAGTAGAGAGCAAGATAAGCACTTCAATACTCCATGAAACTTAGATTATTCCCAAATACTTGCGCTCAGATACTGCCATTATTCTAAAGCAGAAAAAAAACAAATTCTGAAGGCAAAAAGAGGTAAAGAATCTCCGCTTGAACCCATCCAAATGATGGAGGAAAGACCAGCATGTTTGATAACTACTTGAAAGACTGGCAACAACAGCACGTGTCACGGGTTTCCATTTCTATTCCAAGAAGTTCCCCTAGGGATAAAGGGCTTCACCTTTAGTATTAGTAGGCCCCATTGCCAGCACCGCAGCCAGGGGCAGGGACAGAGCAGCTGCTGAGGCACGAGGCGCAGGGAGCAGCGGCGCCGGCCGCGCTCCGCAGCGAGCCAAGGCGAGAAGCTGCAGTCGAGGCTGGTCGCTTCCTCATCCCGTCTTGCTCGTGCCCCTGCTCCTCCTGAGGCCTGTCTTTTCTACAGCCCCTCAGAAGCAGCTCTGCAGAAGCAAGCAAGAGGCACCTAACTCCTGCTGAGCAAGGATTTAAGATTTCCAAGATTCCGCTAACGATTCTCTCTAGACGAAGGCACGGAGCACAATTAACAGCCTATGGACAGCCTCCCCATCACGGAACAAAACTAGTCTAAAGTTCCTAGAAACTTGCTAGAAGTTAGAACCAGACAAGTGAGAAGGCAGTGGGGGTGAAAATCCCTATTTGGTAACATTTTGAACTGCTACATGGATGTATAGCAATCAGCTTGGCAAAGAGAGAGAGATGCTGGTCAGCTTCAGGACACAGTAACACATGAAGTTTCCTATTTGATGAAATTAAGATTTAAAGTATTTAGTTTATTCCAATTCACGGCTTTAGTTTCAAGCTTTAACATCAAATCACATCCATAAAATACTTACAAATTCATCTTTATCTTGCCATCCCCAAATACCAACATTTTCCGGTACTAGCAGTTGATAAGGGTATCTTGCCACCGCATATGAAGCGCATGTTAAATCTTCAGGTTGGCTCTGGAAGTCTTCACTAGCTAAACAGAATTTGTCATTCTTCACAGTATCGCTGGGAATGGCATTATTCCATAAAAAGCCCATCAGATATTCACCATTACCAGTCATTACAGTGTCAGAAAGCAGCTGATTTGTCAAGTCAGCATTGCTCATCTGAAGACTTATGAACGGTGACGCTATTTCGGCCTCAGTATTTTGTCCGTCCAGCTTACAGGAATGTTCTTGGTCACTCAAAACATCTGCCATCAGCTCCAATACACACCTCTCACTGCCTTGCCGAAATGCTACAGCAGCAGCAGCGGCACTGGGTATCTCATACGAAGGTGTAGCAGCGTATTTGTCTACTTGTTTCAGGTCAACACAAATTCCAAGCTCTTGCCCTGAGAAAATCTTGTGATCTGACTGTATTTGTTCACAACTTGTGGTTAAGTCATTCACTTGAGTGTTTAATGTGTCACCGGTATTTTTCTGTTCAGCCGTCTTGGCTTCTAACTCCTCTAAATTCTCATTAGTTAAAGCTTCTACATTGCCAGCTGAAATGCTAATAACAGTGAAGTTTTCCTCCTTTGAGTCAATACTGACAGTGTGTTTCACTTCGCCATTCTGAAGAACAGGTTCCTTTGGATCACATACAGTTTTTTCATAAGCTTCCAAATGTTCTTCAGTAAAATACTCGGTAGAAGCCAGGGTATTCATGAACTCTGGCTCTGCATCAGCACAGTTATTTAGCTCAGGCTCTTCTACTACTTTATGACACACATTAGAATATGAATTTTGACATGATGTAGGTAAATAATTAAAAGCTTCATATAAGAGATTACTATTATCTTCATAATTTTTAGAGCAGGAATTTTGATCGTGAGGTAAGTCTTTATTGCAATTTAAGGGTTTTTGGTTATGATTGACATTAGCATCACAATTCTGCTTGATGTTTTTTGTTTTGTCATCCACTGTCTCGTCTGGATGAGCTTCACATTCTGTCCATTTTATAGATTCTCCTACACTTCCAAGCACTCTGGCAGAGTCAGGCCCAGTACTCTGCTGACTTTCCTCTGCAGGGAAGGAACATGTAGCCTGGTCTTCATCCTCACCATTCAAGTCCATTTTATTCATATCCTCATGTTCCACAGCCTCAGAAGGAATACTGTTTTGTTTATCCAAGTTTGAGTAGTTGCATGCTTTATTTTTGGATGCCTTTTGTGAAATCTGAAATTCTAGGCTCTTTTTCTTTAGGAACATTTCATCTGTGCTTGCGTTATGTAGCTCATGAGATGCCAAAAGGCCGTCACTTACCCACGATTGAGTTGTGCTGAAACTATCAACTCCCTCACATGTGCCTCTTGTTTGCTGAGCAATACTCACACAGACACCTTCCACCACGACATCATGACTTGGAGCTTCAGATGATGTCTTGTTTTCCGTGCAGCCCTTAACCTGAATCTGAAGATCATAACTGTTTTTCAAGTTTCCCTGCATTTCAGTCGTATTTGAAGCTTTGCTGCTATGCAGAATTGTACTTGGGTGTTTCTCTTCATTCCTCAAGAACACTTCCAACACACTGGAATCAGGTGCAAACGCCTGGCTATCACAATAAGTACTGTGAAATGGCCTCATTTCTGCATCAGAGCTTTGCTTACTTTCCTGCTTTAGGAGATAGTTGTCTTCAAGCTCTTCTACATTTTGATTCATCAAAAAGGAATCTCCATCTGTTTCATGTAACTCTGATGAAAAATTTAAGTTACTCGTTGCATTCTCTACTACCCACTTAGTATCTTGGTCACCTCTAGTAGCATCCATGAGTTTTACAGCATTGCAGTTTTCATTAAGTGATTCATGTTGTCTGACACCATTACCTAGTGTATCAGCTTCTTTTTGTGTATTCTCCAGGACCTGTTGATTCCGTACTTTCACTCTTAAGCCATCTGTTACTACATTCTCAGTATTTAACCTACATGCTTGACAGCTGCTAGCCAGTAAGTTACCATAAGACGCCTGGATGTCCATATTACAATATTCCTTTGTTTTGTTCTTCTGCATGTTTAACCTCTCCTCTTTTTTACCCAGACACAGCTCTTTCTGTGAATTACACTCAGCTTCCACTTGTGCCGATTGCTGCATTGGAAATTCCTTCTCAGTGCCTACAGATTGTGCCACGCTGCACATTCCTTCATCAGTAACAGCTGAATTATCTACGTCTGCTCCAGTCTCTTTGTGCGCGGTAACTAGCACCTCTTCGTCCACTTTCAGATCTTCAGCATCTACAACACAAATACTATAAAATTCCCAATCTTTTATACCACTTCTGTTGTCTACATCAAGATGGGAAAAGGTTGGAATTGTCTGTCCAAATGAATTTGAAACTTTTGGAAGGCTGTCGCTCCTGCTGTCTTCAGTGTTTACTACTGTTTCATTCTGTCTTGGATGATTGCATGTAACTGGATAATCCTCCAGAAAGCTCCTATTTAAGGAAATTTCATCCTGTGACCCTTTGTCTAGGATCTCTGGTATGGGTGAGGTAGAAATAAGATCAGATGCACAGTGCTCTCCAGCTATATTTTCATTATTTATATAACCACTAACATTTTCTGTATTGCCCACGTGCTGAGCATTAGAGTTCTTCGCTCCTCCTTTGTCAATAAGCCCCTCTCTCTCTTCTTCACTCTTCTGCAGATTGTCACACGTACCAGAGACCTTCAGGTGATCAAAGGAATTAAAAAAGCTGAACGGTCTGACATATGTTTTCCTAGAGACGCTCTCACAGGGAGCATTATCCACACCTCCGTATGAAGGATATTTTGCTTTTCTGTCCCAGACCCCAGATTTAGAATTAGATACCACGCAATGGTCAGTACAAACACACTCAGCGCTGCCTAACGTGGCTGCCCCATTAACAGTCCTTCCCCCTGTATGCAGATCCTTGCTTTCCACAGTTCCTAAAATCAAAGATAAAGTTTTACTTATCCTTGACTCTTGTGCTTCCTCTTCCACAGATTTTTGTAACAAGCCAGTTTTCTCCTCATTTGTGCTGTTGTTCAATTCTTTACTGAAGCAGCAGCCCATGATTAGCAAGTCGTGTCAAAGGAGTTTTCTCATTGCAAATCCCCTTTCTCTGAACACTAACCTCACTTTCTGCTGCTGCTGAAGAGACAAGCCAACACCCAGCCACCAAAAATAGCACATTAAAACCATGCAGGAGGTTCACATGTCATTGCCACTCAAAGTCCAAATCCCAGTTGCTGAGCAATGTTTTAATATTTTATATGTACTGCAACATTCAAACCAAATTATTTTCCTAATGAAATTACAGACCATTTATAACTATTAGTAAGTCTCCTAAACTTCTATTGTTTCATTTTCCGAAGTTTCCCTCAACCAAACCATTAAAATATTTAAATATGCATGTGTGCCAAAAAGTTAGTCTCCTTTAAATTTTACATATCCTTCCATACAAGGATAAATACAATCTGGCTTCACACTTAAGTCCAATTTTAAGACACAATTACTAGTGGAATCTATTAGATCAAACAGGTTTTGTAGCATTTTCTCCTTCTCTTCCCTCCCCCCATAGCTGAACCTACACCGAGTTTGCTCCTTTAGGAAAAAAACAGTCTAAAGATAGATAAGACCTCATGTATTCCATTAAACAGTCATTGTACGTTATCAGAAGCTAATTCTGTCCCAAGCCTTTTTTAATTGTTATCTACATTAAAAAAAAAAAAAAAACCTCCATGACGCCTCAGGGCCTCACAAAAATCATATAGTTCTTCTCAGGTACTGTGGCAGGATTAGTTATACTTAATCTCAAAAAAATATTGTGTATTCTGTTACAGAAAAACTCTAAGGCAGGAGACTTAATCTGAATAAAGTCTACATCCAAAACTTTCCACCACTGCCAACATTTTTTTCTTTGCTCTATTTGAACAAACTTCTTTTTAATCTCATGACAAATCATATCCTTTCATTTTTTTTTAATATTTAGAATTAAATTTTACCATTTAGAGTAACGAACAAAAACAAAAAAGCAGTAAGCTTTTCATTCTTGAGGGCACCCAGAGATCGAGAAGAAAAATAAGTGATGCTGAACTGAACCATAGAAACAAGAATCATACTGAATTTTAAAAAAATCAGGTGGAAGGACGTGAAAGCACAGAGAACTGCCTTTATTATCCCAGACTGTTCTGATTCTTATGGTCATAACCCGACAAGCTATGATGGAGTAAGTCCAGAGGCTCTCTGGAAAGAAGAATGTTTCATTTGAAGTAGTCAGCAATGCAATCATTCTGTGAAGCTCTCCTGCAGTAAAAAATAGTAGAGTCTGCATGTTGGCAGCATAGAATGTTAGATTGATCTCCCTGCAAACCTGATAAATAATGCACAAGGTGTGCTGCAGGAATAAACAGCACCCACAAACAGAGCAGAGAATCACATACCATTAATCTCTGCTCTTTACAAAGTGTGAAATGCTTCCATCCTGTTTTTTGAAGCTTCTGCAAGGTGTCGGAATATTTATTTCGATTTTTTTCTTAGCTGATTTATATAGCTGATTTAGCTATATATTTGGCCATATGACTACCACATGCACCAAAAAATGATTACACCTGTATCTGGCAATATGGCTTCTGCTCCCCAAACTAGTGCACAGCTAATAGGGCAAATTAATTAAAAAAAAAGATGCACTTTCATTCTTAAACACAGGTGACTACACATTTAAATGCCACAGATTGAGACTTGCACATGTGAATGGCCCGTGCTTCAGAGGAACATTTCGCTTTGGCACTGATCTTCTGGCCAGTAAAAGGTTGCTGAGCTGGCTGGGGAAACATCCCCTCCTTGGCCAGTCTGCTCCAGAGCTGCAGAGTAACCTGCCCCCCAGCTTACCTAGTACATGAAGCATCACAGGGCCCTGCAGATATGTTGTTCTTATGGATAGGAAGTCTGATGCATCATTGCTGCCATCTGCTGCATTTTTTTAATTCTCTTCTGGGACTAAGTTATTCAAACACACCTGTATCTAGTTTGATTCAGACTTAAAACTATGCCAAGTCACTCTTTCCTTTAGTTTTCCTTGGAACAAAGCACAGGGAAAGGAGGAGGGAGGGTGTTTATAGTATTTTTTCTTAAGAAATGCCATAAACAAACAAATTCAATTTTTTCAAGTTGGCATGAAGTCACATCAATACTTGCAAAGTTGTAGCTCTCACCAGGTATGAGCAGTGCCATTTCCCCGCTGTGATTTAACTATTATTAACAACAGGAAAAGAGAAAAGCTTTTTAGAGAGGAGCAAAGTACCTTTGAGAGAGACCAGAGCAAAGTCCACTGTCCCCAGGCACTCACCTACGATCCTGCTAGTGGGTGAACCAGCCTCGTCCAGCAGCTGTCCCTTGCAGTTCCCCCCACTCATCTCTTTAGCACAAAGGCCCATTCCCACACATCCCAAGCTTAAACAGGCTTCCCTGCTCCCTGAAATAAACCCATTCTGAAGCAACACTCTACTTCATAAAGATAAAATTTTGAAGACATGAAAGTGTTATCTCCTGCACGCAACTAAGCAGGAGGCCAAAAGTCAACATGCTTATTAACAGTATACCTGCAAATCACCTTTTATTTCTGCGTGTGCCTGTTCGTCTTGTAAATGAGTAAGGGTTTATGCTGCGTATCTGATAAATGGTGGTTGTAAAATATAGTCTAGTTTTCAAGTTACCTTTGCACAAGTTAAAACAATCCTTTCAACTGTCTGACATCCAACTTCCCCTTTTCAAAGTCAAGCCAAGCAACTAACAGGTCCTCAAGCACCACAGCTGACCCAACACAGAGGCACTAACCCAGTGCCCTGCCCGCCACAGTTACAGGCAGAGATGTCACTGCGATGCTACTACAGGTTGCAGGAAATGGCTGCTCAGGTTGTTTCCCTCTACCATATCAAGGTTAAGGGGATTGCTAAAGTTTAAGTAAAGGTATTCTACACATTAAACTATGGTCAATTAATATTAAAAGTAATCTAAAACTATTCACCATCTTCCTTGTGCTCCATATGTACATCTGTATGTACTGATGCTTAAGGATCCTGCACGTACCCAGATTAAGGTCTAATCCTCCCATTTCTTATATTACACTATTCATGATGTCTTGAATTAAGAAGTTACACTTTTAAACTGTAGCTAAACCCTTATTTGGCACATACTGTAATACTGTGTAATGATAAATGATCTAAGGACTAGAGGTTATACTGAATTTTCACAAAACTATTATACAGCGTTCCAGGTTAAACTAGCAAATCTGGTTTCCTCAATGCCCTTTGATCTTGGCAGAGAAACCATTCTCAAATGGTTTGCAAAAGATTTGAGAGCAATCTGGCTTAGCTCAGGAGCTTTAAAGCCAAGGCATCCTTCCCTGTGATCCCCTGTGAAAAACCTTTTAGGAAGTTCATTAGTTTCCATTGTAATTTTTCTGGCTTGTCAGTCCTCAGCATGAGAAAAATATCCATCAAGTTGACTGAAACTGTAGTTACACTGCCTACAAAAGTTGACAAAAGCCAACAAACAACAGAAGTTCAAATTCCCATTAGCAGAAGCTGAGGATATCACCTGATAATGAATTAGACACATTGTGGGCAATATTCTTATCACCATTGGAAAGTAAGGTCTATACAAGGTCACAGTAACAGTGCTCGCTGGAATAGACCAACATTTGAGTAAACTGTTGTCAGATGATGACAAGCATCCCTCCTAAAGCTTAATTTCAGGGGAGAAGAAACAACATGCACACAATTAGTAGTTTCCAAATCAGGTCTTTGTCTCAACCAAAGGAAGAAAATCCTTTGGTTCTTGGAATAGTTATTTGAGAAGCCACGTATTAATCAAAGGTAGGTACGCAAGGGCAAGAGTTTAGGATCAGTGCACCAGGAAAAAGCCTGTGCCTTCAGAACTAAAGACTAGGTCACTCCTGCAGGGCACAGACAGGTCATTACTACAAAGCCAACTCTGCTGTGGAATTTGGGTCTTGGCCTCTTTCCTCAGAGGGTAACCTCAAATCCCCAGCAGCAAATTGCACTAATGCGAAACAACACCAGAAAGTGAGTAAAGAGCAAGTTGAACATTACTCAAGCACTGACTCTGCCAAGTGCAGCTGGACCAGGGCTTTCTCACAAAGGATAATTATCAATGAGGATACAAAAGAATCCAATGAGAGATGACACCTAAAGTGACAAAGCTTGCTTCTAGGAAACAAAAACAAACCCACCAAATGCCAGTATGCAGAAGTCCTAGATTTATCAAAGCTAAGAAGCTGTTAGTGTCCCCTAGTGCTATCAACCCCAGGTTTGCAAGTGTAAGCTAAAATTACCACAGAATTCAGGAGAATCTCCAGTTTGATAGCTCTTACTTCACTCAACTTGCACATGAAGCTACAGAAATTCTACAGAAACTCTCGGGGAAGCGCTGCTGAAGATCAACTCTGCTACACTGGAGACCAAATGACATTGGTGTTAAACAGCAGACACATTCCTATTCTGACAGATATTGTTGGCTAGAAGAAATAGCTGCCTCCGTCACCATCAGGTTAAAAACTGTTGAACATCTGAAAACAATGGAAGTGTAGAGATCCTTGAGTGCCAATATACTTTTTTTGGGAAAAGGGAAAATACTAGCTTGATTAGCAAAGAAAAACAAAGCACAAGTTTGACGTTTTTGGTGCAATGCTTCTCAGTGATTGTAGCAAGGTGAGCTTAAGCAAGAAAGATTTGATAATAGACAGCACTAACTAAGCGCCTAGAAGAACACACCTTGAAACCTCTCAAAATAGCCTAAGGGGTCACGTTCCCCCCAATATGCTGAAAATGATGAAAGATAAATCTGTTCCTAGAAGCTTACACACAACCTGAGCATTCAGACTGCTGAAAAGATGTTTGTAACATCTCCCGCAACACACATACACAAAGTCCTACCACTGTATGACCTGCCAAAAGCAACTTACTGCATCCTGCACAGTAGCATGGAAGTACTAGAATACACCATTTGCCAGAAATGACTAAGCAAAATTCCTGTTATGGAATGCAACTTCCTATTTTATAGGTTTATGTTTTTACAACTACTGATACATGCCAAGAGCATTTCCTGTTCAGATATTCTTTATAGGTTAACCTAAGTGAGCAAGAATCTAACTCAAGATTGGTACTACAGATGCTATTGCCTAAAAATTTGTTTTCTTCTACAGGAGTGCAAATTTCTATAACTTGTAATTTATTTATATTCCCTGTCAGCCTGACAAAAACAATGTTTTGAATCTCTAACTGGAGATGTAGACACCTTTAAAAGCTCTAATGTGGCATTTTATGCTGCAATACAATAAATTAACTGCCTTCTACCAACATATTTGAGATACAATTTTGGTTAAGGCATACTAGAAACTGTTTCAAGCAGCACATATACTAGGGGAATATGTAATTATGATAATACTTACTAGATGAGAACCGTCTTTAACTTCTTGTACTTGCTGCACCTGCGGTTCAGCCACAACTTTAGTGTCCTGATCAGAAGTCATGAGCTGTCTGCTTCTTGGCTGCTCAGAGAGAACTTTACTAGTCACCTTTGTAAGCTGCAGAAATAAGACATAAGACTCCATAAGTAGCTGTTTAAATTTCACACAATTAACAGCCATTCAAAAAAGTGCCACACTGACTCATGCCAAAGGTTCAATAAACTTGCACCCAATACAGTTTAGGGAAAACGTTACGGTATCGGACAAGGATAAAGCAATCTTGTACACCAGTCTGCTTCCAGTCAGGCAGGCTGGCCAGGGACTGCAGATGAAGAGCAAGCAGAACACTTGCCACCGCACAAGGCAGGGAAATTCCAGGGGGAAGTTTCATTTGATTCCCACCTTAATTATGCAGATTATTTTTCAAACCATGCCTTCTTTATAACACTCAGTAGACATTTTTCTTCACTTATTAAGATGCATTCCTCACAGACTTCTGTGTTTTACAACTGCTCTGACAGTCATTTAATCTTAGTAAATTAAGCAGCATGTTACAACAGTTCTACTATATTAGTAACGCTCAAAGTTGTTCTGCTCCATCATCCTGCAACGTTACTTTATTTGATTAGACAGGTAGAAAACTATCTTGAACATCTGACAGCAAATTAGGTAATAATCCAATAATCCTCAAATTTCAAAGTTAGTGTTGTTAAAGACATCTGATCCTAAAAGAAGAAGAAAAAAAAAAAAAAAAAGCAACTATGAGTGAGTTGTAGCATCCTTATTACCCTAGAAATTCTAGGGCTGTATCTATATCATCATCATGTGAGAAATTTATTTTCTCCAAGCTGGTGCCACTCAGTTTTAGGGAAATATTCTGTGCTGTCTGCTAAAATAAAGTACTGATTTGCAGCACATGGAGGATGAGCAGCACAATTCAAATCCTTAGAAGCTTAAGTGCCTTTTAAGGTAAAAGTTTGGAGATAAAAGGAGATTCTTACTCTGTGGCATTATGGCCTCCATTGCTATCTCCTCCTACATTAAATTTCAAAATGAATAAAAGCAAGAGACTCTTCCACACAACTGATTTAATACATTCAAAAGTATCTAACTGGAATGCTTGTATTATGGAGTAATTCATAAGATATTTTGCCAATGTTGTTGAAAAACAAATATACTGACACCCATATTCATCTTAGATGAATAGCTGGCTATTGCTGCACACTATTTCAGGACAAAACCCCATGTTTTTTTCAGAACAACACATTCACTGTGTACTGTTATATTCCCAGGTTTTCCCGAGCAACATCTTGCCACTCATTCTGGAATGGGAGCTGTTCAAGTAAGGGACAAATGAAGTTGAACATAAAAATTGGAAGTTATACCCACTCCATACAGAGAGCATTACCCACATGCAGTCACACACAATCCAAGAAGCAGAAACCTTGGAAATCATTTGACATGTTTTATTTCATTAATAACACAGAAATACCGTCAGGATGAAAACAAGTAAACATAAATAGCTACACTGTTTTGCTCCAATCCACACATGGGAAGCTGTGTGTATGTTAGCAAAGCAGAAGGTGTCCAAGCTCCTGGTGGAATGAATGTTCCTTATAGCAAGATGTCTTAGCCTTTAGCATTTTTGGATTTCTATTTTTCTAAAAAGACTGTAAAACCTCTTATATATTTCATTATCGTTATAAATAATCTACACTGCTCGTCATACTAACCTTGTGGAGGAACATTAGTCCAGATCTACAAGCTAAACTCCACCTTACCGACAAACAATCAGGTTTCAGTCAATAACGATACCTGCTTTGCACTGTGGTCCCCAAATCACCACCACGGAGCTTCTTTTGCATCCCTGCACGGTGCCCGCTTCTCTCATCCATTCCCATTCCCATCTAGGCTCAAAATTTCCCCTTGGAATAAGTCTCTCCCATCCTCTAAACTATGCAGTTAGCCCAGTACTTTGCAAACCCGTGGATTACGGAAGGAAAACAGCCAGGATCAGCTGATTCTAACAAACAAGAGTAAAGTTCCACTACACACGTGCTCTTTAAAGCACTTGCTCACAGGCCATCAAGAACATGCAGCTAAATCATTAATTTCAGTTGAGAGCAGACAAGATGTCAGCCAACTCAACAGGCAGCACAAGACTGCAATGTGCACCTTACTGGTGGCTAGTCCAAGGAATTTAAAGCTACAATAAGAAACCACATCATTCTACTGCTTTTCAGAAGTCCTTCAGTTGAGATTACATGACAGTCTCAGACTAGATCTACATGAACTCTGAGTGGCTTTGTTTGGATTACTCAGACTAATAATCAGGTTCTTATTAGTCACAGAGCTTTGTCATAACATACACTACATCTAAATCCACTTGCCTACCAACAGGTTATTGTTTCTTTAATAACAATTAGGTCAAACCCATATATTCAAGTTGCATTTCCATCACTCGGAATCAAAATGGCTCTCTAAACAGACCAGATCCTTACAGAGGATATTCACCCTGCCTTGTAGGTCCTGAGTTTTTGTTAATGATGAATTATTGCCATTTTGAAAGCAAGAAGATGTAAGATGCCAAACACAGAAGGGGTTTCCTTTGCAGTCTTCATTTAGTGCATCTCACTGTTACAAGTCCCCAGGCTGCCAAGTCCCCAAATTGGGCAGTAACTCAGCACTAAAGCGATCGCTGAGGTGGTTACAGAGACCTCGCCACCACAAACCTGCCACTTGCTTGTTCCCTAAAGCATAAAACCTGAACGACACCAGGCTTCTGGGACTCTCCTATCAGAAAATAAAGTACTTGTAGAACAAGCAGTGCTAACTGAATTAGTAAAGGCTCTGTTCATAGGATATTCTTTAGCAAGCTTTTCATTATCATATTACTGTAACTACCTTCATTCCAAAGCTCATCTATAGGGATAGGAATCAGTATCTGGCAGTACTAGCAACTACAGATCAGGACTGATAGTCTACAAGACAGTTTATTCTGTTTTGGTGCTAATTTAATAGTCAAAATAGCGAATTGGTTACTGTATCTCTGGATACTTATTGCTGTAATAAGCACGAGGCTTACGAAAACACAAGTCTTCAGACACTTTTGACATACAGACACCAATACTTGGAGTAGAATAACAAGTAGTGTATTTTTCATTTAAACTGTTAAAAATATCAGAAGTACACATTCTCTTAAATAGGCTTTAAAAAATCCCTCATCTACAGCAAGCACATCCACAAAAACAGGCCTCCTACAGATGATGTCTAGTGACAGATTCTGCACAATGGCCCACATCTATGAATTTATTGTGAAGCATGCAATTATGATTTTTTAGTATTATATATCATTGCAATTTTGAAAATACATACACTAAGCTTATTTTTGTTGCTGGCTTGTCATTTGGGTATCACATTATTAGTCAAGTCCAATAATTTTCATCTTCATGGAAAGTATCTGAAATTATTGTGACAACATGAAAATACTTGTTTACAGAACAGCCTAACCCAGGAAGCACTTAATGGATTTTGCTCAAGCTTATCAAAAGAATTTGACCTTGGACTGTAAAGAGGCACAACACTTAGGTTCCCCAAATTAAAATATAGGTGAAAACATTTTTTTTTTTTTTTTTTTTTAAAGAAACAAGACATACAACCATGAAGTCCTTATTATCCCCCCAAATACAGAACACTACCCAGTCTGCTAGATGAGCAGTTACAGCGGGAAGGGGAAGCACGCACTAACTAATATGGCTATTTTTCATTAGAACAAAGACCAGGGGGTAGCAGCTTTTCCCCTGGACCTCTACAGGCCCTGGGTCAGAGCAGTTAATCTGAGGCCCTGCAGGAACCAGGGTGGCAGCCTCCACTAACCCCATTTCCCTCTGCAACAGCAACAGGCAGCTTCATGTAAACAGAACTTTTAAGGCACAAAGTTGACACCACAATTTTTATACAGACAGGCATTTTAAAGCATGTCTTATTACAGGAATTCCAGGATTTTAGAAGCTACTGAACGCAAAACACGCATGCACCATGGGATAGGGATACCTATATACAGATACCACCAACCTTGCCAGCAGCTGGGAAGACATAACTGCTCAACTGTTACACCAGGTGATGAATAACACGTTTCAGACAGGAAACCACCTGGAATGATTTTTAATACAGGCCCAAGAAAAACCCAAAGCCCTGCATATGCCCCTAGCTCCCCACTTCTGCTTTTATTAGAAGTTATCCGTAATTTTTCTAATTCATAGTCTAAAGGTGCTTTTATGTGGTCTGTTCTGGTATTTCGAGTTGTAGAAGTAGCAGCATTCCCTCAATCAAACTGGCCACATAGATCTGTTATTTAAAAACATGCAATCCCCAAAACAATGCTCCGAGGCTGAGATCTTGCCTGCCAACTTTCAGGCCAGAGTAATCAGCCCTTAAAAAGAGATTTATAAATGCAAGTGCTGACAACTAACTTTAGCATGGCAAACAGCAATACTATAAAACAAAAAGCTCACCAGAATAAAAGATCTTTTCACTGCTCTTCCAGCAAGCACAAACAAAAATAGATTGGAGCTTGGCTTTGGGCAGAACGCTTCCTCACAAACATTTTAGAAACTTTAAACACAGATTAAGATAAAGTTTTCACAAGGCTAACACAGAAATATACTTCCAGTAACATGAGAAAGCCCTAAGTGTTTGCAAAACAGAGGTGCACTTATTAACTTAAGCCTCATAACAAGCTTCCAGTTGCAGGCCAGAAACCCTCTCTCTACTGGCAGAGATAGGAGAGTTTCTCACCACCTCTCATACCCTCAACTACCCTAAGGAACTAGGGCACCCTGGCAGAAGAAATCAAAACCACCCCATTTCTGCTTCAAAACAAGTTGCAGCACCTGGCAAAGATATAATACAGTCCCCTTTGTATAGTTTTAACAGAAATTAGGTATTTAACAGATAATAGAAACATGGTATTTAATCTCAATTTCACTTTCTTAATTTACCATGAACCAGAGCCTTATGCTCCTCAATGTTATCTGAAACGGTGTTTAGTTTAGAAAATCACATAAGACATAATGCCATAGTCAATAATGAGAAATAACAGATGCCTCTTCCAAAAGTATTAATTTCACACATCAATTCATGTTCAGCTAACTTTACTTTTTTTTAAAAAAAATCAATTCCACAAGTGTTTTGAATACCCAAGGCCTAATGCAGGGTTCCCCTCCATCTTAACGTTCAGAGAAGGGATACAAATTGGAGCTTACCATTTTAATCTCATGGCTGTTTTAGGAAGGTTTCAAAGAAAGATTTCAGCTGTTAATGCAGGAGTTGCAGCACCATCCCACAGCATGGGACAAGTGTTACCATTTTACATGGAGGGGGAATGACAAGGAAACAAGAGACCCTTACAAAGATTAATCATTTTGATGGTCCTCACAGAAAGCCTGTAACAGAGCTCAAAGGGGATCACTGATTTCCATATTCCCTTTCAAAACCAGAGGTCACTCTTTCCAGAGCAGCAGATGCAACAAGTAATGTATCAAAGGGTTGTATTATTTAAAATGAAATATAATATTAAGTGGTTACATTATCATAGCAAACGAAATACCCATGAAAGAGAAATCTAGCAGCCCAGGAGAACACATTTGTCTGCAGTGATTTCCACAACCACCATTCTTTGTCTGCAGAAAAGCCCTGTATTACATAACGGCACTTAAAAAGTTGACATGACATAAATGTTTAGTCACAACATGTGTCTACAGAAGTTGGATACCGAATACAGTGTTATTTTAAAAAGCAGCACAGGGCTCAGTTTGTTTAACTGCTGATTCTCTGAACAGCAGGGGGAAAAGTTGAAAGTTTCATCCCCGGAGCTTAGCTTGACCGCGTGCCCAGACAGCGGCGGCGGCTGCCAGAGGAATGTTTCGGAGAGCACAGACATCCAGCGCGGGCGCCGCGCGAGGCTGGTAGGGTTGGCTCTCCCGAAAACCAAGGAAAACGCAGCCTGATTTGCTTCAACTTCATTCTCCACCAGAAATATTGAGTGTGAGCCCCCAGCCTCGCGCTCGGCGAACACGGGGGACTTTAAAACCCCACGGCAACCAGGCCTCGGCAAGAAACACTGTGCACCTGAAAATCACCTAATGCTGCACAATTTTACTATTCAGTAATAGAAAACACTGGCTCTGAGAGTTTAAAGCTGCTGCTGTGTTACTATTGAACAGGTATTGTTAAAAATCCAGTTTTATAAGGCTGACTGCTTCCAAAATTGTCCAATTTCTGTAACTGTTAATCATCTCTCCAAAATTTGTAATTTTTCCTCTAACAATGGTTGAAATTAAGAGAAATAGTGCATTTTCTTATTTAAAGATCTACTGAACATTTCCAGATTAGACTTTGCAAGTGCAAGAATCACTTCCTGATTCTAATCCACGCACAAACACATACAGTGGAGCTGTAGCCTGGAACTGAATGTTCTCCTAGTCCAGAAGTTTAGATGGTTAAAATAGCTAATTGTTCAAGAGATATCAAGCAATACATACTAAACAACTGTGACAAAACACCGAAGAAACCTGATTTTGGTAAAGTACTCAACATGGAGGCGAATTAAGTCTTTCATTCGAAAGAAAAATACTGAGGGGAGTGGGAAGGAAGGATAAAGTTAGACTTACTCTAATTTATTCAATCATCTAATCCCAAACACTAGGAAGGAAGGTCTCAACAGTGAACACAAGGTGAGGGGATAACCCTATCCAGCAAACAACCCTGAACACTGTTTTTAAGCTTTTTACCTACTGTAATTTTGAAAGGAAATACAGTGCCTATTTTATTTATAAAAGGCCTTGCCCAGCTTGCTTGTGGTCATCTTGCACACCAAGAAGATAACTCCAACACACAGGAGCAATCAGATGCCCACTCAAATGTCACTCAAACAATACACTAGTCCGCTTCCGCAGCACCCCCTGCAGTAACGCAATGCATTACCCATTCCAGGTTAAATAATCCAAGAAATCCTGCCAGTTAAGAATGCTAAGAGCACCCATCAAACCAGGAATAACTGGCAGGGAAAACATTTTTGCACCAGTTACAAAAATCTAGTGGCTCGAAGATAAATGCACTTCTCTGCTTGCTTACAACTTGTTCTCGTGACTTCTCTGCTTGCTTACAACTTGTTCTCAATTTCCAAACCTGAAGCAGCACTTTCCTGGCTGAGGCCCGGCACACGTAGCATTAAAAAGAACAGCTTATTAACTAACTGGCCTTGCTGTGCACAGCACATCCATCACAAAGCCACAAACTTGTTTTCCTCACCTTAAGTGCACTAACAGCACACACACACCCTGCAGGTCATCCAGGAGACGCGTATTTTACTTGTATTATAGCTCCCGCATGTTGTATTAGACACCCATTTGTCAGGTGGCAATTTCAAAAAAAAATCTAATCTGTTAATTCAAATATACTCCTCACTCTCCTCTTAATATATTATCATAGCAAAACTACAAATGGCAGGCTTAAAGTTGTTAGCAGCTTAGCCAGACCTTGCCACTTCTGAAATGAGATGAAACATTTAAGTTCATAGGAAGCATCGCTGGTTGTTCTCTGCCTCATTCACGCAACCCTGCGCTCCCTTCACAAGTTGGGACTTTTGTCCCTATTGAACACGTTCCACTACAGGAGCACAAATTTCACATTCATTACCATGGCCTACCAAATTTATAAGAATACACAAGGAAAAAGATGCTCCATTGCTCTCTTTCAACTAGATTCATGAGAGTTTTGCAACCACCCAACCCCAGTCTCTGTCTTTATTGTTCCTGGACAGAAAACATGACCAGCAAGGGCAGAATCAAAATAAATTTATACAATCCCTTTTTCTACAAAGCATCGAGCAGAGCTGCATTGGCGCCGTTTGCACACACACGCCTACCTCTGAGCGGAAGAGAAAAGCAGCAAGCTAAAACACTGCCATGAATATTCCTCACTGTTCTCTAGGAAACACCTTCGACAGCAGCGCTGCTGCAAACAGCACGGCTGCTCCGAGTGAAAGGCCAGGGCTAAAGTCGCCCTCGCTGCTGCTGCTCTTCCTCTCGCCTTGCAAAGTGCCAGGCGGCTCCTCCGGGTGCCAGGCAGAGATGGCAACAGGATTCCCACAAAAGGAGCCCCAGCGGAAAGGCAGCACCGAGGCACAGAGCAGAGAAGCAGGTGAGTGGGAGCCACTGCTCTTCTGCGCTGGAGCACAGGAGCACAGTGAAGCCTGAGCAAAGGGCGAGCGGCTTGACAAGCAGCCGCAGCAGGCCAGGCTTGGGGCGCCCGAGCCCGGGCCCTGCGCAGTGTGTGACACCTGCCACTGCTTCCAAGCTGTTCAGTGGAGACCACACGTGGTAAATGAGCTTCACGCTGGAGCAAGATGGGCGATTTGTACTACCTTGTAAAAACAGGCAGACTAAATAGGAGCTAAGCCCAGAGATAGTCAAGCTTAGGCTTAGCATGGGTTAATGCATGGCTTAACTTCAGAATGAGCTGGGAACTCCCTCCTTTCACAATTTTTTTTTTTTTTTTATTTTTAATTAGTTCATATGGACACAAACCCAGAAGTTTTCACCCAAAGGCAGGCAACTCACTCTATGCTGACCCACCAAGATTAGTCTCGTGTAACATACCCACCCAGCTTTAACTGTTACCCTTCCCTAAGCTTTGAGGTAACAGTCTGTGTTTGCAAGGGCCCAATGCAATGGGATTCTGATCAACAAACAGAAATCAAATTCAAATAATTTTTAGAAATTAATATTTGCATCAGTAAAAATACCAGGAGTTTTATCTACTGCATAAATATTAACTGTAGACACTTTGGGGTGGACCTTGACTAATTTCATTTTTCTCTAAAAATCAAAACTCAACAACTGTAGATATCTTTATACCTAGAATTTAGCTGCAAGACTATTCCAGACTTGTAATGCAAGACAATAAATACTGTTTACAGGTACAGAAATTCAAGTTTTAACTTAATAGAAGCTTAAAGAAAGCACCACAAAATGCTGTTTCTAAAGCTTAGTACCGTGGAATGCAACACTCATCTAATTCATCCCCAATTGCATTGCCTGTTTGCACTGAGGTCACATGAATTAGCAGTTGCACAACCTCTGTACACACACACAGCAGATGATCAAGACGCAACTGACTGACTGGAAGCTGTAAATTGAGTTGAAAAGAAAATTAAAGGAATCTTAAATCTTGCCCTGGAGCAAATGGGGCAGGAGGGGACACCTATTAGCACTACTGACTATGAGCATCTCAAAAATATTGTTGCTATTTTCATTTCTGTACTGCTTTTAAATAGACGCTTTCAGAATGCCAGATGGCAGCTTGAACTCTTAAAATTTGATTTATTTAGAATGGAAACTTTGCAAGAAAATCCACATATCTTCAGCCTATGTTGCTTTACCTCTAAGCCAAGAGGACACCAGGTGATAAGACTAACGTGATTAAAAAAAAAAAACACATACACACACACACACACAGAAGTCCTCAGATTTTTCCTATAACCTAGAACTCTATTTTCCCACACATTTGATTCCCAGTAAATACACTGCGGGCACCAAGTCTGCCTCATTTGACTGTATCTCCAATCAGCTCATGTACATTTGAAGAATTACCAGGCAAGCCCTTCATCACCTTTCCCTCTCCCCATATAACAGACTTGATCTCACTTTTTTTTCAGTAAGTGTTGAAGGGAAGTGGGAAAGATTAATTCCTCCAATTTTCACTGCTGAAGGAACCAGGAACCTGCCATGTTAAGGGTTCACACACAGCAGTAAAGATTATAGAAGCTGCTGCATATCCATCATGAGAGGCAGTTTTCATTCTAACATTGAAACTGATCCTGACATGGAATAGAAACCTTCTTCCTCTCTGAGTAGCTTACTAGAACCCAGAAAAGATAGTGAAACCAGAAAAGATAGTGAAACCCCCAGCATCTTAGCATGCCTGTCTCATAGTAAACAGCCCTGTCGTCTCACAGATCATGCTTATTTCTCAGACAACCAGAAGTTCTCAATTAAAAATAACGAAACAGATAATAACGATGCAGCAATTGATGCATTTTGCTTCTTTAATTTTTCTGAGAAACTGAGTCTTCAAAAAGCATGACACATGAAAACGCAGCAACAGTTTTAGTACTTGTGTGGAGGGGAAAAGTGACAAAGCTTTGCCTTGGAAGTGTCACTTTAGCAATGCTGGGACCAATGAACTTCCTCCTTTTACCACTAGATGTTCCTCCTCCTGGTCTATCGGCACAATCCTGCTGTTTTCCCCTCACAGCTCACTATATTGCAAACCAGGAGACAGGTGATATTCCACCATAATGCCAAAAACTCTTGGTGATGCTAGGCAGGACAGTTCAAGAAAGTTACAGAACTGCTAGGCACAGTTTTATGGACAGCACCTTTTCCCCACAATCCAGATGCTGGGAGACAAGAACACAGTGTTGTGATGAAAGACAAGTCTAAAAACACTACCTGAAACTGCAAGGTTAATATTTACAGCACTTCCCAAGACAAGGTTAGAACTCTGACGTTCCTCAATTGGTCTGAATAAACCTATTTCTTAGGATTAACATATTGCTATTTGGATTTCATGTGTAAGCCTGCAATCGGTGCTTTGCTTAAGCAAACCTAGGTCAACTACAGTATTAAGAACTTCTGGCATATTTAGTATTTTCCAGGCTTTGAACTCATTTTTAAGACAAATGGACAGCTTCAGAGCCTATTTGGCAAAATTTTATCTTCAGTTAAAGCACAAGAAATGCTTAATTCACAGAAATCTTAAATCAAAGCTCTCAAATTTAAAAGTAAAAAGAAAAGATTTCATGCCTACAGATGGGGCAGCCATCATAGTGTTGCTATAATGTAACAACAGTCAGAAAAGGTCTGGGAAAGAGAGAAAAGCATGTACACTTCTTCAAAGTGCAGGTGGGAGGCATATCCTGAGCCAGATAAGTCATCGACAGTGACAGCAATGAAACAGTACAACAATAGTTGTAATAACTAATCCTTCAATAAGAGCATATAAAATAATTCTTGGGCCTGCAAGAATTTTTTTAATGAACAGTATTTTCTGCAAGCTATACAAAGTGAGATGAGCTCCCCTCCCTCTGTTGTTGTTTTAGATGGCTTGAAAGGAATTTACTTACTTGTAAGGTTTCATTTTACATTTTGAAAAAGTTCAGGACCAAATCTGAAGTGAAATTTAAACTACTTACAGAAGAAACATCATTTAACTTTTAAGGGTTTGTAATAAAGCAAGCTAAATTTTTTGCCAGTAGTTATTTCATTAACCTCTTTGCCAAAAATAGATATTTAACCCAAATAATCCAATGATTTTAGTATTACTTCCTTTTTTGATACAGACTCTCATCTTCTATTACAAATTACACAGAAATTTGAAAAAAAAAAAAACTTTACTGAGTTTTAAAGCACTATATGAAGCACTATCATTTACTGGGGTTTGTTCATAGTCAGAGCACCCCACCTCTTAAAGCATCACTGTAATCAAAATGACTGGTAATTCAGGTTTTGACTAGAAGTTAAAGGACAGAGTGTTCTGATATGTGAGCTTGGTTTTAAGGAAAATAATTCTTCCTTACAAGTCTAAAAACCTGTTTATAGAAAGTCCTAAAATACTCCATTAATATCTGGAATCCAGTCAACTTAAAGACAAAACTTTAACACAAAATTGAAAATTATAATATGTAACAAAATAAAGAACCCTGCAAGTGGTTCATAAAAAGAGTAATAACACCCCTCCTGCCCAGCCTTTGAGACATCTGTTGTGAGGACTTGGGACAACAAGCTTTAGCAGGAACAGGAATACAGACCTAAGATCTTGGAGACATTCCAAAGCAGACAACGATATTTTCCCCAAACTGTTTGCCTTGCTGCTTTAAACAGCAACATGTTGATCATATTCGGTCCTATCTATTGGGCAGCAACACCACTGAATGAGAATGAAACTCTGAGATGAGATAGCTGCCTATATGCACAGAATTTGTGATGTCCTAAACTCCAGGCTTCAGAGCTTAAAGTAACAATATTCTGACGTATTCTGCAATCTTCCTCTATTTTTAGTTCATAAGAATCTGAAATCAGTACAACATATCAAAACATTTAAGCACAAACGTCCAGCACCAGGCTACAAAAAAGCAAACTACTCTGGACATTGGTCTGTTGATTCATCAGTTCCTTGTTTGAACAGTCAAGAGAATAAGACTGTGTTGTGGGGCAACCAGTGACAGCATCACAACCTGCAAAAATATGTTCGAGGATACTAACACTGACCAGGAACAAACCCAAAAAGCTCCCAGACATCTCCGCAAGGCTTCTCAAGTGTTTTATTAAGTTTCTGACATTAGAGTTTTATCAAATGGTTAAATATTTTTTCCTCGACACAATTACTATTTAACTAATAATTTGTTTCTCAAGACTGCCTGTCAGATCACTGACATCTTATGATTACAAGCTATTTGAAAATAGCTTGCAGAATATTAAGTCTGCAGAGACACTTGGGAACTACAACAACAAGAAGTACAACTTTTATGAAGCAAATTCATAACCAGCACCAACAGACCAGACTCAAGTCTGCCTGATGAATATCGTCAATAAAGTGTTAACACATCTGCACTGATGCCTGTTCCCAGAAGCTGGCAGAGACAGGCCAGGATGAAGCTGAGGGAGAATTAACATGAGCAACATAATTCTGATATTCAGGCAGAAAGAAATGCAGCAATTTATAAGCAAAATTGATACTGTATTAAACAGACTTGTGAAAAAACACAGCAATTTGAAGAGTAAGCTCCAGAGAAAATAATTTAACTATACAGTCTACAACAACTCTCAAAAATACAGCGTTTCTGAACAAGTTCCAGGTGAACTAGCGATACCATCTGAAGGCAAAATTTCCAAGTTTCCCTACTGCCATTGGTTTGTATGGACTATTTTCAACAGGGAGAGTGTGACAGAGACATTTCAGGTATAAGCCCCTAACAACCCAAACAATTCCAATTCACCACTTGCTACCATACCAGAGATACGTGTGCATACACACACACGTAGCAACTTCAGGTATTGCTGAACTCTTAGATGACCATAAAGGCAATCTAATACAAACCTTTACCGCAGGATATAATCTCAGGGACACCGGCTCCTTACATGCCAGTAGCCTTATGCGAGTAACAACAGGGCTGCAGAAGCGCAGAGGCGGGATCCATTCAGCTGCGAACCACCGATTCCTTTGGCCTTACATCACTCAACTACCCATTAAGGAGCTGGACTGACAGGATCCCGAGCATGCCCAGCCCAGCCCTCGCAGTAAATGAATGTTAGAAAAGATTAAGGCTCAGAGAAATTGGTGATTCATCAGGGCAGCAAAATAGCTTTTCCCCAATTCACTCCAATGTTGCAGGCCAAGGAGCTGGCCACATACTACTGACCCCTGTCAGACTTCCAGTTTTGGAGTTATTTGCTGTTCCTGAGACACTAAGGCACACATAGAATACCTGGAACACTGTCCTTCCCAAAACTGACACCTCCTGCTCTCCTGACAGAAGCACTGGGCTGCAGGAAAGCTGCACCTGATTTAAGTAGTCCCAAGCACCTCTGTTGTCCATCCCCCTTCCTTTTAAAAAGGCAACACAGAACTTGTAAGTGTCAAAGATCAACTAAAAATATATATACTTCCAGAGCGGGGGGGGGTGGGGGAAAAAAAAAAAAAAAAAAAAAAAGGAAACTATGAAACAGCAACATGGTAGTCTTGGCTCCATGATATCCCCAGAATCTAAGATAGATCAACTATGGACCAATTAAAAGAATCCGCTGCTTTTGCATATTAAATGGTCAAATTCGGATAAAACAGTTTAAAGGAATGAGTGACTGAGGAATCTAGTCTCCTACATCTAAACAAGACCCTCAAACTTGCAAATTTTAGACAGACTTTTATAACGAACTATTTGAACAAGACCAGTTTTTTAAATGGGCTGCTGAATACCAAGGGGTCTCCTTCAGCTACTCAGTATCTGCAGCACCAAACAAGATTTTCTGAGCAGCTGCAGTACTGGTGAGTTTTATATTCAGAGAAAGGGATTCAGACCAACTCTGTTTTCACATCTGACTATTGACATCCTGGCTTGCCTTGAATCTAGCAGAGTGAAACATATGAAATAATGTACGTGGAAAAAGAAAAAAAAAAAACAGAATTTTTTCCCTACATAGTCAATGCTTTGAAATGACAATATTTGTAACATTTTCACCTGCTACTTTTAACAAAATAAAACATCTAACTAGTTCTAGGGGTTGTGTGTGTATGCATGCATGTGTCAAAATTCAAATTTTACATTAATTTCCCCTCTCCACTTTTGATTACTGAGCTTAGCCTGTGAAATTCTATCATTTGTCTAATTCCTGTTTTAAATGGCCTAAATGTTAATACCAAATTGGGCATGCATATGCCTTGCTTCGGAAATATCATTGCTCAAGTATCTTCCCCAGGCCTCTACTTCAAGACTATATTTTACTGGTCTTCTACATAGTTCTCTACAGCAACCCTTACAAGATTGCATGGGGAGGAGTAAATTTTCTTTACAGCTTCCTATTTTGCAACATCCTTCCTTTCCCACTCGTACCTGTGTTCCAATTCTGCATGCAAACTATAAGAGATTTGCGAGCCTTTTACCAGTTTAATACCACTAACTACACATAGTAACACAACCACAATTTTCTGTAGTTATCTCTAACAGTTGTACAAAAGGCTGCTGTCTAAAAAAAGTCATTTTACCATTAATGCTCAAGGAAAGAGTACGCTATGTTAACAGCATTTTATGACACATAACAGTTCATCTCACACACAACAAATCTCACTTTCTGAAGCTTGATATTTCTCAGACATGAAACTCTTTCTCTCTTGACTTCATCCAGTCTCATGCCATTTTCCCTACACCATACATAGCCTTTCTGCACTTCTTGGCTTCCTCTGCAACCACCTTTACACTTTTTTATTGAGCACCTCCGCAATAAGAACGCTCTTCAAGAAGTCAAGGCCACTGCCCTTGCTGAAACCTATTTTTCCAACAGAGACACAAAAAAGAGTAAATCAAGTGCTTTACGTGCTTTTTGTGTTGTTTACCTGTTAATTTACAGGACTGTGAAAGTCTGACGAGTATCTATGAGAACTCTGGAATTAAACAGGGGAACACTCTGGATGGTCACAAAGTTCACCTAGTTTAAAAAAAAAAAAATCATGAAACATATAAACCTATCTACTTAGCTCTTTATAGCTCCTTGCCTGCTGCCTTTCACTTGTCACTTCAGATTTGTCATGCACCGCGGCTAGAATCAGGCTTTTTCTACATTCATCTAGCATGCAGGTTTTGGGGGGGGTAATGTAATAAATATTTAACAAAGAGTTTATATTGCCATGCTAATTAAGCTTGCAACTGATTTAAAGCCAAATCCATCGCCATATATGACATTTAATATGAAATGCAGTTGCAGATCTCATAGAACATCTTGATTAGACAAAGCTAACTGTATTTGTTTTGCATTTAGATAAAATAAGTAAAGTTCACTTTAATCAAGTTAAACATCATACCTGAAAGTTACTTACTCAATTACTAAGTATTTTTAAAAAAAGAGTAAATAAAAAAATCCCTTCCCAACAGCTGCCTACAGTCCCAGCTCCTCCATTTTACAGAATATAAAATTATCTAAACTGTGTATGTCTTTATATATAAACATATGGACACATATACATATTATATACACAACACCCCTCCCTCATCCATACCTGTGTGTTGGCTTGCATTAAAGCAAGCCACAAAAAGCAACAAGGAAGCACACGCTTGTGCTGACCCCTTTTTTCCTTTCATTGTGTGTGTGTGTGCGCGCGCGCAAGCACTTTACAAGAAGTACAAGAGCAAGAAATCATCTCACATTCCAACTCCAGAATATTAAATACACTTAAGTTCCCTACTATATACCATAAAAATATACAGCAACTTATGTAGAAACATTCAAGAGGTCAAATGTTTCCTAATAATTTGCATAAGACTACACTTTTAGTTTCAAATACAGAATTATACTTGTTTCCAAATCTAAGACCAATCAAGTACAGAGCTAGTTTTGGCCTTTTATAAAAATAGTTTTCAAACAAACAGTAGATAATATTTACTATAGACATTATATATGAAACATGCACTACATTCCACGCATTCTTTGAGGCATAATCCTATTCTTCCTCACTCCCTCCCTATCCAAATTATTTTAGAAAACATCAATATTATTCTAATAGTCAGAACAAGCTGATTAGCTTTGTATCTCAAGAATTAACCTTAAGAAATGCTTATAAGCCAACAGCAAATAAGCAAAAGTTCAAATGATAAAAAGTTACCAGGTCAGAATTAAAACCTCAGAGTTATAAAATCCCAGTGAGTTTAAAAAAAGAACAAAGCATTCTCTGACTTTTTAAAAATTATCCAATCCATAAAAGTAAGATAAGTCGCATACACAGGTGAAACCACATGAAAGGGTAAAGGCTTTTGGGAACCATCCCGAGGCACTACGTAAAAGCGACTCGCAGTTTGTTTTTATTAATGGCTCCTAGGGAGGCCAGCAGAACTAGGCCAGGGATGGGAAGCCAGAACACCGGGGTTTCACCCCAACCGTGACTCAATTTAAAACGTAGTTTTGAAAGTGCCTCTTCTGCGTGGCCACGGGCCACCCTTAACCACCTTGCCTCGACTCCCATGGCTGCAGAATGAAAATAATCACACTTCCCTGCCGCGCACGAATTCCACGCAGCTGCCTTGGAGGGAACATGTGCCCGCGCTGCGCCGCGATTCGGGGCAAAGCGAAACCGAGGGCCGAGCGGCCGCTCCGGTGCGGCCGGCCAAGGCCCGACAAGGAGCGCACGGAGAAGCCGCGGGCACCGGGGGGCCGCCCAGGCCCCATCGTCGCCGCCGCCTCGCGGGCTGCTCTTGGCGCGAGGCTCCGGGCCCGAGGCCGCCGCGCACGGGCGGC
>VZSV01000002.1:9909982-9963348 GCA_013398735.1 Nothocercus julius | reverse complement strand
GGCCTCGCGGGCACGTGGCGCCCCCGGGCCGCTCCCCTGGGCGGGCGCCCAGCGAGGCCGGCTGGAAACTGCCGTTCCTGGCGCCTCCTTGTTTAGTAAGAGGGGCGAGGGAAACGGGATCTCTTCTCTTTCGGACTTTAACACTGTTGGGAAGAGTTGCCTTGCATGACCTCAAGTGGCAAAATGTATCGTACGCTGCGGACCAGCCTTATAGCTGATGGCTCTGCCTGGAGAAAGCCTTCTAGATCCAGGTTTTAATCCTTACTGATAGAGACATGTTCCTGCCGTCAGGACATCCGATAGGAATTTAGATAGAAATTCATAGTGGCGATGCTGCAGTTAACATCCAACACCTAGGGACACACAAGCGCCCTTTGGAACTGTTTTCCCAATTGCAATATTGTTCCAAATCCCCACCCAGAGGCAGAGGCAAAAAAGCACATCCTAGTGCCCAAAGTGGGGTCAGGTCCTGCCAGACGGGAGGCTTTGCTGTGCCCCTGAGGGAAGCACGCCGCAGCGTGCATTCCTGGGCAGACAAGTGTTTCTGCTAGCATAGATGTGGTTTTCTCCTTCATAAGTTACTTGATTTTAATGGAATTACTGTAAGGGAAAAGACCCTGACCAAAGAAAATGGCTAGGACAGGAATAAGGAAGAGGAATGAAGATGAGTTTTGGATATAACCATGTACAGGAAGTACAAATGATCTATTAGGTGGCAGCCTGTAGCAGCTGTATAAAGAATTCATTACCTAGAAGTCTAAAATAGCAAAACAACTGCCATTTTTAGGCCTTTTTTATTTTATATAAGAGCTTATATCATTCTTGCTTTGGGATATGTTTCAAAAGACCTTTGCTGTTCTCATGAATCACAAAAAAAAAAAAAAAGCTTTAATTTTAAGCTCTCAAATATAATGAGACCCCCCATATACTCAAAATAGAAAGGCCTTAAAATTCCTCATACTTGCCCCTTTAGACCTAGTCTTCATGCTTTCCTCAAGCATTACTTTGGTGGAATATTTGTGCAGAAATAAAAAAAAAAACAAATACATCTGACTAGTAGGAAAGACCCTATCACTTCATTGCTTCTCCTAGCTCAGGTTTTACAATGCAGAGTTCCTCTGCCTTTCTGTAACTGCAGCAGTGGCTGACGGGAGACGGAGAGCGATTGATTGATTGACTGCTGTAAAAGACCAACACATGGAGGGAGCTTCATTGTAGGGAGGTGTTTTTCTCTGGTTAGAATTTATTCTGCTTGTTTGGATTTTTTTTTCCCCTCAATGTACCTTAATTGTGCTATTATAGGGAAAAAATAATATGAGACTAAGTTTTTTAAAAGTTCAATGTTATAAAAAGTATTATATATTGATAGACATACCAATATGTATTTGGGGTTTATGGTTTTTGTTTCCTTATTGTTAAGTTTTATAGTGATTGAGTAACAGTCAAATTAAGGCACTTTCAGCCATAAAGCAATATGAATTTTCTGCTTGCCTGGGTCACTTCTAATTCTCTGCTCAGTGTGGGGGATGCAGAACTTAATGATTGAGTGCTTCCATTTTTTAATAGCATACTGCTGAGATCAAAGAGATTTGACATGTTTCTTTAGTGTGCTGGAAGCTGAGGAATGTGTGTGCAGGTATGAGTAAAATATTACAAATCAATGATGGATGATGTGTGGTAATAGCAACTGCTCCTATTTCCTCCACAGCTCAAGTGTCAAGCAATCTAGAGAAAAAAAAATACATCTCTGAAGGAACAGTGTGTGCAAACAGTAGCATTATTAGTCCACAAAAATAAAACAAGGTTACACTAACTAGCTGTTTTTTTATTGATCTGTGGTTGAACAGATCCCAAAGGCACCGTATAAATTATTCATCAATATATCAATGATGGATTGTTAAAATTATATTTTATAAGGATTTAAAATATATATATATATATTTTTTTAACATTTGCCAAGCACTCGTGACACAATAAAAATTTAGTGAGACAGGATGGATTTGCTATGTAAGTAAGCTCCTGTCATAGTCTCCTTTCTTCTCTCTCTCCTTTTTTAAACACTTTTCAACCTCCACTGTCTAGTAGTTGCATTCTCAAAATGTTTTATCCTGCAGATCGATGGGACGAGGCTCTGTGATTCATCAGTATTTAAGAGCTGCTGTCCTGGAACACATGCCAAAGCCCCAAACCGCCCAGTACTTTGCACTTTGTGTGATCTTATGAGCCAAGCAGTACTTTATGGCTCCTGATGCTGCTGTCCTGATGCTCTGCAGGAAGAGAGAGGCCTTTTCAGACCTAAGATACTAAATGATTGCTTGTCATGGGCTATTGCTATTATAAAATTGCAGCTTGAATAGAATCCATAAACCACTCTGTCTTTTACTGATTTGGTGAGCATTATTTTAAATATATATTATTTGTACTTCAGTATTTTTTGTAGTCAAATATTGTATTTAAGTCAACAGTCAAGTAACCGTGTATGGGGCAGTCTCTGTTCCAGTAGACTACCATCTAAGCAGGCAAAGATCTGGAAAAAAATAAACATTACTTCCAAAGGGAGGGGGGAGTGAGGCACAGAGGTTAAGTGCCCTGCCCAAGATTATGCAGAATATCTATATTTGAGTTACGCCTCTAAACTGTATTCATTCTGTAGTTCTGTGAAATGTTCATACTTCCTTTGTAACCAAATGAACTTTCACTATCAAGTAAACTGATAAAGGTCTGTTACTGCTCATATCGATCTAGGAGCCTTACTGCTCTTACATTTCTATCTACAGGATACTACTACCAATCTACTGGATTCAGATCAGATGGCCAGAATTACGTTCACAGAATCACAGAATGCTTGAGGTTGGACAGGTCCTCTGGAGATCATGTAGTCCAACCCCCCTGCTCAAGCAGGGTCCCCTAGAGCACGTTGCCCATGGCCAAGGGCGGAGACTTCACAACCTCTCTGTCAACCTGTTCCAGTGCTGAACCACCCACACAGCGAGGAATTGTTTCCTTATGTTCAGACAGCATTTCCTGAAGGCTGGTCTTAACAGCACAGATGGAGGCAAAGAAAGCATTCAGTACCTCAGCCTTTCCTCGTGCTTTGCCACCAGCGCCCCTGCACCATTTAGCAGCAGGATTGCATTCTCCCCAGCTTTACTTTTGCTGCTTGTATATTATATGTTGAGGCCTTTCTGGTTGCCCTTCACATCCCTCACCAGATTTAACTCCAGATGCACTTCAGCTCTTCTAATCCCATCTCTGCAAATTCAGACAATGTATATTTTCTGTTGTTTATATTCCTCCTGGGTCACCTGTTTCTACTTCGAACTCTTGTTTACCTCCTTTTTATGTTTGAATTTAGTCAGGACATCCTTGTTCATCCATGTAGGCCTCCTGACACCTTTGCTAGATTTCCTGCTTGTTGGGATGGACCATTCTTCATTTTGTTAGGGGTGATCCTTGAATATCAGCCAGATCTCTTAGACCCCTTTTCTTTCCAGGGCCGAATTCCAGGGGATTCTTCCAAGCAGATCCTTGAACAGGCTGAAGTCTATTCTCCTGAAGTGCAGAATTGTGATCCTGCTTTTTGCCCTGCCCTTTTCTCACAAGATCTTAGACTACACTATCTCGTGGTTGCTGCTGCCAAGGCTGCCCCCAGCTTTTACATTGCCCAAAAGATCTCTTTTTTGAAAGTGTAATGTCTAGCAGAGCCTTTCCTTGTCAGTCCCTTGATCACCTGAGTTGGGAAGTTGCCATCAGTGCACTCCAGAAACCTCCCGAGCTCCTTGTACCCTTCTGTGTTCTCTCTACTGCTGATATCAGGGTCTCGAAGTCCCCTGTGAGGATAAGGGCCTGCAAACGTGAGGCTTTCTTCAACTCACTGGGGAAGGCCTCATCTGCTTCATCCTCATTAGACAGGAAGGAGACTACCATGTCTCCCATTCTGGACTGCCTACTAATCCTGACCCCAAGTGAAGACCTCTCACCCATCCCCAGGCAGAGCTCCATGTTTTCCTACTGCTCTCTCCCATAAAGAGCAATTCTTCCTCCTTGCCTTCCTGGCCTGTGCTTCCTAAAGAATTGCATCCAACCATCACAGCCCTCCAGTTACGTAGCCTGTCTCACCACCTCTGGAAGCCCAGTGGGGCTGTAGCCTTCAAACTGACCTGTTTGAACCTGTTGCTTTCTCCTGTTTGTGGCCAACGTTGCATGCATTAGTGTACAGGCCCTTCAGAGAGGCACCCTGGCATGCTGACTGGGTAGAAAGAGCATGAGAAATTTCTTCAGAATGCGATCCCATGGGCACTTCCTCATTTACCTGCATGTGCGTGGGGTGATTCAGCTCCAGCCCTATTTTATTCATTGAAGTCCCTTCTGCTTACATCACCTCAGACCCTTTAGCTGCCAAACCCGCCTACCACTTCCTTACTTGATGGCTGGTCATCCCTCTCCTGTTGTTCCTTGTTTAAAGCTTTCCTCACCAGCTTGGCTAGTCTGTTGGCAAAGATACTTTTATCCCCTTTGTCAGATGGATCCCATCCTCTACCAAGTAGTTGTTGGTCTTTGAAGAGGAAGATCCTGCTGTCTTAGAAACTGAAATCCTGTGGTCTACGGCAGGTGCACAAGGACTTGTTGGCTTGCGGGATCCACTCTGTCCTCCTCAGGCCCTTTCCCTCCCCAGCAGGAGACACCTCCTGGGCCTCCACGCCTTGACCATCATCCACAGAGCCGTGTAGTCCCGTCTCATACCTCCCGGGTCTCCCCTGGCAGTATCGTCAGTACCGTTGAAAGAGCAGTAGGGGATAACAGTCGTGGAGCTGGACGAGCCTCAGCAGCCTCTCCACAACACCGCGAACGCAAGTCCCCAGCAGGCAGCACATCCTTCTGGACAGCAGGGCAGGTCTGTAGACGGAGGCTTCCATCCCTGCTGCAGGGGGTCTCCCCTTACTGTCTCTTGCCACTTCCTCCTGATACCTCTTTGGATTTGAGTTTCAGCTACCATATAAATTTACAATACAAATTTTCTTTTTTGTTGTTGCTTTTAGTGGTATATTTTTCATTTTCTCAGTTAAGCGTAGATGCATAAATATGGAGTGTTCAGTCCTGATAAGAGCAGATGTGAGAATTTGGATTGGTTGCTCTCCTAGTTGGAGAGCTCAGTCTTGCTACCGGTTCTGTGGCAAAGTTGTGTCCACTCTGAAAAAGGATTATTATTTTGTACTTACGTCCCCATTAAACCCTATGCTAGGGCTCAATGAGGAAAATAAATGTATATATTTTTATTTTCTAAGCTTCCTACCCAAAACATGAACACCCTTAATTATGTTTATTCCCCTCATTCTCATAAAATAGATTTTCTGTTCTTACGGTTTTGCAGCTGAATGCAATTTTGATTCTCCCTGTCTTAGTAAAAATGGAGCTTTCTGAAGAAAATGTCATGCAAAGTTTCCAGCAATGAGCCAATTGTTTTGTGAAGCCGTGGGTATGTGGAAAAAAAAAACAAAAAACAAACACGGTCTAATGGTTTTAGCACATTATATAAGGCATAATAGTGAGCTGGGATAAAACGTTAAAAAAAGATAGTTCCAATATTAAAGACTCGAAAAAAATGCCTTTTATAGAAATATATTTGTGGCAACTTTGGTTCTAGTTAATCTGGCAAAATTGAGTCTTGAAGTGAAATTAACATTTTGTTTGGTCATTAGTCATTTTAAGTTCAGATAGACATTTTTAATAGGATTCACCTGTCAGACGAGAATATAAGAATATTGGTAAATAGGCCAAACGTAGAACTCACCAAGAGTCATTTTACTGAGGTTCATTCAGACCAAAGAGAATATTAATTGAAAAAAAAAAATCTAAAGCAATGATTTCCTCTGAATCTAGCATTACACTAAATATTATGGTCTGTATATTATTAACACAGAATGTAATTTGAATCACAGAGCTCTCCTAAACTGTTGAATTTTTCTGTTTTAATTTTGTATCAAATATTTCTCTGAGACAGAGATGCAGAAGGATTTTTAAAAGTCAGGCAATTCATCAGAAGTGTTTCTATTCAATTACAGAGATAGTGAAGATCCTTTGGTTCTTCAGTTTTCTTATTCACAGGCATATACTCCTCAATGGATGAAGGAGCCCATCTGAAAAATAGTGAAACTTAGTAATGAAGAATTAGCAGATTTTCTGCTTGCTTAATTTGAATGTTTATTAGAACTTGGAAATGCAGTGCTAATTGGTTATAAAGATATTCCATTCTCATTGTCATAGTATTAGTGGCTGCATAGTGTTGAAGGAGAGAGAAATAGGAGCACTCACCTTGTATTTTATAAAAATGGATGTCTTTTGGTCAGTTGCTTCGTGCATGTTTTAAGACTTGTCCATGCTGGGAGCACATCCTCCATATAGCTGTATTTAGACAGAGGTATCTGAGTTAGTACAGCACAGAGGAGATATTTTTCACATAAGATTGGGCTATAGGATTATTCAGCTTAGCTACATGGTTTTGAAATAGAGCTGTAGTGGGTGGACTTGAGTATTTCTAAGAGATCATGTTTGCAGCATGATGACTTCCTGCAGTGGGGTCAGGTTCGTTAGCAGGGACACAAGACTCAGATTTTCAGGCATGTATTGATGGGAAGTGATGTGCTGGCCTTCCCTCTTCAGAGTCAGCATCTCTTCTCTTACCTCTGTGCTCCAAGTGATGTTTCTGCATCTGTGCAGCTTCAGTGTTCACCTTTCTCTCCTTTCCCATCAAGTATACGAAAAAGTAAGGTGCTGATGGTGTTAATTTACCCGAGAACTATCGAAGAGAGTTGCCGCACACTGATATTTCATTTGTGTATTGCACACAAAGCAGATGATCTGTAGTGAGGTGGTTAAAAGTTTCAGGTTTACAATAAAGAGCACTTGGTAGAGCCTATAGTAAAAATACAAGAAATGTAGAAGTAATTTAGTTTTTCAAATGCTATGAAATACTGAAGAGGAGTTTTAAAAATACTTTGAATTACTGTGAATTAGTTGTAATTTCTGTGTGCTGCTTTTATGGTGTCCTGCAGGATAGTCCTTTATATCAGGAAGATATTGAGGTCATAGGGAGCTGCAGGAATCTCTTGGAGACCTCTTCTTTTGAGGATCATTGCAGCTCAGGGGAGAAAGAAGTGTGTCCAAAACACTCTTTCAGTGGCAGTGATTCCCAGCTGCTTTCGTAGTCCTTTGAGAACAGCAGCAGCTGGTGGAGCTGGGAAGCGCCTGCCCAGACCGCGCCAGGAGCAGCGGGATCGCAAAACTGGCTCCGGACAACTGTGCTGCTTTCTCCTTCAGCTGCCCCAGAGCTGCTAGTCTGAACAAGCGGGCTGACTGCGTATCTGCTTTCAAAGTATGCACAATGCTTCACGCTTCATTTTAGCATCCCCTAAGCTGACACTTCCTGGCCTTGCCCGTTTTCACAGCTTCAAGAACTAATCCAGCTTACTGCCTGTAAAAAACATGTGCAACAAAAGGGATCATTTTGAGACTTAGGTCTTATGGCTTGATTATGACATTACTTGTTTCCTAGTTATAACTGTATTTGGTGGATAGGGAGGATAGCACAAAAGTGACAGGAAAGCTGCACAATTAACACAGTTAGTATCTGTCAGGGCTGGAGTGTTTTTTGCTTTGTTTTTGCTTTGTTTCTTCTGAATCCTTTGTATCTTTTGAATTACAGGTTAAGTGCTCCTGGAAAAAAAAAAAAAAAAAGTTATTCTGCAGATACTGGGATGTCTAAAAGCTAAATCTGTTGTACATCAGCTATACTCTGCTATATAGATAAAAGTAGCCACTGACGACCTATGAATCACAAATCATTCTTATGAAAGTTAGGTCTGTCGTCAGGGAATCTGGAACTTCCAGCCCTGAAACTATACAGATCATTAATTTTAAACTAATTTATTGAATGAGCTAATTTTGCTGTGACCATCACCTTGAGTTGCACATGCACTGCCTGTAAAAGGGTAGAATTTATTCTGACCAGAGTTGTCCACTGGTCTCTGCCTGTGCTCTGGTGAACCCCAAGTTCCTCACGGTTCTCACCGTTGCCACATGGAGTAGAGGGGCAGAACCTGGACCAGTGCCTGCATCTCTTGCACTTAGCTAGCTTTGCTTGTAAATATTCATAGATGGCCGTACCTTGAAGCTAGTTATGGTTTATATTTGAAAGAAGTCTCTGCTGCCCCGCTTTTGGGTGTTTTATGCCCATGATTTACACATACACTATAATATAGACACTCTAATTGGGTTCTTTAACATGCCTCATGCTCTGCAAAAGTGGGCTCAGAGAAGGACACAGTAATTCCACAATAAAAGAGCTTTAGCAGTTGAAATTTGTTACGGTGGTATCTGCTGGCTCTTTACACCTCTTCCACCGCAGCCAGAGGACACAGTTGTTCTCCTGAGGCCCGCAGGAAAATCACTTCATCCTGCTGAATCCCAGAAATTACGGAGGTGCTCTATTCCGTACAGCCTTATGACTGCTTTTCCCTTTACAGAACCCTTTCCTGTGACATAAGGATGCATTTCTGTTTCTCAGCCAGCAGAGAAAATTCCAGGTAATTTCCAGAGGGAGCACTCCTACACCCTTTATTTTCTAGCACTCAGAAAGATAGAGAGCTGAGAGGTCACAATACTTTCTTCTTGGTTTAACCTTCCCGCAGTGGTTTTGGCATCTCAAACAAGACTCTAACGGACGTACTTTGAACCTCCAGCCATTCTTCAGGGGAAGCATTTTCCTGTATAAATTGCTGTTGCTCTCATAAAAATTCTTAGTGAACAGTTCTCATCTATTGCAGAGCAGCTGAGATTACTGATCACCTCAAGAGTCTCCAAGAGAGATCTCGCTATAGGAACAATCCCTCTGAGGAGGGAAGGAGTTAGGGTTTGTAACTGCTGTCTTACTGGTGCTCTCGTGACCCAGCTGTGATGGCAGCAACACTAACTATCCTCGTACTTGAAAACCTTGTATCTTTCTGCCAGTCCAGAAATCTCCTCATTCTTGGGATCTCTCTATGATTTGTGATTAGATTGGTGGGTCCCTTTTTTGACTTCATGCTCTCTAAACCATCTCAGTGAAACAGCCTGTAGTGATAATTAAGCTCACCTGAAGAGAAGTTGCAGGTCCCCATCTATTATATTCCACAAAGGTAAAGTGACAGAGCCTGATTGCAGCCTGTACAACATTGAGAATTGTGTCTCTTCTCTGACATATGTGTGGCAGCTGCTTGGATTGGTTTTTATTGATAAAAATTGGTATTTTGGAGACTTCTGTTGCAAAGATGTCCATATTGGTAGAGCAGCCTCACCGATGCTGTTTAGACTGATAGTGAGCGCTCCCTTCCTGTGCATTAAACTGCTGCTTGCATGCTACGAGTGGCAGAACATAAATGCACAACGCATCCCTAAGTACCAGCTACTATAAGAGAATTTAGGAGTCCTCTTATGCAGAGTTTCCCGTAAATAAATATCCTTTCATCATTTTAATCCATGACTTACTTTTCCCTGCTAAGTCTCTGCTGTGCTTTATTGGAGCACATAGCTCCAAGCAGCCTGGAAGGAGTGTGTCCTCTTTGATTACTGTTTGCAGCTCCTCACTGGTTAATGGAATCAGCCAGGCAGAGGAATTTAGGTTTTTTAAATCACCCATTGGTTGAGCAGGACCATGAACTGGAGCAATGGGTTAGCTTTGGAGCTACAGTTACACTGATCCCCAAGCTGCCAAGAGTCATTGCTGTCTATGGCGCAGATTTGTTTATAAATAAATGAGTTTCTGTATCACCACAGTTTTCAGTCCAGTCTATCAAGATAATCAAAACTGAAGTAAAATGAATCAAAAAGATACTGGCTAAAATAAAAGTCCCTCTACCTCAGTGTGCCAGGCTGAAAAGAGAGGCCATGCCTGAGTGGATTGGATATCCCAGACCCTGGGGAGGGAGGGAAGTGTGTGTGGGAAGCTGCGTGGATAGTGACCTCAAGATGCATTCAAAGACAGTACTTTTTATGCAGAGCTTTTGTGCAATGCTAATTCTAACTTCCCTTTAGTGTCAGAGAAGAAGTGGAAAGCTGGTTTAAAAGCAAAAGCAAAACAATTTTATACTATAAGAAACATGAATAGCAAATTCCAGCTAGCTGTTTACTAAACTAAATCCAATGTGGAAACTTCAGTGAGTCAGGGAAATAAGATAGCTTTTCCTCTTGCAGTGGCAATCAGCCCTGATTGTCGTCACCGACATGATCAGTTAACACTGACTTTTGAGGCAGGCTTATTATTATTCATCGGTCTGGTATTTACTATAAAAAGATAATAAAGCCACCATGAGAAATTCCTAGTAATAAAAAGTACATGTTTATACTATCCTTTTTTTTTTTCTCCCTTCAGTATTGCTAGTTTAGTTCTGAGTTAAGCCTGTAGGGCTGGGAGCTGTTTGATAGTCTGGGCCATGTGCTGGTGATTTAGCATTTGCTGGATATATATATATATATATGCCTCTGAAAGTGTGCTGATTTATTGCCAGGCTCCCTGGCAAAGGCCAATGCCTGGTAGCCAGAAGATGAGCCCAGGCAAGACACAAATGCTACGTGACTGGTGCATCCAAGAGATGCCTTCTTCACAGTCAGTTTTCTGGTGCATAAGCAAAGTGCTTCACTCTGACCTTCTGTGCCTTTTCTGTGTTTGGACAAGAGGCTAAAAGGATAAATGTGGGCTGCCTCCTTTCACAGAGCAGCAGAGAAAGGCTGCGTAGGTCCCTGCTGTTAGGCCTGGCCCATGCTTGTGAGAGAGGGGCCTGAACCAGTGATAGGTAAGTACATGGTCCAAAACCAAAAGGGATTGTAAATAAAACCAAAAGGAATTGTAAATGGGATTACCAAAATCCTTTAAAGTGTACTCATTCTACTGAGAAATGTAAGTCACATTACTTGCAGGAAAGGGGAAGGAAGGAGAAATGGAGAGGCATGCGTTTCATTTTTAAATTGACTTTTTTAAAAGCATAGAGTTTTTAAAAATGAACAATGAACAGGGCAAAAGATATATCCGACTTCATGACTAGTACTTTTGACACTGTTGTCTATCAACTTTCTCTCTTCCTTTAAACTAGCAGCCTCTTGTTTTATAATTAAATTGTAAGCTCTTCAGGGCAGAAGCTATATTCAGATATGCAGCAGTAAACACCCTGCAGCAATAAATACTTATCCTGATTGGCACCACTGAGCAATATAAATACTATGTAAATAATAAGAAAGCCTGAGAGGTGCTGAGTCCCAGGTAAACACAACTCCTTTCCCGTGGCTTACATTACTGTTAAATAATTCTAACAGGATGCAAGGCCATGCTGGAGCGTTGGCTAAAGGCAGCCTGGGCACACCATGGAGTGATGGAGAGTCATGAAGAGCTGAGAGGGTCCCATGAAGTCCCCTGGGTGTAAAGGAGGTCTGGGAAGAAGTTGTAGTGAAACTTGGAGCCCAACTTCCCACCCTTCAGGAAAGCGAAAATTCAGCGATCATTTTATGTGACAGTCAGCATGGCACTTAGATCATGGATCAAAACTGTAGGTGTGCACTATGTCTAAACTCACATTATAGTCAGGGAAGACCGGAGAGCTGTCTGAGTGTAAGGCGCAGTTCGGTTTTCCACCTCTGCAAATAGCCCCGTTTGAGATGCCCTGCAAGAGGCCCTAGTCTCGCTGCCACTGTGGAAGGACAAAGGTCTTGTTTAGTATTTGGCAGCTCCACACAGATGTCCTGGATTCCACACGCAAAGTTGGGACGAGACGTGTAAGTCTGGCCAGCTGACCTGTGTTCCCGGAGTTCTGCTTTAGGATGCGGACAGACCTGTAGACCCCATTGACTGTAATGGGAGCTTGGGCAGCCAGTCCACAAGCAGGTACCTCCTAGGTGTCTTAATCTGCAAGCTGAATCTTAGTCCCCTAGAGGATGTGCCATAAGATAAGATTTATCATAGTGTCCTTTATATTCTAAAACAATTGATTAATGTAAAGGTGCTGTAAATACTGTAAAGGTGCTTTAAAATGGAACGATAAAGTTACATTTGAAACTGTAAATTTTAGATCTGCCTCGAGTACGTGTGCCCACTCTGAGAAGATGGCTAAAGCCACCGCACATTATGTGGAGGCACCTGAGCTTTCTTCCTCTGTCCCTACGAAGTGCTAATCCTTTCAGAATCTCTACCAACCCTTTGCTTCTTTTTGCCCCCCAAACAGACACTTGGCAGAAGTTTTGAAAGACCAGCTGTTTGGCTTCACCTTCCTCTGTTTCCTTACTGGTGGTGTATTCTCGTTGCAGGACATGTTACAAAATGGTATAGAAACCATGATATATGGTATGATATATGCTTTATATGGTATATAAACCTGAACTAAATTAAATGAGTTGTTTAGCAGAAAATAAGGGCCTACAAATCCCATGGCATCTTGTCCAGTTAGTAAAAATAGTTGATTTATATTTCTCAGTGACATTTAAAACAGTGGTAATGACAATTTCATTATAATGATACTACGCAGTCTTTAAACTCTCTGAAGTGTATACTGGGTTCCAGATTAATTCTGCATTTGATGTCCAGAATCAGAGTGAGGAACTGAGCAGTTTATACTGTATAGCAAATCCAGGTCAAGATTGACTCTTGTAAGTCTTGCACCATTGAGGTAGTATAATTTTGTAAAGAGAGTACAAATGCATGCAAAAAGATTACATTTTTTTTTCTGTCTTATTCATTTTGGAAATATAGGGATTATCTGAATTATTTTTCACCATGGTTGTGATATTAAAATCACCCTTAGAGGATAACATTAGTAGAAGAAGTAATCTACTCATGTATTGTTACTATTGTTTTGACAGAATATAGATACTCTATCAGAAATAAAACCTGATACTAAGACCAAAATGCTTGACTCCACATAGATGAAAAGTGAGGAAAAAGATGTTTCCTTTCTGGTATGAGACCTTATTGCAGAAAGAACTGTCTTTTACTTCTCTATTGATACAACACAAACACAGTGAGCATTTGGCTTTTGACAAGGACACGATGGCAAAACAAATTAAAAATACAGATAGAAAGCCAGTGTGCAGAGGTTATGCGCCAGAGCTGACACCAGAGTACTGAGACAAGTCTTCCAAGTTTTGATTCAACACTTTAGCTGAGAAAATAGCTCTATTCACCTTCTTGCTTTATACTGTAACTCAAAAATTCATACTAGGGTAATGCCTCAAGGTTGCTGTTCATTTTAGGTATGGGCAAACACAGAAATAATCCTTTGCCACAAGGGATTGCAGTACGAGACATCTATCGTCAAGGAAATGAGAAAGCTGCTACAGAAGATGTTAACAGCACAGGTGTGTTGCCTAGGTGTTGGAGCAGGACGGGTGGACTGACTCCCTCTCTGTTCCCAGATGTTCTCAAAGAGAGCAGAAACGGAACACCACGAAGGGGTTTTATCTGAGACTCAGTACCAGTATGTTTTTTCACCTCATATAAACAAAGAAAAAGAAGGGTTTGTTCTGCTTCACTGGAGCAAAAAAATAACACAATAGACTTCCATTCAGGCACACAAATAGCAACTGTCCTGTGACTTCTCTATTTAAATGGGTATCCATGGTGAGATGTGCACAGCTTTCATTAGATGGCTGCAGAGCTGGGCTGTGGTTCACACTGCAGACAGGAAGGAAAAGACGGCTGAAAATGCCCCCTTGCAATGAATGAAGCAATGAATGAATAAATGCAATACGGTATCAAGGCTCCAGTGCGTCACACCACAGAAAATGATGCCTGTGTTCTGCATCTCTGCTTTGCTATCCCTCAGTCTGCCTTTCCAGGCCCACTCAAATTAAACGCCAGTCTGCGCTTGAAGGCACAACCCCGACAAACAGATGGCACATCAATAGGTGTAAAAGCTGCAGCGTTACAAGTGACTTCCTCCGCAGGCTGCATTTCTTGCCCGCTTGCTTTATTCTTTGCTAGCAGCTGGGATTAGTAGTTTGCTCCGTGCTACCCGTGGGCCTGCTCCATGGGCCTGCCTGGCTCAAGCTCCCAGGAATGACCTGGTGCTATAGGGACAGATATCTGCTGTGCAAGTGGCCTCTAGTGGCAAAATAAATAGAAACGGGGGCCAAGATTTGTTAAACTGGCTGTTCTCTGGGAAAAATGGTAGGTAAAATTTGTGGTACTACTGGCTATGTCATCAAGGCTCTTCGTATTAGGGATACATGAGATCAAGATGAGAATCAGACAGAGAAGTCTGAGCTAGTGAATAACGGCTTCCAGGTGTTGGAATAATGATTCTGATTGTTTGCAACAAAGAATTTCCTGGTTTGCTTTTAAAAAATTGTGTCTGAAAACTGAAAATAGCCCGAGACTGGCTTAAGAAGCGTGGAATGAGAAACTGTCGCTTGTGGATTGTTATTTATATTTTATATTAGAAATACTAAGGGCTCACACTTCTAAGATTTATCCATACATATATCAGCTGGGAACATTTTAAAATGTCATATTCCGGTAGTAAGTTGAATGTAGCTATTGGAACTTAAAAACTTCCCTTTACAGGTCATTGTATTCACCGTAAAATTATTAGCATTTGCTAACACTGGATACAAGTTGGATACACACTGGATACAATATATAATGATATATATAATGATAATGCACTGAACTTTAATTTCATTGAAACTAACAGAAAAGCTGCTCCTGACTTCAAGTGAAACCAAGATCTGACCTTCCTTTTTTAAAAATTTTATACCCAAGTGTTAAAAATTAAGCCTACTAATAAAAACACATGCTCTCTCTGTTGTTATCAAGGCAAAACCCACAAAAAATGTTCCCTATTCTATATAGATAATATGTAGATGTTATAATATAGATGTTCTATAGATGTTCTATATTCCCTTTACCATCCATTTATAGGTAGGTAGGTAGGTGGATGGATGGATGGATGGATGGATGGATGGATAGATAGATAGATAGATAGATAGATAGATAGATAGGTAGATAGATATGGCTTTGATGAGAAGAAGTGATGAGTAAATATTCTGCACCTTCAAAGCAAGGCAGGAGTCAGGTGCTATGACAGGAGTTAGTTGTTGACGATACAGCAGCTATGGCAATGTGAAAGCACGGTTAAAATGAACTGATTTTAAAAGCGTTTTCCTGTGGAATCCAGCCAGCTTTTGAAATCAGACTTTGGCTGTCTCCACCAGGCCCTCCAAACGTTACCCGCTCTGGAAACGATGCTTGGGATCCAGCCGATGCCCCGCGCAGCGCGGTGCCCTCGCGGGATTTCTCTGCGTGAGCAGCAAGGCTGCCAGGGTGGCTGCTCATGGCATTTGCAGAGCGAGGTGGGGAAAAGGAGGGATACAAGGGAACAAGGATGAGAGGAAAAGGAGGGATACAAGGGAACAAGATGAGGTGGGAGGGCAGAACCCGGGTTCTCAGAGAGGCATCGGAGGAGCCTCTTGGCCCCGCTCCATAGGAGGTGGAGGCGAAAAATCCCGTGTGAGTGGGTGCCGGTGCAGTCGGGAGGGCAGGATGTGGGTGCTAGCATGTGTGAAGGCAAAGTGAAGCATGAGGAAATTGCCCAAGCAGGCGGCGCGCGGGAGGCACCATCAGCGGCCTGGCTGGTTTTGATCTGTGCTCGGGAAGCAGATGCCAGTGGCGTTAGACGCAAACTGCTGTGGTTTCCAAATGCTTATATTTAGCATTCTAGCAAGTCGGAGCAGATGGCAGGTCTGGGCCCCATTTCTGGGCAGCTGCGAGGAATCCTTGAGGCCTCCTCGAGCAGCGGTGCAGATATGTCTGCTTAAGGAATGGCATCCTGGGGTTTTCTGCCTCCTCTCGCTGTCTCCGTCTAGGTTTTATAGCGCTGTTATTCAGCACTTTGGAATGGCTGCCGGTGGTGCGGCGGGGGGCACCCGGCCTGGCCCCAGCTCACGTATCCCAACCAGGCTGCTGTCATGGGCATCTGTCTCCACACCAGCTCGTTTATTCTGCTTCTCAGGTGAAGACATGTGAGAGCAGACATATCTGGACTATTTGAATGCCTTCCAAAAACTAAATCATGTGTAAACACTGCTGTGAATTCATCACGCTCTAAAGTAGGGCAAGTAGGACTTGCCATCATCATGACTCCCTCTAAGCTGGGCACTGGGTTCCCGAACAGCCGCGGATACAGGTTGTTGGATCTCCTATCCAAGGGTCACCACCAAATCCGCGGAGGGAAGGAGAGGCCGCAGCACGTGGCACCTTGTGCAGGGCAGCAGAAGTTCTTTCCTTCCCATTGCACTTTGAGAGGAGCTGCACAAGGAGCGGGTCAGGTCTGACATTATGCAAGTAGCTTACAGAGAAACCTCCTTTTTTTTTTTTTTTTTTTTTTTAAGGTATTTCTAAACTTTGCTCAGTAACTTGTAGCAAATCTCAGTGTACAACAAAACAGCTATTATTGCGCAGTTGTTGTCTCCCAAAACTAAGCTTTGTAGATTCTCCAGCTACTGCTGAAGAATCTGTATGGTGAACTTGGCATTTACGTCTTTCATGGTGGGTAACCGGTGCCTCTGGAGAGAACCAGAGCAGAAACTGTCCATCATACCAGCTGTGGGGCAAATAAGCCATACATTTAGCTGTGTACAGGCATGAGATTGACTGTGTTCAAACAAACAAAGAAAAGAGGGAAAAGGAAAGAAAAACCTGGTAGAAAAGAATGAAAAAAGGCTAAAACTAGGCCCAATGAATCCCCCTTTCTACTAAGTTATCTGCTGGGGAGCCTGAACTCCTGAGGTAAGAGGGGGCTTTGCTCAGTCACTGTGGGGCCTACCCGCAATATGGGGCTTCAGCAGTTTTCTTCCCTACTCTTCAGTAAAATTGATTCTGAATGTAGGAAGAGATGAAAAGCCGCTCATAAGGAGAAGGCTGTCGTCAGCTCTGGACAAAGCACTGCCAAGGAATTAAAGTGAATATAAAATAATGGGAAGTGGAAGTGACATATCAAAAGCTGATATGTAGAAAATTAATTTCAGATTGAAACCGCCACTTTTCCAGGATGAAGTCACAACCTCTTTCGGGACAGAAGCAATAAGTTCAGAAGTCCAAGTTTCAACACCACAGTTCAACATGAGCTGCAAATGCCCCAGGGAACTGGCAGGCAGATCAGCAAATAATGAAGTACAGTAGTGAAGTCAAGATGTAATAAAAGCCTCAGGACCCCTCTGAGACAGCATTTGCTTTTACCTGGAGAGGTTCGTGAGAGGGTTTGGGGAGCTTTAAAGAAAGCACTAGCTCCAAAATTGCAAACCTCAGAAACAGGAAGGAAGAAAATAATTGCTTCCCAAAGAAACACATAGGTAAGAGGATGCCTTTGCTGGGAGAGGCCAAGTCAGTAACAACCGTGTCTTTAGTCATCGTTGAAGTGCTGAAATCAGAAAGGCAGTCACCCATCACAAAAGGAATTGCACTAAGGGCTGACGTATATTTTTCTCAGAGATGGGCCAAGCCATGAAGTACAGCTCTGACTTGATGTCTGAATCCAAACTTCACAAAAGACTGGATTTGGGATTTGGGTCTGGAGAAATCCCTCTGAACCTCTCAGAGTCTGGGAACGTTCAGTTCTTGCTTTGGTCTCTGGTTTTGTTCCAGTTCATCTGTACTGATGTACTAAATCGTGCTCAGAAGGGAACGGGCAGAGAACCTGGGGCACGTGCCTCTCGTGCAGCCAAGCACCAGCTCTGTTCGAGCTCTGGTGAGGTGGGACATTGGCCATCTACTTGCGTGTTCCTGAGCTCATCCTGCTTTTCTGCTGAACGCAGCAGCACTGCACGGTTGCTGCTGTGGCAGCTGTGTGACTGTTCACCTTTTATGATAGAAATGCCAATAACGCCAGATGCTGGTAAGTCTTTGGGACTGGGTGCATAAATGGAAATCTGTCTTCTCTCACTACACCCTGTTTTATCAACTGTTCTTGTCTTACTGGGACACGCACTCTATTCCTTGGGGACTTTGTCACTGGAAGCTGGGGATGTCACTGGGGTCAGGAGGAACCACTTTCTTTCTGACACCCTCCATTCCTTTGCGTGGGGACTCCAATGTGTCAATCATCCCAACGCAAATCCATGGTGGGACTCCTCTGTACTAAATAAAGGGAGGAATGCTGCCGGTAAGGAAGCAGGAAGGGTTGGAGGAACAGACAGTGCCTGTCCCCATGCAGGAGAGTGACAGGGAGGAACTGTTTCCTCGAGGTGGCTCAGAGCAGGGCCAGGCTGGGCCGCACCGAGATCTGCAGTGTCGGGCGTATTACTGGTGTTACAGGTAGCGCTACTAGTCCTGCGGGTTGTGTTAGTGCCTAATAACTGTGAATCTGTTTGGTACCTTGTCCTTCTAGAGTCGCAACCCTGCTGGCACTGCCCTGCGCCTTCCACGGGGCGCCCGAGTCGCGGAGGGGCCGCGCTGCTGCCGCCCGAGGCAGCAGAGCCGCGAGCGCCGCCGGGCCATGGCTCCCCAGCTCGCGCGGCGCCGCAGGGCTTCCTCCCAGGACTCATCCTCACGCACTGTGCCCAAGGAAGGCTGTGGCACCGGCAGAGGGTGGGACGCCGAAAGCCCCGGCTGCTGTAGGAGGACCCCTGCGAGTTGTGCCTGAGGTTTCGGTAAGAAGAGAGGTGAGCTGCTACAGCCAATACACAGCTCGTATGGAAAGCAGGTAGAGGCTTGTGTGGAAAAAAAAAGAAAAAGTCAAAAAAAAAAGAGTGGGAAAGATTGTTGCTGGGAAGGTCAAGATATCTGGGTAGCAAACACCAATATTAAAGTGGATTTGTCTGGAATTTCCTCCTCATCAATTTCTTCATCCTGGAGAAGGTCAATAAACCTCTCTTCTAGGTGGATTTTAACTTTATTGGGTAAAGATTTCCTGTCTTTTTGATAAATTCAACCAAAAATGTCTATGCAGCAGCGCAAATCCCGTGTTTGTAGACTGTCTACAGTTTGTGTGCAGTTTCAGACACACAGGAAGGAACTCTTATGCTTTTCCCTTACTGTTAGGCTTCATTCAGATGTATGCAGGCAATTTATATTCTTAAATAATAGCTCTAGTGTCCAGAGATTTCAATCAGAAGTCGGGGTCCCATTATGTAAGAAAGTGAAGATATTTTCATCATGAATTAGTTCCTGCCCCAAAGAGCTTCTCTGTGGCAAAAGAAACCAGTGGACAAGGAAGATGCTCTTGATGATGAGATGGGAAGAGATGATGGTAGGGTAGTAGAAGACACTAGTAAGACCCTTATAATTAGTGTAATGAGCATCAATCTAATCGTTCTTAAGTACTTTTATAGGCATCATGACACAGCGGGATTATAAAGAGAAATTACAGGGATATTAAGTAGAAACTACTTTCAGGACAAGCTCTTTCCACTCATGGACTCAGGCTTACAGGGGAATACTTGGAATGAAGTATAGAGCAATGTCAATGAACTGGGATATACTCAGACCTTTGCTATCTGATTATTAACAAGTGCTGTGGTGTTCCACTTAATGCCTTAATGAGGCTCTGAGTCCTATGTACAAATTCAGAATCCTAATCCCTGTGTACACCTTTCTATGTGCAATACAAGACTGAACCAAAATTAATCCCTAGTCTTTCTAACTCTACCACACACTAGATCTATTTGTTGTGAGAGCAGAATTTTAGTCAGTGGAATTACCAGCCTATCACAATCAAACCTTTTTTTTTTTTTTTTTAAGCCAAGTCCTACCCGAGGTATTTTGGAAAGGTCCTTCATTGCGACTTTCCCAGAAGGGGTTTCTAAAACACTGTCATAGAGAGGTATCTCAAGCAGCCAGCTCAGCTCTTGCCTATGCCATTACATAGTGAGCTAGATTTGGGGGAGCTGTTTTTCAAGTTGTGATATATATGTGTTCACTCACAATTTTTCATGGGTGCAGTCCTCTTCCAACGAGAACTTGAACATTCATGCGCAAAGTCCAATTGGATGAAATGTTGAATGAGATGTTGAATGGGATGAAAAGCCGGGAACTTATGGTTTAACAGTCCCCTAAGACATTCACGTGTAAAGGACATTTGCCTTTTGTATGTCGTTTAAAACCCAAAAGAGACTTGGGGGGGGGATATGAGTCCGTTCTTCATGCATGATTTGTCATTCATCCTTCTTTCCCTTTCCCTAAGACTCCACAGTTGTCTTAATTCACTCTAGTCAATGGAAATTTTTAATCAGTGCAGTCAATAGACCTCAGAGATCTGGTCAGGTGACTAAGATAGGTGTCCAGTTTTGGGTGAACAGAGTCCCACCATACCTGCCACCATACCTGGCGGACACGTGTTCATTGAGCCCGCTGGATAGAGCTGAATTGGAGCTGTTCAGCTGTGTGTCAGGTGCTGAATACTGCAGCAGGTCAAAGTTTTCTCTCAGCTCCTGCTGAGCTAACTATAATATAGCTATGAAGAAGCAAGCTCACAGACCATGAAAATTTGAAAATCATGTTATATATAACTGAAAGGTCATTTCCCTATGTTTAGGATGAAGAGCACAGACCCTTCTATAGCTAAGCTTTGGGAGCTATGGTAACTTGAGTGCATCATTTAATTTATTCTGTATGTGACATGAAAGTGTTGAAGTGATATAGCATGAAACCATGCAAAAAGAGCCACAAAACTGTATCTATATATATTAATAGCTATCTCCTAGTATATCATGTTGCACTTGAATATAATTTGTGCTAATATTAAATGTTGTTCTCTAAGATGCAGAAAATGTATGCAAAACTAAAATCTATGTTTTAATAGATTTGTTGTGTCCTTAATAGCCTGGAAGCCAGATAAGCAATATACCTGGTATAATTTCAGCTACCAGAGCCAATAAAAGCTGTTCTACATAGCAGCTATTGCAGAACCACAGCTGTAAACATTTCTATGTCTGTGAATGGGAAAAAAAAAAAGGCAGATGTGAAAATATTCTCAGTATTACTTTTTTGGAATCACAGGAATACTTTTTTTGAGGTCACAATGACTTCTCTATTATTCTAATATTCACTCTCAGGGCTTTTATATACCTAATTGCTTTTCCCTCTGCATACACTCAAATACCTGGTCCGACTGAAATGGGAAAAATCAATTCTGTAACGTGTCTAAATAGTTAAAAATGTCATTCTGCAATTTACAAGGTCACTGTCACAAATATGTTGCTAGGTGACTGCAGATGTTATCAGCCACTAATACACATGTGCTTTCCAGATGTAGTCATCAAATAATTTTCAGCTGAGTGATTCGGTGTTACAGAAAAGTTGAATGCCTATTTAAGGGCCTAAGTACATAAAAATATATATGCTAATTTGAATTGCAGTAAAAAGTGTTATGCTTCATGAAGGTAGAGATAAGGCATCCGTAGCTGGGGTAGTCTCCCTAGGGGTTTCTTGAGCTACAGTTCCCTAGGAACTACAGTTTTATATCATCCTCTTGAAGTTTTCCACTACTTCTGTTCACACTTAATACTCAGATTCTTCATTTAGTTATTCTGCTGTTGATTCCTCTTGCTTGGCATTTATACGTCATTAACCCTTTTGGGAGGCCTTATTTCCAAAGTTAGTTAGGCTGAATTTGAAGCTTCAAGCTGATGTGATATCCAGTCACAAAATGACACGAACTTCAAGGCAGTTTTAGGTGTCATTCAGGAAGGTGATTTTATCATTTGCAAATGGAGTGGTTCAGCTTGCAGATCGAGCCACCCAAGCAGAGGTACCCGCAGGTGAGGCAGCTTTCTGAGTCGTCCCTGTCAGTGAGGATGGTGTCATTGCCACCGATGGCGCCTGGAGAGCGATTTGGCTGAGCAGATGTAGACATCTGTGTCAGGCTGACCTGAACAGCTCCCAGACTCCTTGACTGGATTGGCTGGATCACCATTGATTGTAGCAGGAATTTATATACTCAGCTGGCATGTGCACACTTATATTGAACTGCTTTAACCTGCAAGCTGACTCGCCACCCCAAGTAATAGATGCAATATTCAGGCACAATCATTTACATTTTAGTGGATACAGTCATTTTTTAGCCAGGAAGCGAGACCAGACAATCTAAAGATTTATTCCGTCCTCAGTATCTGTGAATGTACAATAAGCAGATATGAGGTAGGGCTCACAGAATGTGCCCCTGCTTGCGATTTCTCCCAGAGCTTTGAACTGTAACTGTTGTCTCTTCTCCCTGGTTCAATGTACATGTCTTGAATGATGAAGAGATTATGTGGAGTGGTGGGGCAGGGACTTTCAAGGTCACACTTCTCTGCTCTGATACTAGATCAGAGGTAACTAGGTGTGCACAGGTTTAAAGGAAAACGATACAAGTTCCTAAAGAGCAATCTGTTAGTATTAGATAAAAAAAATACTATCTCTGGCTTGGAAAGTTTCCAAGCTACCGGTGGTGGGAAGCTGGGAGTTTATTGTGGGAAAATATCTCTATTTATTTGTTATGTTCTCCGAACTTTTCCCTAGGCATCCACTTCTGGCCGCAAACCAGAGACAAAATATTGAAGTAGATGAATCTTGGCCTGACCTATATTCTCATGTTCTTAGGCCTCTGCAGCAGTGATTGTCCCAGGCTGTGGCAATATAGGCGACATGGGAATTTTCAGCAGTGGAGAGGAGCCCATATCGTTGGTCTCCAGGGTGCAGTGATTGGTAGGGGAAGGAAAATCTCAAATCTTTGTGGCAAAGGTGAAGGGAGGGCAGCAGTTTGAGGTTTATGGGTACCATAGGTTCAGTGTTTACACAGAGCATAGATGCTGTATTTGCTATGCCTAAGCTTACTCTCTTTTTTACCATCTCAAAGCAGGTTTAGACAATGTGTAATGCCCGTGTGTTCTGTTTTGAGAGAGCTAGGTAGCATTTTGCAGACTGTCTACCAGATGCTATGCTGTTATGGCATCGCTCCCAGGAAAAAAAGAAGTGCACTGTAGAGAATCATTGCTCTTCTTTTTTAGTTTCAGTAGCATCAGGTAATATAACAAGAGCCAGTGGCTATGAACTGTGGCTGAGGATGTTCAGGTTGGACCAGATCTCCTCCAAAGGTCCCTTCCAAGCAACATTTCTAGTTTTTATTGAAGATGCCCTTTGAAGCAGCAACTCAAGGCAGGGTGCTCCAGGGCATCTCAGATGGCACCACATATTCATGTGAAGGCAGCTGAATCATGCCCTGTAGTCAACACAGTCAATGGGGAATGATGCAGCCACACTAGACAAACTAGCTGTTCAGCAGCGACACGGGAGTTTATAAGCAGTGCCCTTTGGGATAACCTAGTGTGTCTAACCTACCCTTCAGATGTCACTCCAGAAGGGCATGTATCTATCACAGGTTCTGCATTATATCTGTGTGAATATCTCAGGTACCCTACGGTGTCTCAGATGGCCCCACACACCTATGTTTAGGCAACCAAATCAAGCCTTGGATGTCTCCTAGGGTGAGCTGAAGGGATTCTGCTGATTTTCCAACTGCAGAAGGCTTCAAGATGCATTGAGGGGCTTGTTCACCTTAAATAACTGTTCTCCCTGAGTTGGTGGTGGGTACATGTAGCTTTCAGGATCCTAACACCAAATATGTACATGCTCTTCTCCACTAATCTTCATCTGGGATAAAATCCTACTGTCAGATTATGTTCGTGCAAAAAATGCGGTTGCCTAATGAAGGACACAGGTCAGAGTCACAGCATTCACTACACATTGTTTGGATTTACCTAGTTCTTTTTGCTGTCATCCAAACTGCAGCTGGGCGGAGATACTCGACCTAGTGGTTTTACGGGCCAAAGCCACTCTGCAGCAGTGCTCTCGGCGCCACTCATGTAGGGCCCAGCCTGTCCTGTTTCCGTGATGACATCTTAGAAGAGACACTAAAGGACCCTGAGACAGTGAGCAGCTGAGATGCAGCCTGTGGAGAGCACCCGCGAGCAAGGTGAGCTTGGCAGGGTGCGTGCCAGCACTGTGAGCCCGCGGGCACTCTGCTTGTCCGTCCGTCCTAGCAGGAATTCGCAGCATCCCAAGGCGGGATGTCTGCCTCCTTCCAGCGCGCAACGGATACTCTATGTCCGACAGCCGGATCCCTGTAGGGAGTAAGAAAGAGAGAATACCTAATGTTGATAACTGAACCACTGTCCCAGATAAAGCCGCTAAGAAGAAAGAACAGATTCCCAGGAGGCAGAATCTGAGAAATTCAGGCCACTTGAGCACTACTGCTTTACTGATCATTTTCTGATTTCTATTTGTGGATTTATGGGTTTTTCCTCTGAAATTTTAAGTTTTACTGAGCACACAGCCATGTCTCAGGCACTATGCTAACAAGATATATTAGTATAGCCACTCATACAGTAAGCCGTTTCAGTTGGTAAACCTGTGCCTCATGGCCTTCCCCACCTTGCTGGCTTTGTTTGCTGAAACACCACGTAAAATTCTGTGCAAAATAAAAAGTGTAAAATAAATAAATAAATAGTAGTGGTCCACTCAAGGTGGTATTTGAAGAAAAACAATAATTTCAGGGTTTTGCTTTTGAATGGCACAAACAGTAGCATTTGCCTAATTAAGGGGAGCAGAAGGTGGGGATAAGAATGAGTGGAAAACAGGAATGGGGAGCTGAAGTCAGACTGCCCATTCATGGAACAGCAGGATGGAAACACTGATTATGAATCCACCACGAACCTCTGACCAACTGATTCTGCTTTCCTTGTTTAGATCAAGTTCTGCTCTTCGTAGGGCATTTGGAGACCATGGGTCATAAATGAGGTATGCTACCACGCAAGGCAGGTGTTTTTACCTTCGCTCTAATTATTCCTTTACTATATTTTCAGGTAAAACCATAGCCCCACATGTAGATTTAACTCATTTTAAAATCTCTCTCTTAAATCTAAAAAAAAAAAAAAAAAGATTAGAATTTTGCCCTGGTCTTGGAGCAAAACTTCCAAAGGAGCATCCTGCAACATGAAGTAGAAGGACTAGATGTGCACCACACACTCGGAAAGCAGAGAGGATAAGGGGCTAATCTCAGTGCAAAGCCGCAGTCGCAGCAACATGTTTCAAAGAGTCACCCAGACTCTGGGCTAAAAAACTACCTAGAAACTCCACTGCTGGTAGCAGGCCCCATATTTAACCGTGCTGTTCCCTTCAACTTATTTTTTGCAGTATCTGGATATTCCCTATTTGATGGGAACAATGGTGGGACTCTTCTGACAATGAATATTCTCCTTTCCTTTTATGATTTTTGGTAGCATAAGTTTAACCAGATTTTATAATGTGAAAAAAAAATGAAACACTGGTGGGACTCTTCTTTGTTTACAAATGTGGGCATATATTAGCAACAAAGATTGATATAGCTCTGCTGAAAAACAGAGGTTAAATGAGTTTATCTAGGAAAAAACATTATTATTTTAAAGAACAACTTCTTTACATTAAAACATAATGAACTAATGATTATTAAACAAAAATTAAAAAGGATACATATATATTTTAAGATTGCTTTTTAACTTTTCCAAACTGAATATTCTATGGACTAAGTTTTTTCTCTAATGAGTACTGCAGTTCTGAGTGATTGTTCAATAAATGAACTGTCATTTTTAATAATAATAACAATTAGCTTTTCTTAATACAGAATAAACTCTAAAATGTGGGAAAAGCTCAGATTTGTGTTTTGTCATCTGTTTTTCTCCGTGAGCAAACATGTTTTTTTCACAGGCATCTTTTTTCCTGTCCTACAAGTTATACCAATGTGCTGAGATTCATAGCGTTCTGGTTAGTTTGTCCCTACTTTGAGAGATGATTTGATTACAGCATAAAAACACTTTCAGAGGAAGAAAATAAACTAAGGAACTGCTTAATCTAGCAGAAACAAGAATAATAAGAATAATAAGGAGCAAAAGCTAAATAATGAAGTGTCTTTTAACAATACATGCAAATGCTAATAGAACAAATTATCCAATGGAAATGGTTTGTCACCGTTATTTTTATTTTCAAAATTGGCACTTGAATGTGAAGATGATGGTGACCTTTTCTGTAGCAGTCTTGCATTTGGAGCCCTCTATCAGACTAAGGAGACCTTGGGTGGAATCTATCCTGGGAGCAAAGATCAGACCCCAAGTCTCCCTCTTTTCCCAGCACATTTCCCTCATCAGCATTGAGCAGTTACCTCTCTCCTTTGACTCCAAAAGGAAAAGAAGTGATAATTCAAATGAACGGCAACAAATTGAAAGTTAATGGACGACAATTTTTCAGAGACATAATACCTACAATTTATCACAACAGCCCTAAATTAAGAAAGTTTTTAATATGCTTTTGATGACCAAGGCTTCAGCTTAGCTGAGTCTTCTAACGGGGAGATGTGCAACAATAACTCTCCAGTGAGAGGCCGTTATATTTAAAATAAAGGTTTTGGCTGGTGGGCTGTAATAACTGTTACAAAATTTTTATATGTGGAATTTTCCTACAGCCTACTAGATCAGTAGTAAATAATTAAAATAATAAATATTTGCATATATGTATATAAATATTTATAGTATTTATTAACTGTAGTGGGCCAAGATCTTTTGCCATTTTAAAAGAAAAAGGGATTAACAGTTGAATATTCATTCTAAAGCTGTTGTTTCTGCATCTACTGTTCAGACTGTTGATCTGATAATTCTGTATTTTGGAAAACAAATTATATTAACTCTCCGGTATTCACATGCATACCACATACACACATGCAGCCAGATTCTCTCATTTTGGATGAGAGTGTGAGTGTATTAATAGAAACCTTTCAGAGAAATATATATTTACTGCTACAAAACACCAGATAATGTGTCACAAATATTTTGATTTTTCATACAAAGTACTGTAATATGGACCCACACATCCCAGGATTTGTGGTGTATGAATAAGACAGCTCTTCCAACATAAATATGTTTTATCTCCAATGTTATTTATAGTTGGTAGTGCTTCCAGGAAGCGTGAATACTCTTGCTTTTCTCATTACAGCTGTTGGGATATCTTTAATAAGGTGCTTTCATACCGAGACCCCTTTAGTGATAAGGCAGAAAGCTCTTAAAAGAAGTTTCAACTGTAGAAATCTGTAGGGGTAGCAGCCCTCAAGGACCAAGCTTGTATATTGTACCCAAAATGACAAGAAAGTCTGCTTCCCCTTCTGTTCCACTTGTCCTATTACTGGTGGCCATTTTGTGAAACAGGAATTATTAAAAATGAAGAGATATGTTCATATCCCTAAAGCCCATATTATTTGTCTTTTTTTCCTAACGATTTTTGACTCTGTCATAATTCAATAAACTTTTTCCATCCCCTCTCTACTGGAAGTATACTCTCCAGTGTTCCCATTACATCTGTCCATTAGATAAATTTAATTTTACCCTAGGCTCTATCAGTATTTTTTTGCCTCTGGTCGTGATTCAGCTCGGCTAGCACAAGACTGATTTTAAGAGTATGCATAGGCCCTGTGAACCACTCAAATCAAAAGAGCTCCAAAAAAGGTTTAGAGTCAGAGGCATGGTGATAATTTTGTATGATATAAGGATAGGTGGTGAGATTAGACTGAGGTAGCGGGAAGGCTATTTCTCAGCATTGAGGGACTTGAAGAACTAGAAAATGTGAGTGTTGGGGCATTTTACTGACTTAACTGATGTTCTATCAGAGGGGACTCAGAGCATGGGATGAAGTAGGATTTGTTTTGACTTTTTTTTTTTTTTAAATCTTTCTTTAACTTCATCTGACCTGTCTACACATGTCTATGCCTCAAACTCCAAACCAAGCTTTAATCCTTTCCCCTCCAGAGCCCTTGGAGGTAGAAAACAAAGTTGTGGTAAATCGTATCATTAGACTTTAATAACCAATGAGCAGTAAGTAACATTTTTTCCTCCCAAGGGAGTTATTTAACGTTTAACGAAAATACCAATTGGCATAATTCACTTGCAGTCTAAAGGTCACCATCAGTCTGTCACTAGGATAACAGGATAATTACTTAAGATAACCATCTTCCAGACATAAAAGAATGTGAATTTGTTGAAAAGGACAATTTAAAATGATTGTATTTTAATTATTATATCATTTTTATTCTGTTTTTAAGAACGCCTGAGCCTCTTCAGCACAGCTATCAAAGCCGTGTACCACTTTTTCCAGTGTGGTGCATATTCAGAGGCGGCAGACCAGACCTCTGCGCAAGCTCCCGAAAACCTTCCATTTGTGCCACTTTTTGCCGTCCATCTCATTTACCTTTAGTGTTGAACAGTTAACATCTTCAAATCTAGCTAAGTGGCAGCAGCACCCGTAAGTCTGAGAAGTCTAAAGAAATTGGGGGGCAGAGCAGCGTACAACAAGGTGCCTTGGGCAGAGACGTGGTGGCCCTGCCGCGTGTCCCCTCTGAGCCTGGGAACCAGCTCACTCTGCAGGGACATCAGGATGACCCTGGTCCAAGCACATCGTGCTGCCGAACCCCAAAGAGCAGAACCGCCAACCCCCTTTTGACCGACTAATAAAATATTACCCAAATAAGCACCTGCTATTTCTTATGTTGTGGTGTAAGAGAAAATACTGAGTGGCTTTTAGGAAAGCATGTCCAGGGTAACAGCTGGAAGCCTCCTGTCGGGCCAGGCACAAGGAGTGACTCGAACACATCCACGTGGGGAGGAGAAGCGTATGGCAACATGGGTTAGTGCAGCACGTGGACAGCAGGGATTGACCATTTCCCTTAATGTCGCACCCAACAAGACCACATCCAAACGCCTCGCGAGGAAGATCCAAACCAGGCATCCAGCTGCCAGCTATATGGAATAGTCTGCATTCCCAAATGAGTAAGTGGCCTGTAATAGGGTCCTCCTAATACATGCAATGCAGCCACACATGTACAGAAACATTTGTGGCATTGGAGCAAACAGCGTCACTTGTACTTTGCAGTACATCCTCCTCCTCCTCCTCTGGGGAGTCTCCTGCCAGGGTCTTTGGAAGGATTTGTAAAGAAGACACAATGGAGTAAACTCCTTTTTCCATTCAATGTAAAGCCAGGAAGAGATTTCCTTTCTTTTTTTTTTCTTTTTCTTTTTTTTTTTTTTTTTTTTATTACAGGATGCACCATAAAGGTTTCTTTAATACTGATGTGACCCTGGGAATTACTAACACACTGTTTGTAGAGGGACAGACCTACTTTTTGCAACCCAGCACAAAAGACCAAACCCACACTATGTCTCATTTAATGAATACTTCTGCACAAAGCTCTCAAATAATAGACCCATTTTTTAATAGACAGCCATTCTAGACCTAAGCAATTTAAACCTAAACATTTCATTTAGCACGATTCCACTGTCGCTCACTAAAACCAGTGCTGCACTGGTGAAGGAGAATAGGACAACACAAAGACAAGAGGCTAAATACAACGTGAGCAGGACAGGGGCACACGGGATGCCCTTCTGGGCTGGGCATTGAGGAAATTCATCTTTTCCCTTTAAGGAGGTGCAGGTACAGCCCTTGCGCCCCCCGGCCGGGCAGGAGGTGAGCTCTGAGAACGGCTTCTGCCTTTTGTGCACGCTTTTGTGCCCTTGGCGCGTTAAGAAACCAGCCAGAACTAGGTCAAACCCGGCCCTGCACAGCGTGACCCCGGCCGCTCGCCCGCGCGTCCCCAGCGCGGTGTGACGGGGAACGGGTGGCCCTAATGGCCCTGGGCCAGCTCTGCTCCAGGGCAGGGCCCAGCGCCGGGGCTGCCCTGCCGCCCTGCCCTGCCCCGTGCCGGATGGAGAGGGCTGAGCCCCACGGCGGCTGAACTTGGCGTTTCTGCAAAATCCAACTTGTGCTAATCGCACAGCAGCCTCTCCCTCCTTCCGCACGGGGACGCGGCAGCGGGACGAGCGCTGTCCGTGCTGGCTGCCGGGGGGCCGCAGTGAGCCCAGGGCCTGTCCCGCGGCCGGTGCGACACCCCGGCATAGCTCAAGCCCTCTGTGATTTCCAGGGGCAGAGCCCTCATAAAGCAGGAACAGGCTTTAGCAGAGCAGCCAGGAGGGCAAGCCGAGCACCAGCACATCCCTAATGGCACGGTGCTCCGCCACCAAAGCGCTCAGGTTCCCCCTCAGCGGGCAGCCGTGGGGCCGGGTTTCACCACAGATCAGCACCTAGTGACTCTTCCACACAACATCCCAGCCCGGGGCAGCTGGAAGCTGAGGTTGCCTTGACCCAGAGGTGGCCACTTTGTCTTTAAAATAATGAGTGCAGCTCGAAAGCTAAAAATAATTCCACAAAGTGCTACATTCCCTTGCTCACCAGCATTTCGGTCATTCCTTTCCATCTGTTCCTTTCGCACATTTTGGCGAAGAACACCACCCAAAGCCTTCCTCGGGGCCCAGGTGTTTAAGAATGAACACAGGCTTTCTCCTCTTGAAACACATCCCTAAACTGTCCCGTTTCAGAAAGCGCTGGAGGCTTTTGATCAGAAACGCAGGGAAATCCTGGCCACTTTAGAGCCAGGGCCGCCTCCGGCGGGCTCCGGCACGCGGCCGCCGGCGCCGCGCCAGCTTACGTAGGAGCGCAGGAATTCCGCATGTGCTGAGCTCTCACTCGCGCTTGGTTTCCTGCACGTGTTCGAGATCTAAAAACAATCGGCCAAAATTCTTCTCCAGAGTGAAATCAGGGGCAGAAGTCCCAGCTCCTCTCCCCAGGAAGGGCCGCGCGTTAAACCAGGATGCAGAATAAACCTCCAAAGCGCTGCTGGAGGAGCAGCGCCGTCCTTGCCGTATCCTGCTCCCACGGAAGCTAGGAGACGGCATGGGCTCCCGAAATGCCCAGCTGGGTTGGCCTTCATCCCCACTGCACCCCACGAGCTCTTCCTCAGAAGGACCGCCTAAGGAAATGTACTCTTTAACTGGCAACAAGTGACACGAAGTGGGAAACTGCCTTCGTGACTGTTACGCGTTTCGCCCTTTGCAACCAGAGGCGTAACGGAGGTGCAGAGACACGGCGGCACCTCGAAGAACGAGTTTGCCAGGAGAACTCAGACCCCCGCTCCTCACCTTGTGCTGCCCACGTGGGTTGCTGCTGGCCCCACAAAACTAAGAGAATACCCTGGGCATCTCTGAAGTAGTTGGATTATTTAAAATAACAATACCCTGTTTTCATACACTATAATTTTTTCCTATTCACGTCGTGTGGGGGCGTATGAAGGAATCGAGATGAAGTCATGGTGCAGATGTAGGGCTGTGCTTTTATTTAAGAGCACAGAACGGGGCTGAGGCACCTTCGATGCAGTGTCCTTGATCCATGGCAAGTGCTGCCTTCTGAGCTCCACTCGGGGTGAACGGTGGCCTCTCCTGAACACCAGGAGCACTGCGGTGCCCAAGATCCAGGGCACCCCACTTTAGGAAACCAGGAAATTCCCCCTCAGAGAATCCCGAGGATCTATCCTGAGGCAGCAGCATAAAACCAAGTCTGCTGGAGGCTGCGTCCAGGCAAGAGGGGCTGGAAGCAGCATGGGCCCGCAGCCCCAGCAGCTCCACACGGCTGCCGCGGCCTGCAGGCGGTCGCCATCTCACCTGGAAGGAAACTGCGCTGGCTCCTCCTAGCGGCTGGTGGCACCGCGGTGGCCACAGTGATCCGTGCTCCTCTTCGTTTGAGTTACTAGGAGTAACCCGGTACTTTATTTATGCTGCAGTGGAGCCAGGAGCCTCCAGCGGAACCACGAGGCGTCCCGTGGTAGCTGGCGCAGAGCCGCGCGACACCACGTCGTCAGCTTTCGGACAGCCCTTACGCGGTGCCTCGGCCCTCGGCAGCCTGGCAGCGCTGCTCGCGGTGCGTGACCGGCAGTACTGGGCGCTCCGTTCTGCGGGGTCGGGGGGGAAATTGGAATGAAGCAGCTCAAACCATGCAGGCACACATGGTAAAGGGAACTGGTAAAGGGAAACAGCTCCATCCGCGCCGTTTTGTGCCCCCAAAGCCATGCTGGATGGCTTTGCTTACGGAGCGATCCCGCTGCAGCCGGGGAGGTCCCCATCGCCCTCGGAAGGGAGGCGCCTGCTGGGAGGGGGCTACAGGGACGTCAGGGGACACTCTGAGTTTTCGCTGTGAAGTTTGAATGAATCCTGTGCTCTCAAGCAAGCCTAGAGATGGAGCTGGCAGGCTAGCCCAGAGAACTGCCTGACCTGAAGGACTGTGCTTGTAATTACTGTCACTATCGCTTGCGTCAAGAATTACAGCCACGTGAATTTGGAGCCTCATCAGCTTTAGGCAGTGCTTCAGAGCTGGCTCTCCTTTATGCCTGCCCAATGGTTTTCTTGACCTACTTTTGGACAGTTAGAAATTATTTAGTTTTATACCCGGGCTCCCCAATTAACCATGATAATAAAATGAGCAGAGGCCTGGGTCTGCTGAGGAGGAACAGGAGAAAAGTTCTGCCTTAGAGCACAACAGGGTGAAGGCCTTGGACATAGTGCTGACTGACGTTGTAGAAAAACGTGTACTAGAAAATGCCGATTAGTGATACAGAATAAAGGGGATGAGAGCATTAATGCTACATTTTGCAGGACGCAGAACTACCCGGAAGAGAAGAGGAAATCACAAAAGCCATGTTACATGTGTGAGATATTAAATATCTACCGGTTCCCACTCTCTCCTCCTCTTCCCTGAATGCTGCAGTGTTTGGTAATTGGGCTGTATCAAAGGTGTAGCTAGTTGTTATGGTGAAGTCATGTAACAGCTGAGGGAAATATCTGTATTTGTTGTGGAAATAGGATAAGATACAGAGTTTACGGCCTAACAAATGGATCCATGCTTCCCAGTATCATCTGTGTGCTCCTGCTACAGCTCCAGCGCAGGTGCTGTGGAAGCAGCTCATAGATACAGCTCACATACAGTAGGAGCCTTAGGACAGCTTGGTCCTCTAGCATCCCTGATCCTCGGCTAAGAGGAAGAGAAGTAGGAAGCTGGGGGAAAACAGAGTTTTCAACAAACAAACTTATTTTAGCCCACCCCACAAAAACAACAGCAAAACAATAACTCCAAAACAAAGAATAAGGCCCAGAACAGCACACAAAACACCGAAAAAATGGACAGAAGTGTTCAGAGAGTGCCATAGGAGAGCCTATATGCTAATCTTCCCCAAGGAACAAAGACAGATTCTCAGTTTGGAGATCAGATACCCCAAGATGTGTAAATAGGAAATAACTTAGATACATATTTTGGGGGGAAAATGTAATTTAAATATATACAAATATGAACAGTAGTAGATTTAACATGTTTATACCAAGTGGGAAACACTCAGAAGTTGGGTGCTTCTGTCAAAGCATCTGAGAGCAGCTGACCTCCCCGCAGATGAAGGGGCTAGTGGGTACAAGAGCAAATACCTCTTCATATGCAGTATTGCTGTGTGAAACACGAGTGCCAGCCTGGACTGGTCTAGCAGTCCAACTATATGCACTATGGACTGCTAGTAGTCCATATAGACTATAGTCCATCTAGTATAGTCCATCTAGTAGTGTATACTGCCTCTTCTACTGGCTTACAGCAGAGCTCTAGGAAACAGTGTGTGAACAAGACAATGTATAGTTTTACCTTCTTGAGCTGAACATATCCTGGCCTGGTCTCCAGCAGTCTGGCTCAGGGGCTTCCTGAGCCAGGGGTAGTATTTTTGCCTGAAGAGTTGCTCACAGAAACCTTGCTGATTCTGTTATCACAGAGCATGGATCCTTGCTATTCACTACCATTTAGTTATGTCAATTTGCTAAGAGAAGCTCTGCTAAAATTACTGTCCTAGCTAGTGGCATGTAATGTATTTTCACTTTATCTATTCTATAAAGTCAATACAAAATTTCCATAGAGTGTACCATTGAAAAGTTGAGAGGATTATTTCTATAGGTGTGAGGCCCTTGAAGATGAGAGTGATATATTTCTTCAGGACTTACTTTGTGTTCCTACAGGGCCCATTACGGTGATACCTTCTAGGATTTTCTGAATAGCTCTATTCTGCAAAAGAAGCCTTGTTCCAAAGCATAACTGTGTATAATTCCCTTCTTCATATTTAAAGCAAACAGTCTGTTTTCTTATATTTTTTTATGTGGAGTCAGAGGCAAATATTGATAGATAGTGACAGAATTTAATTTATTTCTTTGTTGAAGATTGATTTTTCTTGGGTTTCGACAGTATTGGCTGCCTTCCCAGAAACATCTCTTAATTTATCGTTCCCCTGTGTCAATCTGAGACAGAAAGAACAAGTTTTAAATATAAAACTCCTCGAAGTGTTGGGAATGTTTCAACACAGTGAAGTTCCAGCCATGCCCTCAGTAGTGCAGGGGAAGGACAGTCAAGCAGAATAGAAGCAGTGAATGAACAGTCTCAATGAAGGGAGATTAACTTTTGAGAGATATGTCCCTTTCATGCCAAGGGCTAATTACCACTCACTCCTAACTTTTTTCGTTCCTGTATTGATGATCATTTCCTTTTTTATTACAGCTGTATCTAGGCAGTGAGCGAAAGAAGTGAGAGCATAAACTAAGATGGATAGTCTTGCCTACTCGGCAATATTTTGCAGGCTCCAGCACTTTGAGGGCTACCGTGGGAATCCAACTGCTCAAATCCTGACAGCCAGGAGGATCGCTGCATATTGCCTGACAGAGAAAGGCACGTGGCTTCGCTTCTTCATCCTCCCTGCTGATCAACTTCATGAGCTTTAATAGCTCCTTCCCAACTGCCATCTCAGCAGAGACGTAGGGTGAAACCAGCTACCTAGGAGCAAGGTGACATTCCTCAGAGGCACTCGGAGATGCAATTGCTGACGTGCCATGCACCATAATTACTGGGCTGAGTCACTGCTGCTGGACACGCTTGTACCACAGCTGAGCTTAGCCGGGGTGCTGTGATGGGGAGGTCCACCTTCGTGCACCCGGTATCATGCCACAGGCAAATGTGGAGACAGGGCAAAATAAGTTGAATTTCATATTAAGCTGGAAACATTAAACACGCTTTATCTGAACTGGACTTTGGGTGAAGATATTTAGGCATAGTGCCGGGATCCACACTGCATAACTAAGGTCTTCCACTGTGTGTAAGGAACAGGCTGTTGGCACCAATCCTCGTAAGAAACACGTATCGCACCATTTAGCCCGCAAAATTAGCCTGGCAGCATTTTGGGTAGAATGGCAACAGCTACCCCTTGTTATTCTGATCTGGCTTGGCAAGCTCACAGTGCAGCCAAGTATTTCTTCATGCAGGGTCACAGCAGGAGGATGTTGATCAGAAACAGCAGAAGGAAGGAGAGGAGAGGTTGCAAAGCAGTGTTCGAGAAACAGTCTCTTTCATTAGAAATCAGCAAGGAAGTCAACAAAAAGCCAGGGCACCAGGCAAGATCAAACCACTCTCACCATCGTTCTGTGCAGCAATCTTATCTTCTTTGCAGCTTTGCCAGCTGAGCCTCTCTCACTCTAGCATTAAAACACACTTTAGTTGGAAAGGAAACCACCTACAACTATGTCGACCTCTGGTTTCCATCACCTCAAGGGAATAAGGAGTGTCTTTTTAATTTCCCAGTTGGCAAGGGGAAACGCCACAAGCCAAGGCCTTCTGCTGAAGTCCTTTGTCTTACTAGCAAACTGCAGTCATCACGATCCCAGTTTCATCTGATAAGCAGGACAGGGAGCTTAGTGTTGGCAAGAGAACCTGATTTTCTCCCTTCTATGGGAGAAGCACCTCCCAGCTAATTCATGCTGGGCTGACGAGAAAGAAAAAGCTCTCCTTTTACCAAAGGTCCCACATCTCTGAAGATTTTTCTCTTTATATTCTCTTGCCCCCTCTACTCTTCTCCTGCCTCGGCAGTGAGGGCTGGTGCTGTGAAGCATAGCAGCCTTCACTGATAAGCCCTGCACATCTTCCTTTCTTTGCAGCTTTTCTTACTCTTAGGAGAGCACTGAATCTGTATTTCCCCCTGAATTGCTCTTGCCTGCCAGGTAGTATAAACTACCTGCTAGATGGTCTTTCTACTGAAAGGAAACCAACTGGAGAAATGACACGTCACAAGTTATCAGTGTTTCTAATTGCATTATCAAATGAAGCGTTCCATAATTTTAAAAAAAGGAAAAGGGGCTGGTGGAGGCAGTTTGCTGGCAGTGCCATTTTAAGGCTTCCAAGGCTTGGAGGAGCTCCCGCTGCCAGGGTGCCGCACGGGCCACACGGAGCCAGCCGGAGCATCCCTGCGCGTGTCCTGCCCTGCTGCCCGCCCTGGTTTCCTCACCCCAAAACTGACCTTCTCCTCTGCTCTGTGAGCAATGGAAGTGTCGTGCAAATATTCCGGGCGGAGGAGATTATTTTTGTTAATTTACATCCCTCTCTTTCTTCGTGCACAGCTCGGGTTTGGAGTGTCAGTGCACTGCAGACTTGCTTATACACTGACTGATTGCCAGGCCGTCACAGCAGAGCTGTTGGACATGAGTGTGAAAATGCGGGGCCTGGGAGCACAGCAGCCGCCTTGTGCGGGTTCAGCATCACCAGCTGGTACCCTTCCTTGGCACTGCCACTGCCTGCTTCTCTGGACCTAAAGAAACTGCTCCTTATGTATCCCGGCCCTTCAGTGACACTTCCAGGGAAGACTGCAGCCCTGAAAATCCCCGGTAAATATTGTCTTTTACAACACCGAATCTGAATATCAGTGGCTCTCACCTTTTAAAAGAAGAAAACTCAGTGCTTCTCCACTACAGAAAGTTTAAAATAAACAAAAGTGAGTTAAACGTTTCTGCCCTCCTCTGTCTGGTGCGTCTGAACAGTTCATGGCACTCCTGATTCTTTTTGCAAAAGCAGATCCGCAGGGCTATTCGTGGGCCTTGCCCCCCTTTCTCTTTGCCTACCTCAGTAGGTGGTTCCTCCTCTGGATGTGCAAGCGACTAACTCCCTGACACTTTTATTAAGACACTCTCTTTTTAACATAGGGCTCTTCCATTAAATTTCTCCTACTGAATTTTGACAGCATCCTATTTTAAAGGAAACCTAACTCATCTATTAACCTCTGCCCTTGCAGTGTGAGCTCCAAACCCTATCAATCTCTCTATGGTGGGAGCTTGGACGAAATGAGAGAACACCAGTAGATCTGAACCCTAGTGAGAGGGGGCTGGTATGAACTGCAGGCTAGTGTGAACCTGACTGCCCCAGACTGAATTCCAGCACGGTCAAAGCTCTGCAGTCCTATAGGATGTGCTCTATATTGCTTTGTCTGGCATTTTTCTAAAAAAAAAAAAAAAAAAAAGGAATTACTAGAGATCCATTTTAGATGTGCTGCTTTTGTTAAATTTTACATCGTATTCAAGATCCTATATATGTTATGCCCTCACACCTGGCACTGTCCCTCCCTGCACTTGCTCCCTCTGGCAGTACAAGCAAGAGTGCTCAGGAGGGTCGATAAAGACATCCCTCATGCTGGAAAAAAAACTAGTAAGTGTTTTACTTTGAAATAATAATGAGCACAGTGAGTTTTTTAGCCTGCATGAACAGGAGTGAAGTCCATATACTCAGATCTTAGCTCATGATGCTCTTTGCAGTAAGCTAATACAATATTGGAAAAAGGTCTTCCAACAAGTGCAGTCTGACTGAGTACAGAGAAAGTTATCTTTCCCATCTAGCCAGCTCCTAAAGCACAGTTTGACCCAGTATATGATGCACTAAAGTGAAGATTTAGGTAGGTTTAAAACTGTTCAATACATCTTAATATTGGGAAAGTCATATAAAATTCAGTATACACAAGAAAACTGGAGAGAAAAGACTGCAATACACTGTAATACCACAGCAGACTGTTTAAAAAAGGTGATTATGAACATAATCTCTAACACCCCAAAACGTAGCTCTCGGGAATTAATATTAAGAGGGATAATAATACATTGGATTTTTATCAGAGCATAACAAGTTCACAAGCAATAATTCATAAAGGAGTTATCTTGCAAGATAAACATGAGAGAAAGTGGCTAGAAGGATTCACACATGTGCCCTTGAGATGTGTCAGTTCTCTGGAAATTTAATACACAATTCTGTATTAAATTAGAAGAGAGAAACTATCACAGCTGTGCTAAGCCCAGCCACCAAGCTCCATTTCCTCCCTAAAGCCAGGCCTGGACTTCATCAAATGAAGAAAACGGGGAGCGTGTGGCCAGCGGGATGTCTGTTCCCTGAAGGGGATGACCGTGGGCAGGAGGCCCCACGGGCAGTTCAGAGGCCCCTCGGCTGGCGCAGGTTCTTGGCCCGCATGATCTCCGGAGGTTCCTTCCAACTCAGCTATCCTGCAACTCGGGGAGCAGCTGCAGGACAGAAAAGCAATGATTACGTGTCCACGGGAGGTACGCAGGAGGCAGGATTAGCTGGAGGAAAGGAAGAGCTGTATATGCTCTTTTTTTTTTTTCACAGTGAGATCTATAAGACTGTGGAGGAACAGCCCGGGCACGCACGAGTGACCGTCCAGCTCGACCATTTCCAGTTACACTCAACAAAGCATCAACACACCTGCAGTGGGGAGTTCCCTGCGTGTACGAGAGAAGCAGAATTCAGAGGCTCAGTATACTTCTAACATAAGATTTAAAAACAGATCTTTACTTCCTTTTTGCCTCTAAAGTGGGCTATTTACATAGCAACTAGCCCTATTACTGAAAACAGTTTTTGTTCAGGGAGATTCCTAGAAAAATTGCATCAATGTTCTAGTGCCAGTAAGCAGTACATGTCCATGTATTCATGAATACATGAATGCATATAGAAGGTCAGGTAGAATCCTTCCTCAGTGGAAATCAGTTGATCTGTTTATTAATTATTACCAGAGCAGCCAGGAGCCCCTAATCACATTTGTGTATATGCAAAGATCCTCCTAGAACAGGCTCTAGCACTTGATTTCAGTGAAACCAATATTTCACCTTAATTTGCAAGTGCTATATGAGGTTCTCTGGATTTGTGTTTTATCTAAGTCATGAGAAAAATGCTTTTAATAGCGTTGTTTTTGTCAGGGCCCAGGAGCCTGTCTGGCTGCTCAAGGCCGCTCACCGATAAGGGCTGTTGTGGAGGGAGAGCTGGAAGAAGCCTCAGCGGCGGCTCCGCACTCTGTCGCTCAGCCAGAGGGGGATAGTAATGGATAGTGACGATCCAAAGTCACAACCGAGACTTTTATGCATCAAACCTCCATTAAATAAATAAGCTTTCTCTGATTTTGCATGGAAAAAAATCCAGGAAATTAAGGCAATGAGTAATTTTGTATCAATAGCAACACCTCGCATGCTTTCCTAACAGCAGGGACTTGCACCCGTACCCTCAGAGACTGAGCCTGGCCACAGCAGCGCGTCACGCGTTCTCCCAGGATGTGAAATGTCCACCAAGGCCTGGCACTTGGAGCGCGGAAGATGATGTGAAATACAACAAATACAGCAGCTTTGATGCCATTTGTTGGCATCTGGCTCAGCAGCTGCTGCCTTTTATTATTCAAGTCCATGCCCTCCTAAAATCTATTTCATAGTGTGCACATAGCAAAGTTAATGTTGATGGTTAATCTCTGTGATTTGTAAGATTCTTACGAAGAACACTAGCACAATATTTCCAAAGATTCCAAAGAATTTAGTTATTAGCTTATATAGTTTTTAACTATTAATTTCTCTTGAAAATAATTGCTTGGTACGTCAGTTTATTAAGCACAAATTTAACCAGCAGCTCCACGTTATTGTTACACATTGCATGTTCACAGAAAACTCCAACCAAATTGTCTTACAGGGTGATTTCATCCTACTTCTGCACACCTATCGCCTCAAAACTTGTCTTCCACTGTAAAATAAAGTGCATCATGAGATCAAAAGTGCAGTTAAGTAACAGCTTTTGCTTACAGCATTCTGGCCACACTTCTTTCTCTGTTTTCACACAGAGCTGTGTTTTTACTTTGTGGATTCCTAGGAAGCGCCAGAACTCACTTGTGTGCAAAGCAAGGGGAGTCCTGCTGGTTTGTGCTCCCTCAGCGCTCAGGCTGAGGTGTCCAGACCAGCTTCCTAAACCTGGGTCCCAGTTTCGCAGAAATGGTTGGGACTGAGTACAGCTAAGGGTGACTTAATAATTAAATATTAGTCCTCCACCTCCAGGCAGTAAACCCCAACAAGCTGAAAAGACTGTGCATGTGGGTGGGCTGGGTCATTACTCCTCCACCTTCTCCCTTTCCCTTCCCAACCTCCATCTTCTCACTGTTGCAACATGTCAGAAGACACTGGGAATCACTGATCTAACTGACTAGAGGAAACGGCCACAAACTGAAGCACCAAAAGTTCCACAGGAACTTAAGGAAAAATTTCTTAACAGTGAGGGTGCCAGAGCCCTGGCACAGGCTGCCCAGGGAGGTTGTGGAGTCTCCTTCTCTGGAGATCTTCCAAACCCGCCTGGACGCAGTCCTGAGCCACCTGCTGTAGGTGACCCTGCGTGTGCAGGGGGGTTGGACTAGATGATCTCAAGAGGTCCCTTCCAACCTTAAGCATTCTGTGAATCTATGATTCTATGATTCTAACGCACTCAAACCAGCCTTCCCATAGGAAAAATCTGTAGGAAAATTCTTCGTTCGGGTATGGAAATGGCCAGATGTTCCCCCGTCATATGATGCACAGTTAGCCCAGAGTTTCAGTGAGGAAAGTAACAGGCCAACTTTAGGGGAGTGCTAGAACAATTTCACCACCCTCCCGGAATGGATCTGGGCTCTATGGGACAAGCCAGGATCAAAAACGATGGAGGTGGTTTCAGCTCTGCTGGGGAAGGACCTCTGAGCAGCGGGCAGCTCTGGAGGATTATTTCCATTCACTTTCAGGTTCCTTTAGAATGATGAAGTGGCATGAAAAAAGATAAAAACCCCTTAGCTTGACTGATGGTCATATCCATATAGCGTTCATCTCACTTAGAGGTAATTGAGTGTGGGCTGTACCAACCTGTACAGAATTTACAATCAAGAGCCCCTAGACTCTGGTGTTGATGGCTGGAGAATATTGCCCTCTTCACTGCAGCTGTTCAGATTACTAGTTATAAAAAGGTGTGATGAAATAGCCATTAGTTTAGGCATGCAGGTCATCTAACAGGGAAGATGCATGATGTCAGCAGATTTCCTTTTTCCTGGAAGAGTGAGGTGGTGTTGCTAACATTAATATGCAAACATTGCCCAAGATCCCTTCACACAGATCTGTTGATCTGCACTGGAAATTGGATAGCATCAGCACGGCCATCCCAGGCCTAATTGATCCTGGAGGAATTTATTTTAATTGCGCTTTAGTTTTTGTCACGTGGACAGTGAATAAGACTACAGTCTTATCTTATCTTATATGATCGTTCTCTTTTGTAGCCATATCCAGAGCTTAAATTCAGATCTCCCAAATGGAGAAGAAACCCCCTAGTATATTTCCTATTCCATTATGTAATATTTAATAATTAAAAACAAACAGCAATTGCTTTTATGAATGTCTATAATATGAAGATAAAGGATTACTTGAAGTTGTAATTTGACATATAATAATCTTTGCTACATTCCAGCTATTTGTTAGTGAAACTTTTTTTTTTTCCATTTTTGAAGATATAAAGAAAGAATAACCCTCAGATGTTTCATCTGCATTTGCACAATTCTAAAGTGTCTTTATTTCAAAGAAAACAAACTTGCATATAGTTTATTGGAGTACCTTTGCCAAACCCATCCTTGGGTGTTGTGTTGTTATACAATAATCTCTCATAAATAACACCGTGGGACTGGCTGCCTTGGGGATCATTACCACTGATGTGATCTGTCAGATCCTTCCAGACCTTGGAAGGACTGTCTGACCCACCGTGAGCAAGAGGGGGTTTTATGGCCCGTGTTTTTATACTTAGGTGGCTCTGTTATGCTTATGTTTCCAAATGTGCCAAGAATATCCATAGGTACCTATCCATAACAGAATCAAAAGCACGGGGTAGCTCATTTGTAAGTTATGATTATTTAAATTACTGCATCTGAGGGCCAAGTGAGGACTGAGCTCAGTATTGAACAAACCCAGAGACATCTCCTCCTCAGCAGCTTTAGTGGTGAGTTGGTAAGAACGCAGATGTATAAATTGACTTGTCCAAAGTTAAGAAGAGAGCCTGGTTTTCTTGGGTACATTTTCCGCTGGGTCACAGTGACTCTGGAAAAAAGGAACCTTCACCCCACCTGCTCCTTCCCTTGGGAAAAAGTGTTGCAGTAGCCTTAATTACAAACCTGGGCTCTGGTGAGCCAGAGGTGGCAAGGAAAGGAAGGTGAATCCCAGTACAAAAATTCCATATCCCATCAGCAGCAGCTTCTCGGCACAGCATTCCTGCTCACACTCAGCTTTCAAGAAAGGACATCTCCCAGGTGACCAAATCAAAACTATTAAGGGTTTTTAGGTGAAAACCAGTGTCCCAGATACCACCTGAAAGCTTCCAGGGAGCTTGTGCGGACATAGAGTAGCACGAGGAAGAAACACCTTGCTCTTCACAGCAGATGAACAAAGAAGGAATGATTTTTACTGCATTAAGTCCACGGAAGATCTGTGGTGTGTCAGGCACCTCCTGACAGGTCTCAGATCATCTGTACTTGTCATTTGTAAAGACCCACACCAATGGCAAAGAAGAAACACATGAGAAGTGATACAAAAAAAAATTCATTTAGAACAGCAATCACCTGTCACTACATTTGGACACGAAAGTAACTGACAACAGCAGAGAGTCACATTATTGGGGGGCAGTGACGTACTGAGCATGCAGTATTGTAGAGAGGTAACACGGCCTTTGGCTTGGTACCATGTGCTGCCAGAAATATCATCTGGCCGGGTGCGGGGGTCTTGTCTTTGACTGGCTTTCAAAAGTACTTTTATTTTTCTAGGAAGAAAGTTGTTCTTCTGGATAGTCAGAAATCTACAGTTGTAACTTGGGCTGAAAAATCCTGAATATCACAGCCCAGTCCCTAAAGGCAATCCAGGAGCAAAAGAGGCATCACCTGTGAATAACCAGAAATCTTGGAATCCAACCTCTTGGAGCAAGTCCAGGAGCCTCCTGGGAGATGGGGCCACCGCAGTGCAGCGCTGTGGGGTGGGCCCTGGGCCCAACAGGCAAACCTCCACCTGGGAGGTGTGCAGGACTCAGTATGTTTGAAATGAGTGTGCATACACAAACGTGTAGCATTTTTGAAGGACAAAACTTTCATTCAAAACATTACAAATGTACTGAAACCAAATACTTTGACTGACTAGAGAGGTCTTTTTTTTTTTTTCCAAAATGCTTTTCCGTTATTTTGTTCTGTTCCCAAAAAGGAAGTATTTCAAAAGAACAGCATTTCCTACAAAAAGAAAATCCAGAATAAAGTTACTTTGTACTGTGTCTTCCCCGAGATCAGTCTCCTAGTCTATCTGTTTTAGGGGTTGCTGTCTACAACGAACACCCAGATGTTGCCTCACGCCCAGTGCCTCCTGCTCACCTCTGAGCTAGGTCTCTTCTAGCAGGTTTTCCTTTGCCTGGCGCTTTCTCTTGGTTGGATTTTTGCTGTTAGTGAAATCTACATTATATTGCATAAAATAATATATGCTTGATTCTTCTGCCTCCTAGTTTCAGAGGTGTTTACAGAGTGCTACCTCAGGTAGCAAGTTGAAGTGAATGGACTCATGCGTGGAGATATTCTGCTTTGCTCTGGCACTGGACCAACTTAGGCACAAAGTTCGCAGATCCAGGCAACCTCATCAAGCTCGACTGTTCCCCATCTTCCTGTGGCCAGGCTGCTCTTGATACCCATGTTAGCACCAAGGTCACTACACTGCAGTGAAAGGGTCCTGTAGCAGAATTTATCTGTAGCAAGTTTATCTGTGGCAATTTATTTGGTGGCAAGTTCAAGACAAGGTGAAATTCATTTCAAAGGTACTCTCACGTTCAGGGCACCACACGTGCTGATTTTCATCTTCTGGCTGCCAAGAGCTGCAGACTATGTAGGTCAGTACATGCTCTTTAAGCTCGCATGCTCACATACCCTCTTCCCATTCCTTATCGACCCTCCAAAAGCAGGAATATCCTCGCCAAGAGCGTAGCAGGAATATCCTTGCCAAGAGTGTTCTGAACTAGGCCTCTGTCCCAAGAGCTGCATGTGTGCTCCTAAGATAGCTCATTAAGGCTACTTCCCTGGGTGGGGCGAGGATGGAATAGTATCAAACCCTGGAAATTGTCCTCTCTCTCCTCGTCCCTCTCCAGCTACCTTTGCGAATGAAGAGGATGAAGTGGAGCACGTCTGTCAAGCTCTGGCACACAGCCCTAACTGCAGAGGACTGCTACCCACAAAAGACACCAACATAGTTATCCGCAAATTACATGCAGTTGGAAATAGAAGTTAGATGTAGTCAAGGGCTGGTTTCTGACCTTTTCGTATTTGTACACAGCTTCCAACTTTTTTAATACAAACCAGCACTGCTGAGTTCTGTAAAGCTGCCTGTGCTTTATACATCTGCTCTTTCTTTACATTGCTGATGGCAAATTTTCTTGAAAAGAATTCCTGCGGGTGCAAGCATGCTCCTTGCAGATGCTGACCACAGATACAGCTGCTTCCCAGCCATCCAGATGTCCCTTCTTGTAGTATAACACTGAATGTGATGGAGGTAGATAATGGCAAAGTACATATGAGATTATGCAGAGGCATGGGAGATTCTCTGGGACTTGCTTTGGATGACATATAGCAGGTAGGAAAGGTCAGGGAGAATTATCTGGAGCAGCACCTATACTATAAAAATTGATTTTAGTGCTCTCTAGCCTATGTTGTAGTTTCTGTGTCCAGGAAACATCTTATTTCTCTTCAGAGGAAGAATGGATATGTGTATTTGAGTAGTTTAGACAATCAGACATTCAGGATCCCTGCATGAAATGCAGCTGCTCCAACAAAACATGGTAATGATCATCTGCCCTGACGTTCTGCATAGCATGTACCGTAAAATTTCATCAAGCAATCCTTTCCTCAGGCTTGTAGCTTCTTCTAAATTACCTCTCACAAAAAGTTATTCATTATTGCTTTAAAGTTTCTAGATGGAGAGAATTTATACCTTCTCTAATTATATACCTTTTCCCTATTACCTTAAAGATCTTCCACTGCCAGATATCTCCTTGTACAGTTATTTATAGGTTCTTCTCTTTGTTAAGATGAGCTGGTTTGATTTCTCACTGAGAGACACATTATTCAAGATTTTTTGCAGAAGTCTTTTCCATTTGTCAATGTTCTTCTAAGAAATGGAAATGAGAAGTGAAGGGGGCAGTTCTCCAGTCCTGTCCTCAGTATTGTTGCTTTCAGTAGAAACAGAATAATTTTTATGTGACCTTTTCCTTTTTGGCTGCTGCAGCATACTGGGAACTCAAATGTTCTCAGTACTCAATAGGCCTTCACAGTCATCTTCTGAATCACTGCTTTTTCCAAGTAGTACTACTAATCTATGATGATAACCTATATTTTGTTTTTTTTTAGATATGTGACCTTGTCATTAGTTTTCTTACAGCACTTGCTGTTCAAATGAGCCTTACCTGCCACAACCACATGCCTCTTGGGAGTTGACTTTATTAATTATGATTCCTCTAGCTTTTGCATCATCTGCAATGTGTTATGGTTAATAGAGATGTCGAGTATTTTTTCAGTTGTCTGATACATCTTGTTGCCACAGTAGAGGTTAACTTACCTAGCTACATCCTGGCTGACTCGTTGAGAGCTCTGAAAAAAGCACCACACTTCAGAGAAGCGCCACACACCTGGGCTGTCTGAGGAGGAAGCTTCTGAACTCGCTTGATGCCGCGCATGGGGGTTACGGCTTTTGGTTTGTGGTGCCAGAAGCCATGTCTTCCAAGAACCACAGCTCACTCCGAGAATGCCAGAAGGACGCAGAGGCAGCCTGACTCCTCATCAGGCTGTGCTTGTAGACCACAGGCTGTTTTGTTTGCCCAGCATTGGCATCATGAGAAAGCAGCTGGAACCAAGCAAATGCTCCAGAGCCTGAGCAGAGGCAGGTAATGTCCCTACATTCGCAGCTTAGGGTTCTGATAAATGGGGACGAGTCCAGTCGGAGGCCTGTGGCCAGTGGCGTTCCCCAGGGGTCAGTACTGGGCCCAGTGCTGTTCAACTTGTTTATCAATGACTCGGATGAGGGCCCAGAGGACATCCTGAGCAGGTTTGCAGACGATACCAAACTGGGTGGAGTGGCCGACACTCCAGAGGGCTGCGCTGCCATTCAGACGGACCTGGACAGGATGGAGAGTTGGGCAGAGAGGAACCTCAGGAGGTTCAACAAGGACAAGTGCAGCTGCACCTGGGGAGGAATAACCGCAGACACCAGTACAGATTAGGGGTTGACCTGCTGGAAAGCAGCTCCACGGAGAGGGATTTGGGAGTCCTGGTTGACAGCAAGTTAACCATGAGGCAGCAACGTGCCCTCGTGGCCAAGTCCAGTGGGATCCTGGCTGCATCAGGAGGAGAGTTGCCAGCAGGGCGAGGGAGGGGATCCTGCCCCTCTGCTCAGCTCTGGCGAGGCCGCACCTGGAGTACTGGGGGCAGTTCTGGGCTCCCCAGTACAAGAGGGATGTGGAGCTTCTAGAGGGGGTCCAGCGTAGGGCCATGAAGATGATTAAGGGACTCGAACATCCATCCTATGAGGAAAGACTAAGCAAGCTAGGCCTGTTTAGTATAGTTTTAGTAATTTTTCACAAATGCCACTGTGGTAATACATTTCCCCAAGGAATAATATGCATGTTCACGTAGGTCCACAACTCCTATGTTTCTGACACTATTTTAGGTACTAATGATTCATAGCAAACACGAGATTACATATTAAATCATATACATTAAAACAGTCACCATCATATTTTGCTCCCCAAGGCCCCCCTGCATTTAGTTCACTATATTTAAAGGAACTGTGAAGGCATTTAGGTAATCCTGAAAAGCTCTCTAATATCGCAGTGACATGATGCCCTTATAAAAACCCAGACTGAAGGGCTCTGGTGAAGAATGTTTCTTTCCTTTTTCCATCTCACTGTGAAACAAATGTCACATTTTCATGGTGCAGTGTGTTTGTGTGGCATATGCAAATAAAGGGAAAGCAACAACAAAGGAAACTGAAAATGCTGAACAGAGATTCACATCTGTGTCTCAGGGCCTTTTGCTGAACTAAAGGGTAAGAAAAAATACTGCAAGGACTTTAGAACTGAGCAAAAATCAATTAAAGGTTAAAAATACAATAAGAAATAATTGAATTAGTAAAACAAGGAGTGATTCTAGGTCCATAAAAGTAGTAGTTATCTGTAGTTTTTCTTCAGAAGGAATGTCAGTCAACACTCACATGACTGACAAGGACAATACTATTGTTCTGATGTGAACAACATATGGGCCTAAAGAGCTAGGAATGAAGGATGTGAAAAGAAAGGATTTGCGAGACTTTTGGTAGAGGACTTTTGGTAGAGACTTTTGGTTTGAGGACTGTGAGAGAATGAGGTCAGTGAGAAGAATAGAAAGCAAATACAAAATTCAAATTGTGAAATATAGCCTCTTTTGGTGGCCTTGTCTTCAGGGGAAGGGAAGTTCCCATGAGCTCGGGAAGTTTCTGTTTCTTGTCAGGAAGAATCTCCTGTCTTTTCTCCAGCTTCTGTGGCTGCAAAATTACAGTAATATTTATCTAGCTAGCTAAAAAACGACTGCAACCACTTTTTATTTTCTTGGTTAGGTTTGGTCTTTAGACTGCTGTTGGTCTGACCTGGTGAAATGAGTCGGTGCTCTGTCTGCAGAGCCAAAAAACGATGGTTTTGGCAGAAGCGCCGAGCAATCCTTGGTGGGGCAGCCCTGGCCTACACAACCGATTCTCGCAGTGCTTGGGCAAGCAGCAATCACTACCCCAAACGGAAAGCCTCCCCACATGCCAACCTGCAGAAGCTCTGTCTATCTGGATCGAGTGGCTAGGGCAGGCAGCAACAATCTCAGTAGCTCAAAAGACAGTATTTGGCAAAAGTATTACTACTGTGCCTGCAGCTACAACTGAAAAATCCTGAAGAATGTCATAAAGCTGCTTTCAAACTATTAGAGAATTGCATGTTGTTGCCTTTGGCAACGTGAAAACTTAAATTCTGTGACTCAAAAGCACCACCTGCTGACTGGTAATACAGCAGCAAATCTTTCCAAACTGCCATCTTTTTTGATTATTGTTTTATCTGTTTGCAGCTACTTGGCTATTTCAAAGGTTTAATATCACTATGATATTTTATTTTTAAAATGTCACTACCGGTAATTGTAAACATATGTTGACAAAGATTTAAGCATTATTCTAAAACCTGAAACCTTCTATATTCAGTCTAGAAATGTGAAGATAAGGCATTGCTTTCTGAAAGGACATCAACCCATTTTCCAATTTTGTGTCAAGAATATGGCTGTAGATACAGTTTATGTCATAGCTGATTGCAGGGACATTTATATGTCAAACTCCTCACTGTCCAGATAAAACAAAATAGGCATCTAAATATAATAAAATGTGCCTGCAATAAGACATTAAGATGTCTCTCCTGTATGTTACTTCCCAACCCTACTGTCACTGTTTGCTCTTTCTTATCCCCTTTTCTCTCGATTTTTTATCCATCTTTGTCACGTGGAAAATCTTTTTAGCTGATTCCTCCCCTCACCATTCAGGAAAGGCTTGCAGAGTGGTTATCTTTTTGTGAGTGCGCTTTCAGACCCTTCGTACCAATGAGTAACACACCTTGGGCCCCTCTGTCAGGGACCTCTGATCACAAGCAGTTTCAAAGTGGTCTCTGCCAAAATCCTACTTTTCCAGGGAGCTAGAGTGAGTCACAGACAGATCAGAAAACTAAGACATGAAGCACTTTAAAATCGGGGTGGTAATTCCATGCTAGAAGGTGAGCTAGTGGAGCATACAAAACTCTTTTTGGACCTAAGAGGACGGTAACAGTGAACTGTACTCTTCAGAGCCTTCTTTTTTAATGCTGGGAATGACTTGTTAGCAGCAGATGTGCTGGGAGTCTCCTTTTCTTTCAGTTTGCTCTCTCTGGAGGTGGTGTGAGAGGAGATGTTTCTGGAAGCTGCCCTTGCAGCTATTTCAGGCTCCTGGGGGATTCTCCCAGCCTATACTGAAGGGGTGGACAGGAACGGGCGCAGAAGGCAGGAATCAGAAGCGTTTGCTGGTGCAGTGCTGGCCTGGCCCCAGCACCGCTGATGTGACTCTGCTCGTCCTGATGCCGCGGGGCTCCTTCCACAGGGTGCCTAAGCTACACCTCCCCTGGGCATCTCCCCAGGCACAGGGAGAATCCTCCTCTCGCCATCGCTGTCTTCTTTAGTGCAACAGCGGCAAATCACGTAAAAAAAGAGAGAGAGTCCCCCACCTCCATTTTGGGTAAGCCATTTCTTTCATTTAACAACCTTAAAGGGAAGCACTTGGTAAAGACATAGCACGGTGTATCTTTATTACACTTCCTTTTACCAACCTGAAAGTTTTCCTGGGATTACACAGCAGTGACAACTATCAACAGGCACGCACTACATTCCTGAGAGTGTTCCTGAGCGTCTCAGCCGTGTAACCAGGGGAGATTAGAAGGCATTACTCATCTGCAGCAATATTGCTGCTCTCCACAGCTCTTTGATCCACTACCATGCGTGCCCTTTGTAATGATAATTTAGTAAGTCTCATACTTAATAATTCAATCTCAGAACATCCTCTTTGCTGCCTTTTGTACACTGAAATGAATTGGCACCATCTCAAAATAAAATCATGCTCTCAACGATATTTCAGATACTGCAGATATTTGCAAATACTGTTGCCTGTTTATAGCTTTATTTTCTGTATTTAATTATGCAATGGCACTGGTGTGGCAGAGGCTGATGTTCTCTATTAAATCCTGAGGGGTGTAGAAGGAGCAGTAGCTTCTGTAATTGCCATCTCCCAAGGTACCTTGGAGCTGATCTGTCCCTGTCGACTCCCAAGGCAAGAGGTTAGGGAAGATGCAGAGTATTGAGGTCTGCACATCTTCATTGAGATGCCCAGAATAGGCTTATTTTTATGCCAAGCGGCTACTGACATAAAAGATTTTAAATCTAAGCATTGCCTCTGAAGTAATATTGCCTTCAGAACTAGTATTTTCTGACCAGCCTGTTAGTTTGACGTAAGCTGTCCACAGCAGCAGGTGCCATATATCGTTACCAGATCAACAAGTTCCCAAGGAACACCCCCTCAGGAGCATTCCCTGGTAAGGAAACACAAGGCTGAGCTTTCCTCTTAGGTGACATTTGTATGCCGTGCTTGCCTGATAATTTAGGTTTGCAACCTTAGCATACACATACCTGAGCTTTGACACTGGAAATAGCTCTGCACCATTGAAACAGTAGAAAAGCTTGATTTAGACTTTAAAATAATTTGTATGAGTCTACAGACTTAACACAGCAAGAGACAGAAGAGACCTCTATGAACACATTTTTTTTTCCTTTTGTGAGACAAGGCAGCAATGGTTTGCTGTATCTGAGATCCACCAACCTGCCAAATATGGACAACTCCACTAAACCACTGTGCAAATCAGAACTCAGACTGGGCACCCCAAATCTGAGGCTACTTTTAGAATTTTCAGCTGGTAATTTAGAGACTCTACTAACATTAAGCCAATGTCACATCCAACTTTTCAACAGAATGAAGATATCTCACTAGAGCTATTTTCCTCATAAATGCCCAGAGGGAAAAAAAAAAAAAAAAAAAAAAAAAACAACAGCTCAGGCAGGAGCAATGCGTAAGCCTTTCTAGAAGGAAAAGCAGCAATGAGCCTTGAGCAGCCCCAGGGAAGGGGCAGCCTCAATTCCCAAGCAAGGCGGTGTCTCCGGAGCGCACAGCGAGGCGCAGGGCTCTTCCGAGTTTCCTTTGGGAAGAAACTACATTTTGCAGCCCTACCAGTCCCAGGAGTTGCCACTCACATCCTGAGCACCTATAACTGCTTGATGAAGGGTCACAAACACCATTTTTAAACTAGAAATTGAATTTCATGGATTCTTCTGATAAAAGGATAAAAGTTGCTCACTACTTGTTAAATATAGGTCATTCCACTGCTTCAGAAATCTTGCAAAGATTTTTTTTTTTTTTTTCCTCCTATTATTTTACTATTTAAATCAGTTTGTTATGTGCTATCCATGTCCAGGGAATGGCACTACTCTAGGCTTATTACCTGGGCAGGCAACAAAATGAATTTTCATTATTAAAATTTAGTGGTGCATTAATTTGTTCAACAATAGCAAGAGATTGAACATGAAGAGGATGCATTTAAAGCTTTTTTGAGATCCAATATAGGAAAGTGAGAGATCAGAGCAGGGGGATTTGTTCTTTTTATTTTTATTAAAAAAAAAAAAAGGACTTTTTTTTATCATTATCCTATCTTCCATACTGTGCTCATTAAAACAGATTCTGCTTTGGATTACTTCTAGATAGAACATGAATCAATCTTCATGGAAAAGGTCAGATGTTTGGCCTCTTCCCTTTCACCCACAAATAAGAGAGAGAGACAAAGATGTTCTGAAAGTCTTAATTACAAGAAAAAGTTTGATGACAGTATCTTAATATTTACCAGAGACCTACCATGAGGTATAAAGTCAAAGAAAAGGAGAATTTAGTTTCCCAGCTTACAGAGCTGCTTGTTTAGAATGAACTGTCTTAAAATACTCTTGGATTGATTGGATCACATGCAACCCATAAATAAAATTACTACATGATTAGAGCTTTTCCCTCTTTCTTCAAAACACTGGTCAATCACCCTGGCTGTTGCACCAGAAGATTATCTTGTTCTAAAAGTGAAGATTCCTTCCCACACAACACTCTGCACTCTTAACTGAGAGATGTAAGGACATGTTTTTAAAGCAAGTTATCTCAATTAAGTTGTAAGTTATCTCAAGAAATCTTGTTGCCAAATGTGATGCTGCGTCTCTCGTCATACAGCCTTACTGTGTTTAGCTTGAGATGAGGTTTGTTTGCTGTTCCCTTTTTCATGTTGGTGTAACTTGAAAAGTACAGCACCTTGAACCTCCATGCTCTATTTACACATCTGTGTAGCGTGTAGTTCACTCTGGGTATGTCTTAACCACCAAATAATTCAGTGCTTTGATTTTCTCCCTGTTCCTAGCCCTCCGTTTGCACTGCATGTGTGTTACCAGACTCTTAAGCTCTTTTCAAGAGAACTTCAGAAAAAACAAAAAAACAAAAAAAAATTAGCATGGCAGCCAAGCACTTCTTTGTTCTAGATGTTTCTGCACTAAACCCACAGCATGTGTATTATGTTTAGCAAAAAACTCCTACTTTATAAAACTATATTTAGGCAGACAAAACAATACATAAATAAAATATGAAGTTAAATCTCACTGCTTCAAGAACACTTCAAGGAAGAAAACTGAAGCACCAGCATTAAAGTGTTTACAGGGCAGCACTCCCCACCATAACAAGGGCAGCTGTGGCAACATCCAGGGAGTTTAGCAACAGGGGCAGATCTAAGCCCATGCTTGCAATCGAGTAGTCGTTGCAGGAATTAATTACTGGAAAAAGACTGGATACTGACTTGGCTGATTAGGTAAATTATTACTTTTCAAATACCCTAAAATAAAATCCAGCACACTGGACAGCCATTTGGAGCATTTCTGCAAAAACAGTAATGCAACAAAATAAAGTATGAAAAGAATAATGCATTTAAATAAAAAACTAGTACTGTAGAAAAATGTGCAATAACAGAATAATGTATCATATTCTCTCAAGCTGAAAATGTCATGCCTTGGGTGGAGAGAAAAAAAATACGTGGAAGCAAAGAGAATTCCTAATTTTTAATCTGACTTCACTCTTCCGTATTATGTCAGGCACTGTGTAATCTATCTGCAGCTGAAGCACTGCAGCGCTTGCTGTTAGCATCATGCACAAAGCAGGGGCAGGCACGCGCACTGAATTACGCGCCGCATTCTGGTGCCTTTCAGGCTTGGGCTTTAGGTTTGCACATGGATCTCATGTCTGCGGGAGACACGCAGAAGAAGCGCATGCCACAGAGAGCCGTCAAGATCATAAAAGGCGCCAGAATTCACTCAAGCTTTGCCTTTACCTGAACCTATTCACACTTTAGTTGCAGACGAGCCATAGGAGGCTGCTACTAAAAGCAAATGAACAACGGAGAGCGGCTCACATGCTAATCCCCCCTTCTGTCCGCCTCTCCATTTTCCCATGTTTTTTTTTTAAATCCACCTTGATCCCAGCGACCCTCGGCACTCACGGGGGTTCCTCCTTTGTGCTGATTAGCTTTTAACCGCTTCAGCACACAGGGGACACAAACACGCGGCCTCCGCCGCACTCGGGGCTGCCCCTGTCCCGGCCGCGCCGCC
>VZSV01000002.1:9893393-9909803 GCA_013398735.1 Nothocercus julius | reverse complement strand
GCTCGCGCGGCTCCCGCCGCACGCGCGCGGGCTGCGCCGTCCCCACCCCCGGCCCGCGTGGCCTCGGACTTTGCCACTTCTCCCCCCCGGCAGGGGTTGTGGTTTCGCCCTGCGCTCGGCTCCTGGCGTGGCGGCGCGTACCATGTTCTTGAGACGGGGGGTGCCGCGCCGTGGGCGCTTCCGCCCGTGGAGGGCCCCTAGGCACTAATGTCAGCGTAGACCATGCTGATACATAACTTGCAATAAGCTGTTTTGTCTTAAAACATGCAAATATTCTTGCATTTCAACCTAGCGATGCAGCACAGAGGCCTCTGTTGGCCTGCCCCGCCACCAGGACCCAAAGTAAAGCCCGCACTGCACTGCTGCTCCCTGGCAGTTTGTGTAATTAACGGTGTTTCTTTAATTGCAGGACTTCATAGATTTGACGTTGTCAAAGACTCAACGAAAGACTCCAACTGTCATTCATAAACATTATCAAATCCATCGGATTCGACAATTTTACATGCGAAAAGTCAAATACACGCAACAGAATTACCATGATAGACTCACCCAGATCTTAACAGATTTCCCCAAATTAGATGTAAGTATTTTGTCATTTGATAATACAAAGGGTTTTTGCTTTCAAGGCGTCATGAATACTTCTGCAACACCATACAAGTTTTATTTGAGTTTATTTTGTCCTGAGCTGATTCAATGCATAGGACATTTTGACTGAAAAGGGGTAATTTTAGCCTACTTCTATGGCAAGGGTGCTATATTCCTGCTAGGAAAGGGAGTCTAAGTTCTGCCCATAAGTGATTACTGAATAATGAGTTTTGCGAGGTTTTTATCTTAACTGATCAAGTTGATTTGACAGAAACTGCTACTGAGTGATGAAAAGGAAAGTTTTTTTAGAGTCTGTATGTTGCTTCTGCTTAATTCTTCTTTGTGTAGATAGAAATCATTATATTTGTCATTAGTCTTCTCTAAAAAATACCAAGAGGAAGTAAGAAATACCCAAACATGAGGCATTGTCTCTTCAAAAGTTTTTCTTTGTCAGCATGAACACTATTGCTGGTTTTATAAACGGTATTATTGAAAATGCACTTAGAGAAGATGTCCCTGGTGTAGCTTTCAGCAACTGCAACTGAATCCATACATCCAGAGGGGTTTTCTGTTGGCAGTTCATGCTTAAATTGTTGATCTGCAACCTACTTGTGTGGTCATCTGTATTGCAGAACTGAGGAAAAAGAGGAACTTAGGAAGCTATTATAATCCTAAAGAAGGAAGATAATTGGATTTTAATTTTGTTTTATATTTTTGTTTTAGGATATTCATCCTTTTTATGCAGATTTGATGAATGTTCTCTATGACAAAGATCACTACAAGCTGGCTTTAGGACAGATTAATATTGCCAAAAATCTGATTGACAAGTAAGGAACATAATTTCTTCTTTTTTTTGTGCTTGTCCATTTGGTTGCTGGCTGTCTTCTTATGCCCTTCTCTCCCCACAGTGTTGCTAAAGACTATGTGAGGCTGATGAAATATGGTGATTCCCTTTACCGCTGCAAACAGCTGAAGCGTGCTGCCCTGGGACGCATGTGCACAATTATCAAAAGACAGAAACAAAGCTTGGAATATTTGGAGCAAGGTGTGGGCTCTAGATAGACTAAAATGAGTCTGTGGAAGAGGATGTAAAATTGGTCCTTACAGATGACATTTAAACATTGAAACTGTTACTGATAACAGTAGCCAATGAAAAGAATGTTTAGTACAGCACTTGGTACAGGAACCATAGAAATAGTTCTAAAAGCCTCAAATACTTCTAATTTGTTTTCTGATTAGTTTTGTCCTTGAAAATTCTTCAGATTTTGTAAGTGTTGCTATTTTCTGTTACCAGTATTTCTTGTTACATTCTTGCATTTATTAGCTTCACTTACCTATGTTTGTAGAATTAGTGCTTAACGTTTTCCACACATTATTCCTTAATTCAGCCTATGCTATCTGATTTGATCAGGTCATTCTAGCTGAGATGGACAGAGACTTTAACTCTTAAAGTATTTTTAGAGTTTCTTGTTTTTCATGTGTAGATAATTCTGGGATTTCTAGAGTTTCTTTTCTATGTAGATAATTCCACACTTAACAATCATATATTTTCAAAAATAATCAGTAAATCAATTTGTAAAATCCAAAAGCCAGTTAAGCTCTGTATAAAAACTTCAGAGTATGATTTTCTTCTTTCGATTTTGTTAAATTATCGTAAACTATCTCAAACATTTAACATTTCAGTGCGACAACATTTGTCTCGTTTGCCAACCATTGATCCCAATACACGAACTCTTCTGTTGTGTGGTTATCCAAATGTTGGAAAATCTAGCTTTATAAATAAGGTATGTGAATTCTTTTTCAAAAATAATACTGGGATATGATTTAATTAAAATATTTTAAAATAACATTTAAACAATTTGACGTCATTATGGCACTGCCTTATGTCAGAGGTAACAAGTACGTATAAACAGAGATTGAGTGAAATTCAGCTGAGGGATAAATGGAAAATTACAAAGGATTTGACTTAAAAATACTGTAGGATTGTGTATCATTACCTTTACCAAAATGGCATGTTTAACATATATTCTGATAGAGCCATTCATGCAGAGAATGAGCCAGAATAATCACTTTGTTAGTTTTTCTGTAGCAAAGGAAGTGTATTATAGTTTTGTTTAGTGCTTCCCAGTTCAGGAAATTGTATTGTAAATGTTTATGAATAAATCTTGTTTTAAGGTTACAAGAGCAGATGTTGAAGTGCAGCCATATGCCTTTACCACAAAATCTCTCTTTGTGGGTCACATGGATTATAAATATCTACGTTGGCAGGTAAGTACTGCTCCTGTCTTGCACTTTCTTAAAGCAATTAACTGCTTGTAAAATGTTTCTCCATTTTGCAATGTAAGTTGCATTTTCTCATCTTGAGGAGACATATGTCTGAGAGCAGCTGTGCAGGATTTTTAATGCATTGTGCCAAGTGAGGTTAGTAGTCTAAACCTGTTCTAAAAACGTGCAGGTAGATGTGTGTGTTTTCAGTTTGAGGGAGGAATGGGAACTGGAATTACTCACTGAAGACTTCTTACAGCTATCAAATTCTGGGCCAGGTTGGGGCAGGGCTTTACTTAGATTATTTGTTATTCTGAAACCACATTCTCCCATCATTCCATTTCCATGTTCTCGATTTTGCTTAATTGACAATTTCACTTATGATTGAAAGTCAAGAACACAAGCCATAAAAGGCAATATTGACCAGCTGCCAATACCTTACAAAATCCTATATTAAATTGTCTTATAATAAGGCCTGAGTTAATTATATTTATGTGAATTTTAGGTGGTAGATACTCCTGGTATTTTGGATCATCCTTTGGAAGAGAGGAACACCATTGAGATGCAGGCTATAACAGCACTCGCCCATCTTCGTGCTGCTGTGCTGTATGTAATGGATGTGTCTGAACAGTGTGGGCACAGCCTAGAGGAGCAAGTAGAACTCTTCAGAAATATTAAGCCGTTATTTGCTAACAAGGTAGATTTACATGGCTAATCAAATCCGGGTTTTTGTAATGTGATAATGTGGGTAGTGATACTTATTTTCTGTTTACTAGCCACTTATAGTTGTTGCCAACAAGTGTGATGTGAAGAGGATTGCAGAACTTCCCGAGGAGAGTCAGGTCAGAATGCTTCTCATCCCAGCTTTTTCTGATATTTGCAAAAATACTTATTATGGGCTAAAAGAGTCCATATCGGACAGAGACTTTTACATGTCATTTCTTAACTATGTAATAATGTAATGGAAACTCCATAATGTAAGGAAAAGTCTTTTTCCAGGTCTTGCTATGTATCTTTTAAGTATAATATTCTGCAAAGTATTTCTATAATATTTTATTTAGTATTATTTCTATATTCTGTTTAAGCATTAAATAATATCTTTTTAAGCTTATAATATTCTTGCCTGAATATTATAAACTGCAAGCAAAAGGCAACCCCTTATCTGTTTCAGAAATCGTTGAGGCTGTGAGAGCTTCCCTTTACCATGGTAGTTGGATCTCAGACTGAATAAGCTCTGAATGATTTCCATTTCAGTGAGAGTTCAGAGACAAGGAGCACTAGATTGGAGGCGCTGCTGAACAATTTCTCTAGGAGGCTGTAGAAATCTCTGTTGGGCAGCAATTGGTATATCCAGGGCTAGGGTTTTTTTACATGCACAAGTTCAAGGATGCACAGAATTTATTTTTCTCTCTCTTCCCCTCTCTCTCTCTGTCTTTTGCTTATGCCTCCTTATGTATTTTTCGCATGGAAGGTTGTTATGTATTTAAAAAATAAAAAGATTAAATAATGTAGCCATGAAGTTGGTCATATTTTTGGAAATACATTTTATAAATTGCATGCATTAATATTTGATTAAAGTTTCTATTCTTCATGGTAATGTCCTACAAAGAAATCTGTGGAGTGTAATTTTTTGGAATGACGCTTCTATTTCAGAAAATATTTGAAAGTTTTCAAGCAGAAGGATTTTCAGTAATAGAGACAAGTACTTTAACAGAAGAAGGTGTAATCCAAGTTAAAACAGAGGTAAATTTCTTCTCTATCAGTTTTCTTCCAAATGAACAGCTAATTATTTTGCCTCATTTGTGTGAATTTAGTTACTGTAAAACTGTGCATTATAGTGACAAGCTTTAAGCATGCTTTATCCATATAATCTGTTACTATTCATTATAAAAAAGCAGCTGTATGGAAAACATGAATCATATTCATGTGAAGCTAGGTAACAGCACTGTGTGATGTATCAGGAAGTCTTCTTCCTTTCCACATGTTGCTGTGTTCACTCTTAGGCCTGTGACAGGCTGTTGGCCCATCGTGTTGATACTAAAATGAAAGGAAATAAAGTGAATGAAGTGCTGAATAGACTACATTTAGCCATCCCAACTAAAAGAGATAACAAGGTAGGATGCGCATTTCTCTCTTTTTTTCCAGTATATTTTCCAGTACTTTTTAAGATATGCAAAGGATGAAACTTCTGTCTTGGCTAAACATGTGAACAGATTCGTGTGATTAGATGTGTTTACTTTTCATCTATAAATGCCTCTGCTGATGGATGAGTCAACTTGGGGCTTTATTTCCTTGAGGAGCAGAATGCAATAGAAGTTTATAGCATTATAAAAACTGTGTATGCAAGGATTTCATGCTTGTTTTTTTGGGGGGGGGTTTGCATTAATTGCAGGAACGGCTGCCTTTTATACCTGAGGGGGCAATAGCACGTAAGAAACGTATGGAAGTAGACGCACCCAGGAGGAAACTGGTAAGTGGCATCTCTTAATTAAGAAATAGGTGGATGATTTTTAAATTTACTGAATTGATACATATACTTAAAATTAGAAGGTATATAAAGCCATGTATATCTTTTCAGGAAAGAGATCTTGAACTTGAAATGGGAGATGATTATGTTTTGGATCTTCAGAGTAAGTATTATATAAGTTTCTGTACGTAAGGGATATCATGCTACTTAGGATTATGACAATTTTTTTTTATTATCACGTGTTCTCTTGTAACATTGAACACTTCTTTGAGATTATTTTGGCATCTTCATAATTTTTTTTTTTTTAAGAATACTGGGACTTGATGAATTCATCTGAAAAATACGATAAGATACCAGAGATATGGGAAGGCCATAATATACTTGACTATATTGATCCGGATATCATGAAAGTGAGTCTTCCATTATTCTTTTTACACCTTTTTGCCTTTTCATTCATTTGTTTTGGTGTAAATTACTGTATTCACAGATAAAAACAGTGTGTCATGAAAACAAGTTCTGCATTGTCTGAACTTGCCATGGGGAAAGATACTGTGTTGTCAACAACTAGGGACAGAATTTCAGAAAAATGGAACATTACTTTACCTTGTCAAAAGGTGACTCATTGAGGTTGACCCATTGACTGTAGACAGAAGGAATGAAGTTATCAGAATGTATTATTAATACAACTGTGTATTGTATGTGTACTAAAATGTATCATTAATTATACCAGCATTCATCCATTAAGTAGTGAGTGTACATTGGGGAGCGGCTTGTTAAGCAGTTGGGCTCTTCTGAGTAGCTGGTGCTCCAGACTCATGCTGAATGTAGAAAGGAAGATTTTCTGAGAGCATCATGCCATAAACAGCACACCTAATGCAGGTCAAGCTACAGTACATCAGTGCGGTAGGCAAATTTAGAGCAGCTATATAAATGCAGCCAAACTACACTACAATGTGAGCTAGGAAGCCCGTGTAGTTTTGCACCCCGTGGCTTCTTGCACAGTAATCCATTTCTGACTGCTTCAAGCATGGCTGGAAGGATCATTCTAAAGAACATGGTTCCTTCTTTATATGGCCTGCATGCTGTTTTTGTCATACCTCAGGTCAATATAAAAATGTAATTTTGAGGTCCTCAGATTATAAATCATTTTTGATTTGAATTTGTGGTCCAAAACCAAGTGTCTTGATTTTTCGTTTGATCTCTTCAAATTTTAAGAAACTGGAAGAATTAGAAAAAGAGGAAGAGCTGAGAGAAGCTGCTGGAGAATATGACAGTGAACCAGAAAGTGAAGATGAAGAAATGATGGAAATCCGACATCTAGCACAAAAGATCCGAGAAAAAAAGAAACTGAAAATCCTGCAGTCAAAGGAGAAAGATACACGGGGTCCGAGGATGCCTAGAACAGCCAAGAAGGCAAGTAAAGAACATAGAATCATAGAATTATTAAGGTCGGAAGGGACCTTTAGAGATCATCTAGTCCAACCTTCTTGCACATACAGGGTCCCCTAGAGCATGTGGCACATACTGCATTATAAAATCTTGCTTATGTATAGTTGTATAAAACAGTATAATTTTGTGTAATTAAAGAGAATTAATCGGACATGAAATTATGACTTTCCTAGTATGGCTGTGCAGGGTGCCATAGAAATAGATCTGTAGTATTTGCATAGAGTATATAGTATTTACATGTAGTATCCAGTAAGCCTATGTATATACAAGGCCTGTGGCCATTTATTAAGACAAAAATTAGATAGGATGATTATTTTTAAAGAGAAATGTGATTTCTTAACTTTCTCTTTACAGGTCCAGCGGAAAGTGCTAGAGAAAGAAATGACAGATCTTGGACTCGACATGACTAATAAAGATGATGTAAGCTTTTTGCTCATTAAATATTATGGTTATCTACAAGAGATCAGCTTTATTGTATGCTAAATTTATTTGAGCACTTCTGAAATACGTATTATAGTTAGTACAAGAGTAAGGTGGGATCTTTTAAGGAGGAAATGTGAAATGAGTGAGGGGAGTGACATGGTTATAACAGGCTGGGGTACCTGAACATCCTCGCCTGCTATTTATAAGGAATCACAAATATATATATATATATATATATATGCGCTGCTTTCTATTAGAACTTTCTTTGAATTTGTATATGGCTCAAGAACTTGGTATACAAATTGGGATCAGCTCACCAGACTTAACATTTCGAGACTATGTTGTTGGATGGAATACTATTATGTCAGAAAAAGAAATAATGACAGATCAGGCTCATTTTTTACAATACATTCATGCTATGAATTCCAGTCAAAGTTCTTGATTGTCTAGCTGGCATTTTCAGTTGCTGTACAGTCATGGACTGTCACTTCAAAACCTAGATTTGCCTTGGGGAATCATTGTGTTTTATCATGTACTAAAAAAAATGCATTTTGTTTGGCAAATCCAGCAGTATTATGGCTGTCTGAACCTTGAGACCTTAGTTCTTTAAATAAACTAGGGGCTGGGGAACAAGCAATGTCAGCTTTGTACCTCTGAAAGAAACATTAGTTGTTTTCAGAGTTGATTTACGAGCTGTCTAAGTGATGTCCTTTGTCCTATAGAGAGCAAGTAATCAGAGTGGATTCCTTCATTGCTTTTTTTGCTGCTGTTGCAAAATTGCTCTAATATTGCTATCTATCTGCTAATTTTTCTATCAGATTGTAACCATGAGTTTACTCAAAAAAACCCCAGAAAACTGTGGAATTAATTTTTAGGAAAACATGATAGTATTCTTTAAAATTTGCATATTGCTGTAGGACAGATAGGCAATGACAAGGTGTTGTCAAGGTCTTTACGTTACTATGGGACAACCAAACTAATATATCACAGCAGTTCATGTCCTACTTCTTCATACTAACCTAATTTGAAATGAATGAATATTATACTGCTTTGCAATAACAACTTATATCTGTGGTGATTTTTCTCTTTTTAATAATTAAAATGGTGTTCTGAATTTCAGGCACATTATGCAAGAAGGTCCCGCAGTGTTACAAGGAAACGTAAACGTGATGAGTCTGAAACCCCTAAGTCTGTGGCACGCAGTCGCAGCTCCTCTCGCCCACCACGTGATGTCTCTGGTCTTCGTGATGCTAAGGTTTGTTAAATTGATCTACCCTTGTAGGAACTAAAATGGCATAATTGTATTTAAATTGTCTTCTGGGAAGCTTAATTCTGAGATGGTTGTTTGTGAGGAAGATGCAGAAAAAAACACAACTATTTCCTGTTCATCTCTTTTCCTTGAGGCTTCATGTTCTGTTGGTTTGAACACTTTATACCTTCAAAAATGCCTAAAACTCATTCTTAAAAATAATATGTTAGGGTCTTTATATGTTAGTATTAGGGCCTTTTTTTTTTAAAAAAAAAAGTAAACCTATTTCGAGAAGTTACTCAGTGTGTTTGTTTGTTTCTAAATAGATGGTGAAGAAAGTTAAGACCATGGCAAAGAAGGCTCAAAAGAAAATGAATCGCATGGGCAGGAAAGGAGAATCCGACAGACATGTATTTGATTCAAAGCCAAAACATCTGCTGGCTGGAAAGAGAAAATCTGGTAAAACACAGAGAAGATGAGCCGCCTGAATTAAAGCATAAGTTTATTAAAACTTATTTCTGGTCCTGTTTTCCTTTTTAGCAAAACAGGAGCATTAAAAAATTATACATTGGTAGTGGGAGGTAAGATCCCTGAATCCCTGAGAGGAACAAGTCTCGGATCTTGCTTTTGCATTTCTCTGTGGGTCAGTAACACCATGAGAAATTTCTGTCAGGATCTGTGGCAGAAACTACTTTTAAAAAGACATGTCAAAAACGCTACCTTGTTCCATTTTCTTACTTGTGACCTTGTAGCAATGGTAAGTATTGAAAATTTCATGTAGAACTTTATAATGAGTTTAAATCAAGAAATAACGTGCTTGGCACTAGAACTCCCATGGCAACTAAGACTGCACCCTTCGTAAGAACCTGAACCGGCGAGGCTTGGCTTTCCATGCCCTTCCTGTGCGGGGGGTTAGTGTTTGTGCACTGACCTAGTTCTGAATGGAGGGGAGATGCATTTGTCCACTAAGCTAAACACAGACTGAAGCTGGAGAGGTAGCTGCTCTTTCAGTACTGAGCGGAAATCATCCCTGCAGTAACAGAGGCAGGCAGAGTCACAACTTGGATTTTTAGTATTACAGATGTGCAAAAAGAGTCAAAACTTTGTTGTTAATTCTAGTCAATTATGCTACTGTTATCCCCAGTTAAGGAATACATTTTTTACATAGAGAAATCTCTGTGCTTGGGACAATATATTCTGTCAAATATATATTCCTTTTTTGTCTCTAGCTAAAAAACAAGGTAGGAAATACCTAGAGGTTAGTGAAGTTATGCATTATAAATGTAGTGCATGAACAAAGCAATGATAAAACTGTTTTTAAGATTACAACTGGAACCCACTAAAATGCACATATAAGATAGTACCAAAATGGCAAGGAAAATCCTTAATCTTGTTTTTCTTCTTGGAACTATTTGTTTTAAACACAAGAGGGAAACAGGATTGCTTAGCTGTCAACTTACATCGTGGAGCATTATGTACAATTCTCTTTTCTTTCCTCCTCTACTAAACAGTTTTGTATTAGAAAATATTTTAAAATTCGGTAAAGTTTAATGTTTAAAAAAATCATAACCTTCAAGAAAGGTTAAAAAAAAAAAAGAAAAACAGCAAAATTTTTGCTTTCAGTTTCTTTGTGCACAGTATTTCTATTTCAGGATATAGTCTGTCAGCTTTTGCTCCAAGTTAGCCATTTGAACTAGATTAGTAGAATTTTGTTAAAATAAAGTTATGCCCTACTATTCCCAAGCACCTAACACTTCTTTTGTGGTTTTAAATAAGCAGTTTGTTCTTTTCAGTGCAGTAATTTCAGAAGTTACTTTCCACGTGGCTGTAAGCCTGGGAAAAAAAGAAAACAAAAACCACAGTCCACAGTTTAAAGTATTTTATTCCTTAGTCTTATCTTTAAGATCACATTTCTTTTAAAAAGTACCTTACTACATTACAAGAGTAATGTAGCTGATTGCACTGAATTCAACAGAGCTGTTATTTTACAGTTCCCTCTCCCACCACAAGAACTTGACCCTAAAACTTTAAATGTTGTACCAGGAGAGATGATAGCACATAACAACTTCAATGCTGCCGTTGTAATTGTTGAGAGAGAAAAAAAAAAAAACAACTTTTATCATAAAACCAGGTACAGATTAGTTACAATCCTGTTTCCCATACAGGGAGAACTGATGAACATCTAATTTTATTAGAAAATCTCTGGTAGAGACCAATTTCAAAGAAATAAATGTTTTTGGATACTCTGCTATCAGAGGAGATCACAATTAAAGTTTTTGGGAGAAAAAAGGAAAAGTACATTAGTTCAGATTGAAATACCCTTCATTACCTGTCTAATTAAAAACAGCAACAAAAAGCAAAACACAACCCTACTCTGTTAACCAGTAATCAACTGCAAGCTCAAAAAGGAGTAGCTCTAACACTCAAGTAGAATTTCTCATTATCTAAAATTAAGTCTTGGTGTAATGCTATAAACTCTCACACTTGAATTTGGGGGTTTGAACAACTACTTAAATTGCAGGCTTGAGTTTTCAGGGACTTCAGAAAGGGTCTCAGTAGGTAATTGCAATAAAAAAAAGCTTTCATCAGAATGCCTGTTCTGTGGAAGTTGGAGAGGTGCCATGTATAGCACACCCCTCCTCCAAAGAACCTGCCTCACGTCAGGGATCTAGCACTCACATTTGGAATAAGTAACCATTAGTTTCTAATTAAAGATGTTCAGAAAACTAGACGGTATTTAGCTGTTACTTAACCAAAAAGGGGGAGTTTAAGCCCTGTGAAGCTGAAGAGATACTATCTGTACTTTATCTGTACTGAAGGAGCTGGACAGGTGATGTCAAACTTCTCTTGCCGGCACGTGTGGCTCTTATAGAAGGAAGTAAGAGCAAAGTGGACGCACACAGGTTGAGGATTCTTTCACAGCCCATGGTGAGGGTCATGGTGAAAGACAAAGCCAGGAAGCTTCCTATGTTACCATTACTCTTTTTAAATGAGAGCAAGCTAAACACATGCAGGGCAAATGGGGGTTCAGGGGAGGCATTTGGCAGGGGGGAACAACCATTTCTGGATAAAGTTATTTGTTAAACTTTTATTTTTTTAGCACTTGAGTGAGAGTCACCACACTGTTGCTGAGACAGCACAGCACTGCCAGCCTTCAGCGTCCCCTGCCGCTGGCTGCTTACATCCTGTGTATTCTTTCATGATCAACAAATTTATTCAAGTTAGCTAAGTTATCCCACCACTTAAAAAGAAACGTCTCTGCAATTAGCTTAAACCACGGAGTAATCTTAACTTCGTTCTTGGAGGCTTTGTCCAAGAGATGTTTTAGTTCTTTCTGTGTCACGTAACAGTAGCTCTGGATTTCGTTAGGGTCAGGATTCAGTGTTACATCCTTCTGCACAAATAAGATATAGTCTATTTCATGTTCACCCCAAATCCCATCCGACTTGGCCTTGTAGTGAATTCGTGTCAGATAAGAGATTTCTTCTGGTGTTACCTATAACCGAAACACATCTCAGAATAGGCAGCAAGACAAAAAAAAGAATACTCAAATTGCCAGGCATCACAGAATAATTAACAGCTTCTATCTTCTGTCATCTTCCTAAAACAGATTATTTTTTGTGGATGTACAATTGCAATTGTATTTCTTTACAAATAACCAGCATGAAAAAAAAAAAGTTGGCTTTAATTGACTTTTAATTGCACTTTTAATCACATAGAGCAGCCAGCATTTCTCTAGTCAGATTTACCCTATAGTATATTGGGTGTTTTCTTTCTCTGTCCAATAACTTAAGTTTTAAATAGTGTTGCTAGAGTTTGATGTACACTTACTGAAGCACCAAATCAATATTGAAACACTTGCACTTACCCCTTATTCCCAATCAAAAGACCTGAGAATCATTTAAAGCCAAGATCAAAACTTGGCTTTAAATGTACAACACTGTTCTGCTAGGGACTGGTGCAAGTTGCAGACAAGCTAAGTAATTCCGGGGACGATGTAACCATCTTCTTTCCCAGTATCACCCTGTTTCTCCCTTTGTTTGCGACACAAACATACTTAGTTACACTGTGTAGGAAGAGGTTTCAACCACCAGTCTCATTCAGCCAGTTTTAACCTGCCCTCTGCACACTCCTAAGTTGCCACACAAAAAGAAGGGCGCCAGGAGAAGGCTGTTTGATCCGTCTGGAGGCAACACCTGGTGCCCTGGCCACCTTCTCCTGCAGGAAACTCAGGCCTGCAGCCCTCCTGCAAGGGGGTTCAGCACAGAGCCTCCTCACACCACCTGGGCAAGCAGCAGAGCCAGCCCCAGCACCCACAGGTAGAACTGAAGCAACAAAATACTTCATTACTGTGCGCTTTACTCTTTGGCTCATATTTACTTTGAGCAGTGAAATACTTCCAAGTCGCATTTAGTAAGATAAGCCTTTGAGACTTCAAAATATAGAGCAAGAAGTCTCATACTCATTAAATCATCCACCTCAAAAGCTGAAGTTAAATTCAATTTTAGGTCTCAGGCTGACCCTGTCTGCCAGATGCAGTTACCACAGGAAATCCTGATAGTGACTGATGATTTACATTTCTCACTCCTTCCTTTACCTGCTCCAAGGGAATTCCTAATTCCGCTTTCAGTCGTCTTTGTGCTGCTCTCCGAACACCAATGGCATCATTTTCTTCCAGTTCCAGGGGATGGCTTAGTGGATGACTACAGCATGTGTTGGTAAAACAATCTGCAAGAAATTTCCATCAGTGCGGTGTTTAAAACAATATGAAGTATTGCAAGTGTTTGATACATGCAAACGCACAGGTCCTCTGACTCTACTTAAAAAGCCAGTCTGAAAAAAAGACCCTGTTATCTGTAAATGGTAATTAATGTTGGGGAGTTTACATTCAGAGTATTGAGCATTCTCCCAGAACATGCAAAAAATTAATTCACACCAAGCAAATAAGCAGTTCACGCTTCTAATTATAGAACAGACCTTCCATAATCTCTGTCAAGTATATTAAAAAGTAATGCAGAGACGCAGCTTGATCCCCTCATCTCTAAGAATCTATCTCAAAAGCATCTAAAATACAATCTAATTACCTACAAACTACACTTCTCTTTTTGATTTCTCAATGATTAAGGAAAAATATCTTCAACGTAAATATTCTAGAAGGAAAGAAAGATCTTTCTTCCTACAGCTGGAAAAGTTTAGAAACACACAAGTTTGCTTTCCAGCTGGAACTCCAAAACAGACAGTTTCTTCCAATGTATCTCACATAAGGTACTTCTGTTTCATTCCACTTCTTATTTTTATGCTTCTTTGCATTTATAGTAATAGTTTGGGAGTCTTCCAAAACGATACAATCTGGCTGCAATCTCAGTGTTTCTACAGGCAACAAAAGTATTTGTTAAGATTTATGGAGAGAGAAGGTCCTCTGCTCTGGTTGAAGCACAGCACAAGTGCTCCCCAAGCAGAACGACTCCACAACGTATCAATTACAAGTTACAGTGGAATAAAAACAATTCAACTCTGCAGAGATACCCGAGCAACTGCTCTAGCTCTCCCAATTAAGCCTTTCAGCAGCAATGATAAACACCACACACTCTACACTCGTATAGACAGGATCAAACAAGTCATGAGAGACTCATTTCCCAAGAACAAGTATAACAATAAACAAGTACTCCCATTATTCCCTTGCTGCGTCCATGAGAAAAGTACTTCTCAAGTTCTTTTAGAAGTAAACATTGGTTTAAATAAAGCATTTTGATAAATATATGTGTCTGCACTAACCTGGAAAAGTAATTTTAGCATGTGATCTCTGCTGCAACAACAGTTTATTTTCTGTATTGAATAAGAAAACACTGAATGCTCGGTGCAGCAATCCTAAAACAAAAAGTACAGGAAATATTTAATCGAGGAAAAAAAAAAAAACATAAAAAGACAGAGTTTAATAGCGTAGAAGAAAGGCTTTACCTTAGAAAACCAGCAACAACTACAAAAAAGCACACACACACACACAAAAAAAAACCCTAAAAGCTTACAACAGTCAAAACTCATCCTTGTTTAAAAAAAAAAAAAAAAGTATTTGCAGAAAAACTCTTATTTAGTTTCTATTTCGACTTAGACTTAACATTAAGAAATTACAAAAGCTCAAAGGACAACAAAACAACAGGAGACATCTACTAAACTGTTAGTTCACCATTTCGACGATGCACATTCAGCTTCTATGAAGGATCACTATCCATAAATTTATTATGAGAACGAGATGACACTAAAACCCTGAACCTGCTGAGGAAATTTCAAGGAGTTCCAAGAACTGCAGATGTGTGGTGGAAGGAAAGCTTCTTAAGAATAGTAAAAATATTGATCATTGAGGCTTTTGTGTCCTTCATGTCATTCCTCAGAACACCCATGAGTACACAAAGAAAGGTCACAAACTACTATGTGAAAATTCACAAATGTGACCAAACAAAAGTGAATCGGATAAGCAATTAAAACGAAAATAGAAAACCTTCAATCATCAGCAGTTGAGGCAGAATTCTGACTTGGCTACTGAAAAATCGTAGTCTCTTCTATCCATAAAGAACTCAGAGAAGAGGTCTTAGCGTTTTTTAGGACAGCCACACAGAATCAGTTATCTAACAGAAAAGCAATAGTATTTTTATCATCAAAATGCATGATTCTAAATTACAGAAAACATACGGCTTATATCTATAATCACCCATTTCTCTCCTATGCTGCTGCTTCTAATTGTTTGTTCCCCCATGTCCCAACTCCCTGAAATTCAACACTAAGCCTCACATGAAAACCTTACCCTAGTCTGATCAGCACACACTTGCAAGGGGCTTTAATTTAATCATTAACACATTCCCCAAAATACGGAATCACACTTAATGGTTCAATTAGCAGTCAAACTGCACCTTTGTCAATGTTTTCATTCAAGTGACAGTTTTTCTTGGTGTCTGCCCCAATCTTGTGATCGTTTTCATCAATGAGGATGCACATCTCGGCCAGGAGCTGCACCTGCTGCTCATCCAGCGCGTCTGTGTTTACTTCAGGCATTGCGGCCGTACGACACCTTCCACTGAAGACACTAACGGAGACAAGAGAAGCCATTTGGCAACATTAACACCCAGAAGATGCAGGTAGAGCATGAGGAGCGATTAAATGGCTGTTTTTCCTTACATAGTTGGTACCAGTTGTATTTTTAAGGTTTTTCTCTGACATTTCCTGCCCATAATACACATCATCCTGCAACATAAAGTAGATGCTTAAAGGATGTTATTGTTATTATTCAGGAACTCCATGTAACAGCTGCACCTGCAGAACAGGACTCAAACATAACATTTTGAGGTGCTGATAGACTATTGAGAAATTAATGCTAAATTTCACCCAGAACTGGTTAAAAAAAAAAAAAAATGGGGGGGGGGGGTCCAAAACCCACATTCCCTGCATATTCTGCTTGGAAATTCTGCATTGCACATATAGCAGCAGAGAGTGAGCACATAGGTGTATGTATATAAATAAACATATATATAGTTTCCCCTCTTGCCCAGTGTAACCGGGTAATCAGATTTCACGGGCCAGGCCCAGGAGACCGAGGCGCTTCCAAAACAGAAAACAAAAACAAACCCCGGTCCTCACAGCCTCTGCGTCCCCTCCCCGTCCTCTGGCCCGAGCACAGGATGAAAAAAAGACACACAGACAGCAAAGAGCATGTTCTCTCCACCTTTAAACTGCCTCATAACCCGAAGCCTCTGCGGTATCTCAAACACCGCACGTTTTAGGGCGCAGCTTCAGGGATTTCATCTGCTTCCCCCGCCCCGACGCTCCCTATCCCCTCAGCGCCCCCCGGTCGAACCCGCCGCCCGCACCTCCCCTCCCCTCACCTCACGGCCCGGGCTTCCAGCACGCAGAGGCCGGTGGCGGTGGCGCGCGGAGGCTGCGCTGGCGGCGGTCGCGACACGCGCCGGTAGCGGCTGCGACA
>VZSV01000002.1:9744853-9888624 GCA_013398735.1 Nothocercus julius | reverse complement strand
CCGCGGGGCTCCTCGCTGCCGCCGCCACCTCCCCCGCCCCGGTCTCCATCCCTGTCCTCTTCTTCCTGCTCCTTCTCCTCATCCCGCTTCTCTCCTTCCTGCGGGCCCCTCTCGCCGCGCTCCGGCCCCTCCCGGCCGCTCTGACAGGTGAGTGCGGGGCCCGCGCGCCGCTCCCTCCGCCATCTTCCCGCCCTGGGGCCCCCCCGCCCGCGGCTCCGTGCGGCGGGAGACGGTACCCGCTCCCCGTCCCGCTCCCCGGCCCTGGGCCAGGGCAGCAGCTCCGGGGTGCCCACGCGGAGCCATTTGCTGCGGCTCCTCTCACTTTTCCTGGGTAAATAGAGGTCGCTCTGTGGGAAGAGCTGATGGGATTGTGCAGGGCTGAGGAGATGGCGGTCTCTAAATAAGAACCCTCTGCATGCAAAGCTGAGGAAGTTGTTTTTCTTAAGTCTTGAAGTGTTGTTCAAGGACACCTCGGTCTTGGTGAGAAAAGAGGATCCTCTGCGTGTGTTTTCTTATCCCTCTGTTGCATCTCCTGACTTGTCAAAGTTCCTGTCATTACAGCGTTTTTTAAGTGCATGTTTTTTTGTAAATATGATTCATGGATTTATGTAAAGAACTGCTGGAATAGCTTCAGGGCCACTGAGTAAAGCTTTGGAGTACACAAATGTCGATTGCAAATTACAGCAAACTATCTTTTGCTTAAACGAGGATCTGAAACCCTTTTCCAAGCAGGTCCACCTTTGTCACTATATACACGATGTTATTAAAAGCAAACTGGTAACCCCAAGAATCCCGAGTTGTGTCAGGTGTAGGTTAAGTTAGATATCTAAGATCTTTTGTGATAGGAAGCTTATTCATCTGCAGCAAGAGGATGTGCAAAGCATGGGCTGATTACTTTTTTTGTGTGTATGGTTGTGCATGTTTGTATATACAGTAGTCCTCCTGCACTGACTTTAAACACAACTCTTTACTTTGTGGATTTGGTAAATTATTTTGAAAGAAGGATTCCTGCATCAAACCTTAGTGCTTAAGGCAAGGGCCATTGTAAAATGTAGCTTTTTTTTTTTTAATGTCAGTTGTTTATCTGTACACTTACATTTGTCCCCAAGTTAGGTTTAGCACGCTAAGTAAAACCAAAAGGTTTTATTTCTAAAATGTGGTTCTCCGTCATGCCCCTATGCTGTGCCCTTCTCAAATGCAGGGTTTGTTTTAACGGATTGTATACGTGGATTGTATGCACAGGGTCTTTTGTATGGACTGAGATGCTTGGGAGAGCTGATATAGTCACAGGAGGAGTCTTTTCAGTGTAGTGGAAATGCTCTAAAATAATAGCTCCTTATGTACAATCCATAGATTGTGGACTAAAATTAGTGTGTGCCAGGGCACAGTTAAGTAATGCTTCCTCTTCATGCATTTGGGGTGAGACTGAGGTTGTTTAAGTTGTGGGATTTGTAAGCCTTAGCGCGAGTAGCTTGCCCTGGTAGGGGAGGCCGAGGCCAAGGTGAAGGGCTTAACGTGGAGGCTGCAGCTTCTGCCCTGTGCTGAGAAGGGCCGGTGTGCTTTACGTGTGACCACCGAGGAGTGGGCAGCCAGCAGGAGGGGCTCCTGATAAGCGAGCGTAACTTGTTATTTTATCATCCTTGAGGAACGCTTGCTGGCTATTTGGAGAAGTATCCTAACGTGTCAAGGCGGGAGGCTTGGATATGGCAGAGCTGCTCCGTGCGCTGCTGGCGGATGTGCCCGTCCTCCAGAGAGGCCGCGAGAGGAAGTGCTGCAAGACTGTCCTGCACAGAGGTTACTTACTGGTGCTTCTCAAAAGCTCACTAAAAAGCGCTACTGTCAAATTTAATTGCTTTTGTGGATGTCGTCAGTGGTAAAAGATATGAATTTACCAGCAAATAATGTATTCCTAAAGGAAGGGTAGTGATGGTAGAGTTGATAATAGCAGTTTATGCAACGCATTAGTAATAAGTACCTCAATGTTGTTTGTTTAGAGAGTAGCACCATGTTTGTGGCCTCTGAGGCGTGGTGCTTCCTGAGACAAATCCCTGGTTAAACCATCTTAGCGCTCAAGCTTCCTTGGGATTCCTCAGCCTCGAGTCTAATGTTTGCAGACCTGTGGCTGGCATCTAGGCTTCTTCTGAGCAATTAGAGATTTGCTAATGCAGGAATGAGGGCTAAAATGTCTGTGAAGCAACTAAGGATATCCACAGCCTTCAGACATACTTTGGGATTTAACCACCAGTGCGTGACCTAGCATGGCCAGATGTTGTCTGTTGATCTCTTTGATAAAGTCAGCTAATCAGAAATACCAATCAATACAACATGTTTTGATATATACTTATAGCTAAATAATCACTATTAAATGCAAGACTGTATTTTACCCTGTTTGTTTAGCCAGTTGTATCTGTACCACTTGAATCGACCAAAACATTGAACACATTCAGTAAGCAGAATAGACAGTTGTCCAGGTTTGCTCTTTGTGGTTGTTTAATTAGAGCAAGTGCCTAAATATGCTGATGGCCAAAGAGAGAGTGTTTCTTGCTGTGGTAGTGATGATTGGGCAGACTATAGGTCTGTGCTGCGTTTTTATGCAATTGCAACATTTGCTGATACAGTAGAATTGGCAAGCTCAGAGCTTGCTAGCAGGAAAACTGGCCTGATTGCTGCTTTGATGTTGCTGTCAGATGCTTGTATGTAACCACTAATGTGCTGAAGATTTAATTGCTGATTTCCAGCTGTGTAACGTGATTAAACTTTATTGGTGCAGTCCTATTTTATATTCCATACCAAAGGGGCAGCATATTCATTTTTAGACAAAATAACTGGTCTTAGAAAAGAGTCTGTTTAGCCTTTTCTTTCTCAGGTGTGTTGTGCTTTTCAAAATTGATTGAAATAACTACAGCAAATGTATAGCATCCTTGAAACTGTTCACTGAAGACCATAAAACGGAAGTTTCATTCCTTTAGATTTGATTCCTTTACGTACTTGTAAAGATTACAGGGTTATTTTTTTAAAACTCCTTTAATTCATGACTAATCCTATCAAGCTGAATTGCATGTAATTAAGTCCTTCATAAATATCATCATTCCTCCCTCTTTCCCCTTTCCCTTCTCTCCTTGTGTAAAAATACATTAATTTGCATCTTTGTGTCTTAAGGCTTTATTTCTGCACAAGACCATAATTGCTGTTGTAACAAGCCCTTTTTATAATGTAGTGTAAATTGAAATATTGTTCTAAAACATGTTTGAAAGTGAGAGATGTGAAACTGTTTAATAGATAGAAGAGCACACACAAATACAGTAAAATTGCTTGTGTTTTATGCCATAGTGCTCAAAAGGTTAAGTATTAATATTGCTCAAGTCTAAACAAAATGGTGCAGGGCGATCTTGGGTAAGAGATGTTACTGAAACTTCCTTATGCTTTCCCTTTGCAGACTTCTGTGTTGTGCTGAATGAACAAAAAAGGAAATGCAGAACTGTAGCCATTCTGGCTCTGCTCTGACACTTCATAAAACAGATTTTCTTGCTGGCCTCAGCAGCCTGCATACCCCAGGCATTCCCTCCCTGCCATACCCTGCTTGCTCTTGATCCATGTTCAAGAGTAGGAGACATAGGCAAGTAGAATTACTTGCATACAAGTAGAACTGCTGCAGTGAGGTGATTTTTAAGTCAACAAGACTGCTGTGTGCACTTCTGCTCAGTGCCATTTCTTTATTGTGGCTGAATAAAACAGTACTTTGTTACACGTGTATTTTTTCTTTTTTTTCTTTTTTTTTTTTTTTTTTTTTTTAACTACTACTCAAATGAAGTATTTGCTGTGACTCAAAACATGGTAACATCTCTTACAGAAAGGTAGGTGGCATAACTCTAATTTAACACAGACTAAAATACGATATGAGGTTTAATTAAACAGGATAATTGAAATGCTGAAATATCTTTGCACTCAGAATGTTGTAAGCACTTACGGTCTATGCTGTTTTCTAGGACATTTCCCCCCTGTTTCTGCTCGTTGACTGTCAGAAATTTGTATGCTCCCAGTCTCTCGAGGCTTTAACAGATCGTTGTGTTGAAGAACACTCTGCAAACATAGCATTTTCTAAAATGATTGAGCAGAATAGCTCAATATATCCCATAAGATCTCTTTTTTTTTTTTTTTTTTTTTTTAACGATACAGTACTTGTTGACAGGGTATAGTTCAGTAATATAGCACCCCTTTCCCCCTTTTCTTCCCCTGCATTTCCTTTGGAAAATACTTTTTTTTTTCATTTTTTTTTTATTTTCGAATGATTTATGCTACCTTTCAGCTTGCATGATTTCAGGGAATTTCAGGGCTTTTCAGAGAAATGAGTCATTTGAGCGGTATTCATACTAGCTGTAGTCCTATCAAGCAGAAGAGAAGTGAGTTTGTCTTTTTTAGAACACAGTTGAAACATTTAAAGTTTATGGTTAACTATATCTGATTAACGATTTATAATGGGTCATTTAGAAACTTTTTAAACTTTGACTTAGATGTGGTGCTTAGCCTTAACATGTATTGATAACTTTCCTCTTCCCTCCCTTTTCTAACTGCATTCTAACTGCTAAAGATTCAAAATATGTAAGACTGTGACTGGTTTATGTACTACTGACTGTTTGACTAATCAATATTTAATGTGGTTTTCATAGGATATGTAACATGACACTGATATTCTGGACAGGTAACTTTTGTTGTTTGAAAACCTTACATAATAAGGGGAATCAGGTAACTGCTAGAAATGAGCACCTTATTTATTTATTGTTTTAGCATCATATTGCCAAGGATCTGTTTTGTGAAGTCTCCACTTGGAAACCTTAAAACAAGATCAAAACTTTTCTGAAATTCTGAGATGTGAATATTTGAAGGGACACTATTACTTCCCTCCCCCAGCTAAATTAACATTTTGATCTTAAACATTCTCAATTATTGCTGCCTTACTGAAAATTTCTAAGGCTCTTCAATGGCTTTAAGGATATTATTAAGGCCAGTTAAGCTAGTCCCCTTCACTTTCTCCTTTGTACTCTGCATATGCACATGGCTGCTTGCTGCCTTTTTAGTTTCAGCTTTGCTGTGGCTGGTGCACCCTCTTGCAGGCCTCTGGGGAGGCTGTGCATGTTGCGCTCTCCAGAATGGTGCATGAGGGATGCGGTCCTGCTGGTGCATGGGGATAGTGAGTTACTGTCCGTGAACCTGGCTGCAGGTCAAGTGCTACCAAGTGAATAAAATGAGAGGTTTCTTAACTAATCTTTCCTGTCTCCTTACTAGCCATGAAAATAGAAACCAAAATGTAATTTACGTGAAAATTGCACTATGTAAAAATGTAGTTTTGTGCTTTTGACTGTGTCCCTTTAAATTTTCCACTGGTAGAATGTGCTGATTTGTGGCTGCCAAAACTGTGCAGCCTCAGAGCTATCCAGGGAAGAATATCTCTTGCCTAACTCCTGTGAAATGAGGTAACTTGGCAATGGAGGATAGGTGGAAGTTAACCAAGTTAAAACAGTGGATAGTGGAGAGAAAGTGCAAACTATCTTTATGTTGCTCATGAGCTTATGTAAACTAAGACTCATAGAACTCAGAAGCCAGTCTCTGGCAGGGACTGGAAATTAGTTTACTCTGAATCTTCTGTGGAGTTCAAGTAAAATGATATAAACCAATTTATAAGCCTATATATAATTCCATGTAGATATAAGATCATGCAGTATGTATGTATGTCCATATGTGTACGCACAGGCAGGCGGGCACTGGACCTTCAAAAAGAGTCCTGAACCTTGCAAATTCTGGTGAACTGGAAGCTGCTGAAAGAGTGGTTCCCAAAAGAGATAGGAAAAGAGGGAAAGTAGGGGAGAATCTTTTAATTGTGTCTTTTTAATCTGGTTGTATTTTGAAAAAAGACACAAATGTGGCAGATGCTGAAAGCCTGTTCCCTTTTGACTGTGTGCTCAAGAACAGGAGGATACTTGGTAAAGCCCAGAAAATCATCAATGATTTCTTGATCAAGGTTTTATTTATTTATTTACTTATTTAATTTCATTCCCCTCTTTCTCTGGTAGAAAGAATCTAGCCACAAAGCCAAAAAAAAAAAAAAAAAAAAAAAAAAAAAAAGTCTGGTGAAATAAGAAATGATGGCAGTTCTTTCTCTTTTTTTCCTTCTTGTTTTAATTTATGAACATAGCTAATTTGTTACTGCTGATTAATCATACGTCAAAAACTCCTTTGAGATTAGGTGCAGGGAAGGACTGTGCAGAATCCAGTGAAGTCCAGAATCATTTACGTACAAGATTCTGGGGCAACCTGAATTTTATTTTCATTTCGCTATGGGACTGATGTCAGGTTACTGCAGCTTGTAGACTTTAACAGACTCAGATATTCTAAAAACTAATTAAAATACCAAGTCTTTATAGAGAAGATTCACATCAAAACCTTACAATATTTTCATTTTTTTATATAAAAAAAAAAAAACAATCCAAAGTGAAAGCCTTTTCCATTCATGGCCCACACTGTTTTTAGCAAGCTACACCTTTCCTTGGCTTTATGATATGTTAAAAAGCTGAGATTATAATGTTAAAGACACCGAACTTGTTGATGCCAAATCTCTTTAATAGTGATGGTGCTCATTCCTAGCTTGAGGTCTAGTGATCTTGAATTGGAAGTGGCCATGGGTATGGTTAGAACTTTCTCTGATCAACTTAGAGGAAGCTCAGTTGCCTTTTCAGCTTTACCAACTCTGTTCTCCTATTTCTCTGCAGATGATTGTAGCTATTTTCAGTTGTAATTGTTGTTTCAGAAATCATTTATGCTGGAGAATGAATTTTTTTTTTCATTTAGCTGTTCTCAACGTTCAGGATTCAAAAGTTTTAAATAATATGTATTAAAACATTTGAAGTGTGTAACAACTGGTGCCCCACAAAAGTAAAGTAATTGCTGCTGAATGCCAGCTTTAATTTTCAAAAATATACAGAAATTATGTATCTGTAAAAAATAAGATTTTGACAGTAAAGAAGGTATTCTCCATTTTTTTTTTTTAATTCAATAAATCAAGCATAATTTGATTTTTCCTAAAACAGGGAATGCAGGGAAATGCATGGTAATATTAGCTGGTGATACTGTCAGGTGCCTTTAAGAGTATTAAGATACATATTTGGCTTTAATGAATATATGCAAGCTGACTCAGACCTGGTAAGTCAAGCACGTTTTCTAAGAAAGCAAAATCATGAGCTCTCAAAAAACAGTGAAAATTAGTTTTCAGAACTTCAATCACTAAAATTAAATTCCACTATATGTAAACAAAGAAACATCTATTAAATTTTGTATAGTACCATTTAATGTTGCATAATATATTTTAACCTGACAGTGTCCCGAAGTTACTCTGTCCCTTTGCTTTCATTTTCCAGCTGGGTTTTAATTTTGCATGCATTTCAGTGGAATATAGTATGTCTGACTTTTTTTTTTTTTTTTTTTTTTTCTTCCTGGAAGCATTTTGGTGCTGTCACTGCTTGTATTCACCAAAATGCTTACTCAATAGCAAGGTAATAGCTTTTATTTCCTTTTTGTGGAGGTTTGTTGTGGAATGAAATTTAATGAAAAAAGTAATGCAGAAGTGATTCCATTCTCTATTTACATGTCTGCATATATGTTTTTGAACTCTAGATGGCATAGCTCTAAGTAGTAGGAAACCCTCCTCCTTGGAAGGGTTAATGGCACCCCAAGAAACTCTGAAATTCAGTAGACCTAAATGTTTCCATTTTGAGGAAGAAAAACACTGCTTACCTTGGCAACATTTATAACATGTCATGCTTACGCTTAGTTTATCATAGGAGCCCCTGTGCAGCTCCCTTGCTGAAGTAATGCCAATAGAAAGTGGAAGTTGTGCAGCTGCTCGCCAGGCCAAGCAGAAGCGAAAATCCCACAGTCTATCAATTCGAAGAACGAACAGTTCTGAGCAAGAACGGGCAGGACTGCAGAGAGACATGTTGGAAGGGCAGGTAAGATAGCTGATACTTAAGTAACTCTGTTAACTCTTGCATGATTACTTTTTATGTCAAGAAATTATATTGTTTCATTACTCAAGTCTTTTACAACCATTATAACTTGCTTAGCTCACTGCACTACTGTTCCTCATCTCTTGAAGACTGATTCTTGAGTTCATAAATTTGAATTTGTAATCATATTAGCTAGCCCATCAATATGGATAAACTGAAGTACATGTTGCTAGAATTCAGGGAAGGTTTTGGTGGAAACACTGTTCTGCATTCCTTTCCATAAAATACATTACATTAAATACTCTCTGTTTGATAGAAGTGTGAGTTAACTTTGTGTCTTTGCTTGTGGTTTTTATTTATTCATTTATGTATTGACCTTCACGCAAATACAGATGTGATCTTCACAGAGTAGTTGAGATGATCTCCACAGGTCACTTCCAGCCTGGTCCAGCTGCCCTGCTTCAGCAGGACCTCTTGGAGCTTGTCGCCCAGGACACTACTCAGTTGCGCTTTGAAGAACCCTAAGGATGGGGACTCCACAGTCTCTCTGGGCAATTTGCTTCAGTGCTCCACCCCACTCACGTTTGAAGCAGTGTTTATATTTGGATGGAATTTTCTGTGTTTTATTTTGTGCTTATTGCCTCTTGTCCTGTCCCTGGGTGCCACTGAGAAGAGTATGGCTCTGTATTATTTGAAGGGGAGTGTTCCTTCCTGGTGCAGGACTTTGCACTTCTCTTTGCTCAACTGCATGAGGTTCTGCTCAGTCCATTTCTCAATCTGTTGAGGTCCCTCAGTGCAAACATCTGGTGTATCTTCTGGTCATTCAATCTAGAGTAAAAAATAGCCACAAAATTTTCTGCAGTTCTCCTAATCTGCTCCATCTGTGAAAGGGACACAATTTAGAGCCAATTTGAATGCTTCACTTAACAATGTCAATGTAGGTAAAGCTCCTGTAGGAACACTGTTTGAAGTAGTGCTGATAAAGATAGGCAAATAGTGGTTTTGGAAATTATATACTATCAAATTGAACACATAAGGCTAATAGGAGCCTGGCAAAGGTGAGGCAAAACTTGATTCTTATCAGCAAGGTGCTTTGAAACACTAACAATGTTACGTTGCAAGAAACCACAGGTTCTCTTCTAGCTGCCTTTAGATGCTCTCGAGGGAAACATTCTGTCTGTGGTATGACAAGTTTTTGTACTGAATCTGTTATTCAGCTGATTAAAGTACTAGCTTTCTGGAAACTAACAGAGCCAAAGTTGTTGCTTTCAGTCACTTGGAAGCTGGAGTATGTAAATATTTACTGTATAGAAAATGGTTTTTGCTTTTAAAGTATTATAGTCTTACTTTAGGAAAGGAATGACGGGCAGCAAAGAGGTGAAGGCCTACTGGCACTTTCATAGAGTAAATAAAACATTAACCTATTCTAGTATTTCATATCAAACTCCAGAAACCTTTATGTTGACAGAATAAATGTTTTATGTGTCAGCTTATTTAGTTTTGTTCACTTTGAACAGTCAGTTGCCACCTCTATTGTGGAGAGAACATTAATGCTTTCTCCACAATGGAACTGTAAAAAAACTCATGAAAACAGGATGACATCACCTGCTTTCTGCAAAAATAGTTGTTGCATCATATTTTAATATCCTAATTAATGCAAGCTTGAAAATGAGTAAAGCAACTGGATGCATTTTATGATGTTGACTACTTAAACAAGTTGACATTTATGTATACTTCGAGTCTTTAAGAGTCTTAAAAACCCTTCCCAACATCTCATTTTGTATTTCTAAAGCTCAAGGAGAGCTTGTTCTCTTTGGTAACCTTGTTATATGGAATTCCTGGGTAATTGAATCAGAAATAAGTCTTTTAATTCCATTGTTTCTCTAAATAATATCTCATATGAACAGTATTCAAGTCAATCTTAATCTGGATCAGTTTCACGTTCTGCTTTATTTGAGGTGCATGAATGAGAGTATTGGCTCAAGGGAGAGGCAAAAGAAGAAGCAGAACTTAATAGCTGGGGGCACAAAGAGCATAAGAGCATTTCTTTTGGCAGTAGTGCCTGTTTCTGTCAGCTTAAAGTAGGCACAAAACTGGTGTAAGGCTGAGTTATGAACAATGTGTTATGTGTTCCAAGTTAGGGCTGTTAGTGGTTTCTCTCACACTTTTGCAACTTGATGTCTAGGAGTAACTTAATATAGAAACAGGTTAGTTAATGTAGAAGTATAATCATGATAGACTTTTTGGTGTTTTTTTCAAGACAGTTATGTTATACGTGAATCAAAGTATGAGTCAGGTTAAATTCCAGTTGCCTAGATACTGACTTACTCGAAGGCACGTGCTGCCCTCTAATGGCTCATATGCCTGTGCTTTATCATAATTTAGGCATTGCTTGGAGATGGAACTGTTTTTTTTTTTCTGGATCAAACTTTTTGGGGAGACGCTTCAGAATGGAACAAGCTACAACTGCCCTGAAACTTGCATTGAAATAATTGTTCACTCTGATTTAAGTGATGTCCAGTATTAACATTTTTACTTTCTTTCTAATAGTTGTTCTTCTGTATTTCTAGACCTGAAGCAGTGATGGATTGTGCTGAGACAAACTGTCCTAGTTTCCTTTTTTTTTTTTTTTTGGTTCATACTTGATGATTTTAAGACTTGGAAATTGTGTACTTCTGCTTTATTTTAAAAAAGTAGCCATTGAAAATGGGCACTATCCTTAGGATCCTCAAGACTTATGTTTTATTACTTGTCTTTGAGTTTTGGTATCTTTTTTTCTTGTATAGATGTTACTCAGGTTTTGAATAAGGCTGCCTTTTTGCAGATTTGTTCAGTACTAAGCTGTTGCCTTGCTGTATTTTGAGATAACAAATTGAATATTAGCTATCCTGCTAACAAGTACTTAAACATTTTTTGTTGTTAAGGTAACTCTCAGTTAGATGGAAGCTTCTCTTTAAAAACATATAGTTGACTAAATAGATAAGTAATAAATGCAGCAAGTCAACTTGCATATTGCCATCTATCTGCAGCTTTAGAAAAAGAATATTTAGTAGAATTGATTTACTCAGTGAGCAAGTTCATCCTTCGATCCATACTTATAGATTAGCCAATTAGTGGATTGACTCCCATTATTAGTGACTCCAAGGCTAGTGACAGTATTTTCTCCTTTCTAACCTGTCATTTTTAGTATCATGCTATACTTTCAACTTTGAAAGTTTAGAAGTCAGTTGTAAATACTAGCTATTCCCAATTACCAGTTCACTACTGTCAGTTATCTTATGCGTTGCATTAGTGGTTTTATCAGGTATTTGATTTTGTGCCTTTTATTGCTGATGATGATTATGCGAAATTTAAAAACAAGTTGACAAGTTTTTTCTATATTTTGTGAAGAGGTGATCTTTCAGTAATATTTGTGGAGGGAAGGATTAGATAGTTAAATGAAAGCACAAATACACTAAGGGAAAACTAAAATTTGATGAGGTTTGCATTCACTTGCTGATTTGCATGTTGTACTTCATTCAAACAGGAATCTTTACAGATACATTTATATTAAATCATAATTTAAAATACTTGGTAGAAACTTAAAGCAGATGCAAATAAAACACCAATATTTTGCCTTCTAGGATTCTAAACTACCTTCTTCTGTTCGGAATACACTTCTTGAACTTTTTGGGCAAATAGAGCGGGAGTTTGAAAACCTCTATATTGAAAATTTGGAACGTGAGTATATTTTTCCAGCTACTTAAAGCCATTTGGACTTAGAGATTAATAGAGCTAATTGAAAAGCTTACCTTGGATTCTATAGTGTAATTAATGTAGTTTCTCTGTGAGGAGCTTAAGGATAGCTTTGAATTTCTTGCCAAAGATAGTGTTTGTCCTTTTTAATAAAAATCACTTTCTCCTGTCTTTGATGCAAGTAGTGAGGACCAATGTGTGTCATTCTCCTTGAAGTCGTGGTGAAGAAGCGGAAGTGGCTCCCCCGTTTTCCCTGGTGTAGGCTTGGTTCAGCCTACAAGTACCGACCTGGCTTTAGCTAAGGCAGCTATGTCTTCTGTTCATATTTTGTTGATGAAAGTTATAAATAATTGAAAGCGTTTATTGCAAGAAGTATACTTTTCTTTATCTTATGTGCAGCCAAAATATTTTGGCAGTATTTAGTGTTTCTAAAACACTTGAATGAAAAAGCACTCAGGTGAAATATGCTTATGTCAAATTCTCTCTTTTTTTTGGTACATTTTGAATGATAAAAAGGATTCATTTTTGTTGCATTTTTTTCTTTTTTTAAACGCTATTGATAGACAAGCATTCAAGGGATATCGTATTTCATGATTAATAAAATCTTTGTCAAGAAATGTCATGCTAATTGGCTCATGCTTTCTGTGCTGTTAGCTTTCTGCTTTGTGTTGGCTTTAAATCAATACAGGTGTGTTGTGTTTTTATAGAAGTTGTTTAATTACAACTTAAGTCACATTCGGTAGTAAAACCAACAGTAGTTAGAAGTGAGCAATACTTTCCTTGGAATCTGGGTGAAGGTTGGTCTCTGGAAAATTCAGTGTGAGACTTGGTTTATATCTTAAGGAGAATTGCTTCTATATATTCCTGCATATCCTTAATGTAAAGTAGGTTGATAAGTAATCATAAAAATTCTGAAAGGATATTGGTTTGATGTTTTGCATTAATGTGAATTTTCCTGCTACTGGCAGTACGCAGAGAGATTGAGACGCTTAATGAGCGTTTAGCTGCAGAAGGACAGACGATTGATGGAGCTGAACTAAGCAAAGGACAACTGAAAACCAAAGGTAAGAGAAGCACGAAGAATCATAGAATCACAGAATGCTTAAGGTTGAAAGGGACCTCTAGAGATCATCTAGTCCAACCCCCCTGCACACATAGGGTCACCTAGAGTATGTGGCTCAGGACTGTGTCCAAGCAGGTTTGGAAGATCTCCAGAGAAGGAGACTCCACAACCTCCCTGGGCAGCCTGTGCCAGTGCTCTGTCACCCTCACTGTTAAGAAATTTTTCCTTAATCCTAAACTAGTATCTGGTAAAAACTTATTGAAGGAAATCTTATTGAAGGGAATCAATACCATGGTATAAAATAAGTTAATATTGTATTTGAAATACTTTTCTTTAAATTTGTCTCCACAGCCAGTCATAGTACCAGTCAGCTTTCTCAGAAGTTAAAGACAACTTACAAGGCGTCTACTAGCAAGGTATGAGACACTTTAAGTCTTTACCCATTGATGTGTACTCGTGAGACTGGCACGGCTGTCTTGATGTTGTAAGTCATTGTATCTTTAAGCTGAGTAATGCTGTTCTAGAAGACTTAGTTGGTGAAATTCTGAGTAAAAATTTGAGCCTTTTGTTTGAAACAGGGATTTAAGTAGGGATCTATAGATACCGTTATAGACGGTGGCCTGTGATAGGGTGAGTGGGTGTGGTGTTGGTTGTTAGTGTTCTTGAGACGTGACAGAGGAGTTGGTGCTGTGAGACCAGCCCAGTTTGTTTCCTCAGCATCATGAGGCCTTGTAGATTAGTAATTCAACGTCAGCTTTTGCCTGGTTTCTTCATATAGTTACTTGTCCTGACATTTTTCTTCTTTCTTATCTTCACCTATCTGGTATATTTGTTTTCCCCTTTCTCTCCCTAATTTGTGGTTGTAGAGTGATTTAGAGTGAATGTAGGTGCTTTGGAAGTACAATCTATTAAGTAGTCTGAAAGTACAGGAGGAAGAACAGGCTGCTGAAAACTGTCCTAGTTGTTGTGTTTTATTTGGTGATCTTTTTTAATCCTTTTTTTGTTGTTGTTTTTAATTCTTTTCAAACCAATGCATAGGGGGTGACTCTTCATTTTTCTTAATAGTTAATGACCCACAAATCCATTAATGAGACCATGTCAGTAGTTGTCAAAGAGACAGTGTGGTATTAACTACACCTGTTGTGTCATGATGAATCGTACAGATCAGCACTTTCTGTTTGCTTGTTTTTGTTTTGTGGCTGATATTAAGTGCTTGTCTTTTATTCACTTGCAATATAGTGCTCCTGTTGTTCTCCGAGCAAGGCAGGCAGACCTTGCAGCCTCAGGGAGCAAGCTGGGAAGTACAGGCTGGAGAACCCTGGGGAGCGGCTTTGCTTCCCAGTATACACACAGCATAGCCACGAGCAGTGCAACATAACTTTCTGTAGGCATCAACTTCTTTATAAGAGCTGTTCCATCAGTTGATACCAGCACATTTTAACACCTGCTAGTTATCTTTCTTCCTGTACTTTTGAATTGGAAATTATTCAGAGACAGAGAGGAGAGGTGAGCAGGAAGATTGAGATGTGGGCATCTCTCTCCACTCTGTTCAGGCCCTTCCTGCCGCTAAAGAAAATGGTTGTATTTGGGCTTCTGCCTCCTTCCTACTCAGAAAAGTTAAACAGCTGTGGTGTTCGGGCTCTTCAAGCCCAAAGAGACCATGATCTTTGTCTGTTTATCTGAACTGGGTGCAATTAAAGTTTCCTAATGTCAGTGTCTGTGAAAATGAGTTTCATAGAGTTAGAAGAGGCAACAGCTTTAAAGTTCTTAAGGTTATATTTTTGTAAGTGGTGATCGAATTAGAGTATTCGGCAAAAATGATTTGAATTCCAGATCAAGTTGGGTAGTGGTGGCAACTGTGCTCTTGTACCTCTTGCGTATACTGTCACTGTGTACCTAATTTTCAAACTTCTCATGTCAGCTGGTGTGTTTTTCTCTCTCTCTCTCTCTCTCTCTCTCTCTCTCTCTCTCTCTTTCTCTGGTGAAATAAATTAGAAGAGACTTACTTAGAGAAGTCTTACAAAACAAGTTGGTTTGTGTAATTGCCCAAGATTACCTTTTTCCTGATTGCCAGCCTGTAAAGAGTTTAGGTTTGTTCCAATAAGAGCTCTAAATATTTGCTTATTCTAATCATAAAACTGGTCCTTGACTGTTGTATTGAAAATAAACGTGCTGAGTCTAAAGTATTCCAATCTGCTCAGTTTCTTGAGGAAACTGTTGGGGTAAGCAAGCTAGAATCAAAGTTTTCTGCAAGGAAAATTCCCATACCTGGGTACTTTTCAACCCTTAGATGAAATGAGAGTCTGAATTTGGCAAATTTGGTGAAACCTGTGTCAGAATAGCTTGTCTGCTGAAAGCCTCCTTAAGCCACCAGTGTCCAAATGCAGCATATATTTAGCTTGTGAAATACATTAAGAAAGAGGACAAACAAAGCTAAAGCACACTCTGGATTTTCTAGCACACCCAGCTTTATTATATGCTGTTCCAAGATCTACTAAAGTTACAACAACAAAAACAAAATGAACAAAAAACCTAGCAACATTTCCTGTAGTGTTTAGTAAGTTGCATGGTATTCAAATATTTCCCTCCCTTCCTTGAAAAGTTGTTTATGAACAATTTTAAGGAGCTAGAAACTAATCCAATGACTCTCTAGTTACTGGTAGGTGAATTCAGGGACAGGGCCAAAAAAAAAAAAAGAGAAAGTAGCATTCTTGAACTTCTTTCTCCTTTGTCTATTGGAGTCTGCTGATAATCCAGAAGGAGTTGGAGTGACTACTGCACAAAATGATTGATAATAGCTCTGTCCAGCACCCTTGAAAAAAGGACATAAAGTTCACTTCAGAAAGTTATGTCAGGAGAGTTTTCCTGAAAACAGAATGTAAACTAGGGCTTGAAAAGTTTCAAGCTTAAAATGTGAGCTGAGGGGTGTATTAGCCCTTAACAACAGTTAAAGACTATTGCTGCTCTTCCACTTCTCATAAATGTCCCCATTTGGTTTAAGATAGGTATTCTATGTGAAGTTGCATCCATAGGAATGTGTTGAAGGCTTGTAAAAGTCTATTGTACTACTGAGCTAATAATCTTTGCCATTAATCCATTTCCTTTTCAATTCATCCTAATGATTGTTGCTTCTGCTACTATGAGACTGAAGTGTGTATTAGCTGTTAATTTGGCAGTCAAATGAGGCATTATCATTTCTTCATTGCCAGCTGACATGCTTGGAATTTGGAATACTCTTAAGTCTTAGAAAAGTTCTTAACTCCTAAAAAACCTTTTCCAAAGTAATTTGTTTTTAATGCCATATTTAAGTCCTACTTTTCCCTTTTGATATCACATACTAATAGGATTTTTTCCTTACTTATCCTTCTATTATTGTATGTGAAATGTAGACTTCATTTATTAACTGTTTTATGATGGTGTAGGCACATCTTAATGTGATTCGTGTTACAGCATTTAAAGGTTTTGACTTAACCCATTTGATAGATACCCTCATGTAATTGCATGCAGAGAAAAATGCTGGTATTTTTTTTTCCTTCTAATTTTAACATAGTATTTTAAGCAGCTTTCTTCAAAATACGGTTTTTGCACAATGGATTTCAGTTATATGTCTGGAAGTATCCCCGTGAGACAAATGTTTACATCTAATATAAGAATCTCACCCTCCTTTTATTTGAAAATGTAGAATTTCTGCAGTTCAGGTGCCTTTTCACACTTTCTTTTAATGTGAAAGAGGCTTTTAGTCTTCTTATGCTGTAGTGCCTTGGAATTTTCTCTTTCTGTTAGACTTTTTTTTTTTTTTTTTTTTTTTTTTGCTAGAACTGTGTCACAAACAGTACACTTTCCAAGAATTTACAGTCTAAAACATGACTGTGGGTTGTCAGATGTATTTATTTTTGGACAGGCAAAGGACATTTCTCCACCTTGCAAACTGAACGGGAATGTGCACTGTATTTTTGTAACCTGATTACTTTAATGAGATTGCATCATTGTAACATAGAGTAGTTCATCTTGCTTTCTGTAAAAAGAGAGGTGTTATAAAAAGAAGAAAAGTAGGTAGTGTGTTTGGCTTCAAGCTCATTTTCCTACCATCAAACATCAATTTCTTGACAATAGCAAACTGTTAGAAAATAGAGGAGTCAATATGGGGAAAAAGTTAGTGTGTCGAACTAGAAAACAGTGAGCAGTGTATTTGGAGGATAAGTTACTTAATCTTGAATGTGGAAAAATCTATGTTAATCTCTCTGCTGTTTCAGATTGTATCGAGTTTTAAAACTACAACATCAAGGGCGATATGTCAGCTGGTGAAGGAATACGTTGGCCACAGGGATGGTATTTGGGATGTCAGTGTCGCAAAAACCCAACCGGTGGTTTTGGGGACTGCATCTGCAGGTAAATTCTTGCATTGCTTGAATCTTAAGAAAATTCTGGTTTCCTCTATAAATAATAGAATAAGTAGATCAAAAACATACTTGAACACTTAAGTGCACCATAGTGTCTCAGTTGAGCTTTTGTTATCGGTCTTAAGTTTTAAAGAATTGCTGATTTAACTGTCTTTTGTAGTTTGCAAGTACGCTTCCAAGAGGGCTCATTTAAGAAAGTTGAAAATTCATAATAGATTTTTTTTCTTTTTTTTTAATCTGTTTAACTTTGTAGCTTTAGAAAGTTCAGGCATCCTTGTTGATTCTTCTAAACTATTTGCCTCTTAACACGCAGATCCCTTTCCTCTGAATCAGCCCTAGCCAGTTGAATGGGTGTAAATGAGTAGTTTGCGGAGATTCTTGCTTGAAGAGACCTTTCATGCAAAATGCTTTACTACCCTATACAGAGCTCCCCTCAGGCTTTCTATCATAGTATTAGTTTATTTTGTGGAAGTCAGACTAAGTAGTCATAATTTGGATGTTCATATATTTTTGTGTTCTTCTGACTGTTGCCTAGGGCAACTAAATATCTTAGCTTACAATTCCTTATCTATATGGGCAACTAAAAATCTTAGCTTACAATTCCTTATAAGTCTTATTAGACTTCTCTTAAGCAGGAGGAACAGGTACTACCAAATAAGGTGCTATTTTCTTTTTAATGATCCAGAAAAACAATCTATGGGATGTATTGATTTGGAAAAATATGAGGAAAACAAGTCATAGCCAGTTAGAGCTGGTCAGTTAGAACTGGCTATTCTAACTGGAACAGAATCTGAAGACACTGGATATGAATATTATGGAGCAGAGACTTCTGCTTGATAAAATGAGCTGCTTATTTGATGTGTGTGTTCAGAGGTATGTGGGATATTCTGCCTTTGTTCTGAGTTCTAACTTGGAAATAGCCACTTTCCAGCTCAGTATTCTGACAATTCATACTTAAACATAATTGTTTTGGAGTGTGTTAGGGCAAAGGAATGGCATTCGAAGTGATTTCCTTTTTAAGTAAACTTATGTGGTGCTCTGCAGCAACCCCTATGCGTTAGAGTTTTATGCAGGAAGTAAATATATTTGTGTGTAGGACTCTGGTTTGTAGTGACTGATTTAGTTTTTTGCCCCTACTTACTTTCTGTGTTGGTCCAACTGTATAGCGTGAGATTCAAAAAGTGTTATGGATAACTATATCCCCAAGTAAGAAAAATATTTACCTTTCAGTACAACGAAGTAATCTGAATGGAACTTTTATTAAGTTTTGTAGCACTTTTATTTCTATTGAGATGTGCCTATTAAGTTCTAATGTGTGGAAGCTTATAATTATGGACTAGTTACTTTGATATACAAGGTAATATTGTTAGAGGAGTTGCTTGTTTTATGTGTTGTCATTTATATTCAGAGATAACTTGTTTTTTGGATCAGAGTTAAAATTGAAAAATATGCTTGGGCAATATTATATAATAATGTTTATATCTACTTTTTAACCTTTGTAGATCACACGGCCTTGCTGTGGAGCATAGAAACAGGAAAATGTCTTGTCAAGTACGTGGGGCATGTTGGTTCAGGTAAGATAAGGTCATTTTGCAAAAACAGGAAACAGAATGCATATGGAAGGGGAAATGTGTTTTGGACACCCACAGAAATGTTTATAGTCATATTACTTGAAGGTTTGCCAACATCATTAACAAGTAAGTTGTAAAAATTCCATTAACCTTCATATGCAGAAGGTTTTGTAGTTTATTTATTTTTAAGAGAGGCTGTTAAGACAGTGTTGTAGATATTGAGTGAATAAACAACTACCCGTAGACCAAATTTATGGGCGCAGTTAAGGCGCTTAGTAAAATGTCAAAATTCATTGTCCCTTTCATGCACATGCAGCATGAGTGGCCTTATATGATCAGATTGGTTATTTCACAGGGTCTGTGTTTTATCTGAGGTAGAAAATACACTTGCTGAGTCACTATCTACTTACTCTTCATTGTTAAATATGTAGTCTTGTGTATAACTTCTCACATAGTACTTAAATAGTACTTAAATCTTGCTCTGAAGACAATACCGTATGGGTATTTTTCTTCCTTAATGTGGTATGAATATTTAAAAAAAAAAAATAAAATAAAGAAAATAATCCACTCTGTGGATGGAGAGCCTCAGTGCAGTAAATATCATGGGGTATTGAGTCTTGCACCTGGAAAATGAGGAATGGTCATTGACCTGAAATATTTGGTTAACTAATTCAGCGTATTACATGAACTCTGTGGCAAAGATATCAGTAGATTTGAGGTCTCTAGAAAGTGACAGCTGCTTGACCTATCAGTTGCACTTTCTCTGTTATGTGAGTTCAGCTCCTGAAGCTCAAATATGCTGATGCCCTAGGGAGAGATGCACAGCAGCATCAGTTACCAGTTTAATTCAGGCTTTTTAATCTGGCAACCTTCAGATATCTCAGGTCTTATGCTATGTGGTGAGGGTAATGTTAGCCTCTGTAAAAACATGTTTAAAAGCTTCACTACTTCCAGTTACTTTTTTGTTTGTTTTAATTGCTATTTAAGAAACAATAAAAATAGTAAGAGGCTCTAAACTATATTTCAACAGCAGTGTGTAAACTAAGTGAACACGCTTAGTGAAGAAAAGTAATTAAATCTTAATGTGTTGAAATAAAATGAATGGGATCTTTTTAGGCTGGTTGAATTCTTGCAGGATTCCATCTTAAAGCATCTTTCAATTACTTGCAGTTTCAGGACTGAAACCTAGTTTGCATTATTTGAATTAGGTTTTGGGACATTTTTTTTTCCTGCAATTTTTAGCCATAATCAAGTAGTCAATGTATCTATCCATCTGTCTCTCTATATAAACATAGTACACTTTCATCATATTAGAAATGTTTATAAATACCTAAGTTCTATTTATGGAGGTCCAGAGCATTGTGTCTGTAAGCTTATACAAAATAACTTGAGTGTGGGCTTTTTCATTCTTTAGGATATGCACAGTTTGTGCTGGATTCATGAAATAATTTACTAGAAAATGTGCATTGTACCATCTGTCATTAACTGACTTTAGCTGGGTTTATGTACTCCAGTGCATTATGATTTCTCTCACCTAAGTGCTTTAAGCAAAAAATTGATTAAAACTGAAAACTTCAGAGTTTTTCAATGTTTTTAATGATAGAACACTATTTTTTTTTCTTAGTATTACTTGCTTAATACTTTATTTTGTTTTACACAGTAAATTCCATAAAGTTTCATCCAACTGAGCAAGTGGCTCTTACAGGTATGTAAATTTTCTTATGTACTGTGTTAATTGGGAATGGGAAAATAAGCATGTCATTTACTAGCATCTTTCTGCTGTTGTAGCTTCTCTCTGTCACTGATACTTCATCATTACTGATGAAATCATCTTCATATTTTATGGCATAACTTACGAGAGCCAGCTCTTTCCACCTGTACTTAATGTGTCATTGTCAATTGTGCCCACCTCTTCTAAACAGACACTTAGAATTATGTATTTAACCCACTTTGAAATATGCAGGTTTCCCAGAAGGAAGTGAAAAGGATACTGTGATATTAGATGTGCAGAAAAAGCAACTTGGAAATATTGCTGTTAGTGTAACAGCGTTGTCGAGTTTGAGGATATTATTACTGCAACTTTGGGTTTGAAAATTGTCTAATGTGGTTTAATATTAAGGTTTGTATGGCCCAGGAATTAGGCCACTGGCTTTGGGGCTAAAGAGATATGAATTCAATTTTCTGCTGTTGGGCAAGTCAAGTCATTGTAAAATGAGGGCAATTATTAGTGAAGGTAGAAATTAAAACACTGCTGTTGTCACTTCCTTCTGCATCTGCAGTGATGGCTCCCCAGGAAGCTGGGAGGTAAAGTGGTTTCTAGCTCAGCTAGCAGTGATTTAGCTCCTGTTGTCAAATGGTAACTGCATCAGTGTTGCAGTTCCAAAATGAATGTTCCTGTATAAAATTGACCTTTTCTTCACTCAGACTTGACTCATAGCTAAACTCTTCTTCTTCTATGATTTTTTGCAAGAGGTCGTTTCTTCAAAATACTACATTGAAAGTTTTCAGAGGACCTGCTTTTCAGTTTTCAGAGGACCTGCAGCTTGACTGGCTTAAGATTAGTTTAAAATAAACAACCCTCTGCTCTGCTTTCAGAGTACTAACTTATGCTCAGAAGTTATAAAAGGCTGATCACCACCTTCTACCCTTCTTCCTCCATTTATTACTTAAGAATTTCCTTCCATATATTTTTACACTTGCTAAATCTGTGCAGACCCATAATATTATAATGTTGTGGAATGTTTTGTTTTCTTCCTCCTCAATCTAGAGCCCTCCATACTGTTTACTTATCTGTTAGGAACATGTTTATTTTTTCTGTAGCAAAGAGAATCCTGTGTTTCTTGTTATGTAATGATGGATAAGTCTCGTGTAACAACAGAGAAGAAAAAATCAGATGGTACCTGCAGAGCTTGCAACTGTTGCTGCATAGGATGAGTTGCTTAAGGTAGAAGCAGGATAGCTTCTCTTTCGCTGTTTCAGGTTCTTCATTTAAAGTGCCTTGAGAGCATTTGATAGAAGAAATCACTGAATAAAGAAGAACTTCAGTATTGTAGGAAAAAGCAAATGAAGGATGGTTTTTGCTAATGAATTGAATACCTACTTAAATAGTGCACATCAAAGCAGATATCACGGTCATTCAAATACATGCTTGAAGAAAGTAATTTCACTGTAGGAATGATTTACTTGGCACCTGCTTATAGTTTGGGTTTTAAGTTCTGTTCTTATTTGTATAGAAACTAACAAAGTAATCATTTCATTGATGTTGAAACTTGCTTACCAAAAAGGTCTTAGCAGTAACTGGTAGACAAAGATGTGAACTTGGACAATATTGCCACATCTGTAACATAAAACTTGTTCTTATTATTTGTGGCAATACTTAATTTTAGTTTCTCTCTCTCCCTGTTCCCCCCTTTTCTCTCTCTCTGTCTCTCTCTTTCTGTAGCATCTGGAGACCAGACAGCTCACATCTGGAGATATATAGTACAGTTGCCTACACCTCAGCCAACTGCAGACTGCAATGTAAGCAATCAGCTTATTGAGAATAAACACACATCAACTTCATCAGATATAGGTGTTATGATAACACTGAATGTTAAGTTTCTACATAATTAAAAAAAATACATCATTCCATGATTGCAGAAGGTGGGACTTGAAGGTTTTAGTTGAACAGATACATTTCAGTGTTATTCCTTCAAAAAGATTCGTGTTCCTAAGATCTGTGCTGCAGAACGGAATCTGCAAGTGTATTAATTGACTCTTTTGCTCAAGCTAATAAATGTTTAAGTAAATGAGGTGGCGAGTGTAACTTGTTTGTAATAATCCATCTCTTAAAGAATAGTGAAGTTCTTTTTAAATTACTTAAATTCTGGTAGTTTAGCTTTTGAGGCATATATTGTTTATAATTGCCATGGATTGAAAACTGATGGTAAAGATTCATACTTTTGGCATGTGCTTAATTATATCACTAAATTTGATTTCTAATTTATCCTCACTATACTCACCCTACCTCACGTCATACTATCTGACATTGTTGTCATTAGACACTTGTTCAGCCAGTGTTTACTGTAGACTGTCAAAGTTTGTATTTAACTCAAATCATTTGCCTTAAATGTTGAACACTAATGTAGCTTATAGCTTGAGCTTCTCGGTAAGCTGAGCAGGGATGAGAGATGAGTGTATAATATGAGAGATATGGTCAGACTCTTGACTGAAAACTGGAATATGTTTGATTCAGTTGATTTCATTCAACATTTCTATACTGAAAGAGTAGTATGGATTTTATCCTTTTCACAATAAAATAAAGTGAAAATTTGTGCTTAAAAAAAGAAGTTGCATTAGAGAGGGGTAAGGTTTAGAGGTTGATACTTCCTAGTGTAGGAAAATAACCAGACAAATCTTGATGTCATATGATTTTCATTCTAATGGATAAAATATGACTATCAAAGATTGTCTTCTCAAAGATTAAAGATGGTCAGCAGCATGTTAGACATATCCTGCCTTTAAAAATTTAAAGGAAAAAAATCCATCAATATATGTGCTCAATAGGAAACTCGAGAGTAATGCAGAATGGGGAATATACAAAGACTGGGTAAACAACTGAAGGGATAATATGGGTAAATGACTTAATGTGGTTTAAATGCATCCTTCCTTCATTGCAAAAACTCTTTCAAACTTTTTAGCTCTGGCATAACAGTCTGTTCTGTGATAATATTTGGTAGTGCATGCCTAAAGAGATTTGATTCTACAGAATTACATTACCCAGGTTTAGAGTAAGGGGGTGGGGAAGTACTGTAATGTGTAACTTATAGACACTGCTTTCCATTTATTAATACTTTTTCTCTTGCATTTTACAGCAGATGTCAGGAGAGGATGAAATTGAGTTCTCAGATAAAGATGAACCTGATGGAGATGGAGATGGTTCCAGTGACTGTCCCACCATCAGAGTCCCACTGACTTCGCTCAAAAGCCATCAAGGGGTGGTCATAGCAGCTGACTGGCTCGTTGGGGGGAAACAAGCTGTGACAGCCTCCTGGGACAGGACGGCAAATCTGTATGATGTAGAGACCTCTGAACTCGTCCATTCTCTTACAGGTATCACTCACAGAAAGGGAAAATTGCTGATTTATTTTACACGGGAGGGGTTATTTGCCAATAATGAAACTCTGGGTAAAGTCATTTGTCCCTCTGGAGTAGGAAGAGAGCAGCCACAAGGCTTAAGCTTCTGCTCAGTGCCATAGTGGTTTCTAAAATCCCAACCATGGGAGTGTTCTGAGTATGAATTTTTGTTCTTCTGAGCATGTGGTGCATCAGGATGCTTTTGCCTTTGCTGTACAGATGCTTTATTAAGTAGCAATAAATACAGCCCCTTGATAATGTGAAATAAGTAATAGTGTATTTTGCTATTAAATATAATTCTTGCCTTGTGTAACAGCAGTAATGATAGAATTCAGAGTGATAATTATTATTCTTTTACGGTTTGTTTTTTTAAAAAAAAAAGGAAAAAAACAAACTTGTCTTATCAGCATTTCATTCCAAATGTATGTGGATATGAAAAGTCTTACTTCATTACCTTATGTGTTTCCATCTGTGGTTGTAGGGCATGACCAAGAGCTAACACATTGTTGTACACATCCCACCCAGCGTCTTGTGGTGACATCATCTCGTGATACAACCTTCCGTCTATGGGATTTCCGAGATCCTTCTATCCATTCTGTGAATGTCTTTCAGGGCCACACAGAGTAAGTGACAGTTGTTTCATAGGTTTTTTTTTTTTTTTTTTTTTTTTTTTTTTTTTTTTTACATGTTTCAAAAGTATAAATATATTCAGTTGCTAATCTGAACAAAACTATTCCTGCACTCTTTTTGAGGTATTAAGTTAATTCCCCTGTTTTATGAGGCTGATTTTCACAGAACACCGTAACTGTCCTCCTTCAAATGTAATACAATAATAATTAATTTCTAAAACAATATCCAGGGTTCTTGGTGTGATATTATTTATATGGTAAGTCTAGATAAAACTCCTTAGTATTAAAATTTAAGATATAAGTGTTATTTTCTACCACTGGTTATGTCTGTAGCTTAGGAGTATTGCTGGAGTGAAGCTGATGAAACAGATAGCCTTTACTTGTCATTATTCAGTGTGAAGTACTTTTTTTTTTTTTTTTTTTTTTTTTTTTTTAAACCAGGAAAATAAAAAGCAGGATAAACTTTTTTAAAGAGTTTCTAATTTGTATCAAAAAAAATAAGGACACTGAGCTCTACCTTCTATCAAAGAAAGGATCTTTTTGATGTAACTCTTTTAGTTACTAATTTAGACTTCCAGGTGTTATGCTGGCTGCTGTTGAATATAGACAAATGTAGTCGTGAGAATTTGTGATATGTTGTTGGGTTGTCGTACCGTTAATTAGAGCTTAGATATATGGAAAATGCAGGAATAACTTTGAAGCGTATTGCTGAAGCAAGTTCATCACTTCTGATGTTTTTGAGTTTGACCTTGACTCTTCAGGAAACCAAATGTCATCTTCTGAGTGAAGGATGATTTTGAGTTCTAGTTCACAACAAAGAAAAACAACCATTTACTTACATTTTTCATTTGCACATATAGTTTGCATCATGACTATGTTTCATTATCTCTTTTTTCACTTTCCCAGCTATTTGATGTAAACTTTATCTGAATTAAAAGGTGTCTAAAAAACAACCCTTCCCCCTCAAGAATTCCCAGCCAGATAAATATTTGATATATGGCAACGATCCCATATAAATAGCTGTCTTTTGCTGATAGAAGAGTAGGCTTAATTTTATGCTTTCTGTCCTAGAATTCTTTTGTTATCTTCCTGCTGTTCTGTCTCTTTCAACAGAAGGATTTCATAAAGTTTGGAGTTTTTGTCTGTTGGTACTTGCCTTTTTTAATTCTTTTTTTTTTTTTTTTTCCCTGACCTAACTTATTACTTTGTCCTGGAACATGTTTTGCAGAAAAAGAAATATGATTGACACTAGTGTCTTTCCATATATGTTCAGACCAAAAGACATTGTTCTGGGATGAAGGTGCATAATGGATGCTAGCTGGTTTTCAAGGCCTATCACCGAGATCTATAAATTGTAACAGAGTTTATTTTTTATGGAGTAGACCTTGAACAATATCCCTCTTATTCCAACTTTTAGCTGCCTTTGTTTACATTGGTCTGCTTTATCTTTTGTCATCATTTTTCTCTTTGAATGCTCTTAGTTCTTGGTATAGGCTTAGACTCTTTTGCCAAGACAGTCACACTTTTAGGAGCGCTCAAACTGACTAGTATTAACATCTAAGATAATTCAGCTCATTGTTTTTTTTGAAGCATCGATTCTGTCTTCGAAGATTAGAATTCAGGGTATTACTGAAAAAAATCAAACTGGAGCTCAAAGTTTTACAGAAGGATTCCTCCTTTGAAGGATTCTATATTTTTTGGTCTGTTACTATTATTGAGAGGAATTTAAAAATATTTTGCCACTTCTCAAATTAAACAGTATTTAAAAAAAAAAAAAGACTATTCAGCTGCTTACTGGGAAAGGTACAAAGTGCCACATTCAGTGATGGAGGAAAGATGACAAATCCTTACAGCACTGCTGAGAAAGGGATTTACCTTTTTAGGTTTGCTATCTAAGGGACATCTGCACCATTTTGATGTTGTCTGTTGATGCGTCCTCTGTTCCAACTTGAAAAAATTCTGTATTTGGAAATAAAACTGAAAGCAAGGCAGAAGTGTGACCTACCAAAAAAAATATTTCTTTCTTTCTTTCTTTACAGATAACGTCCCAAGCTGTTAATATTTTGTAAGCACTTAAATACAGTTCTGTAAGTTCAGTGTTAAAATCACTGACCCTAACAATTTAAAATTGTTAACCCTGAGTTTTAACAGCTTCCTGCCGCCACTAGCAAATGAACTGTGGCTGGAGTTGCTGCTGTTTTCCTGTGTATTTCAACCAGATCAACCCGTCTCACTAGCCACGGATCTTTTCAGTAATGATTCCAGTGTGTTTATTGCACTGCAGCCCAAGGAGCTGGTGTTTCTTACACTCCCATTCAGGTGGAATTGCTCTATGTGTTTTATAAAGCTACATGAAAGCTCAAAGGTGACCTGCGAGGCTCTACGAAGTGATGTATACAAAAATGTAATGTGGATGATGCAAGTTGTTTCAGATACTGAGAGCTGGAGGATATTTTTGTGAAAGACTGATATACACGTATATATCTGTAGGTATCTTTTTTTTTTCTTTCTTTTTTTTTTTTTTTCCTCCCATCACACTCGCGCTAACAGTTCTTTTTGTTATGATTGGGACTGAAACTACCTGAGAGCCCCTGTAAGGCTCCGCATTTACGTTTCCCGCTTTGTGCCCTGTTGGGCCCTCCCTGTCCCTGTCGGGCCCTGCGTGCCGGAGGGGCCGCGTCTCCAGGTTCTGGATGTGGATGCCAGAGCCGCTCCAGCAGGTGGCAGGCCAGCTCCGTCACGAGCCGGGCCCTCTCCTTGGGGACATTCCCTGTTCGAAAGCATTGAGCAAAACCTGGCGAGGCCTCTCACAAACAGACACTAGACACCCTTTAGGATCAGGCACTGAAGCTGCAGGGCTGACATTCTCCTGCCATCTCTTAAACCTCCACACCCGGCTTGTGATTCCTGATACGAAGAAGTTACTTTTTTGGGCTCTGAAATGTGAGGGAGGAAATCAAGACTTTAAACCTGCTGATAAACTCAGGTTTTGTTCACTGCAGAGTGATGCTTTAGATCTGTTTGTGTACCGAGGACGAAGTTGGATTGTGTAATTTCAGCTTTTTTAGTATCTTTAATGAATTAGATTCAAGATTTGGTCAAAATGGCACCGTATCTTGTGAAAATACAATATAATGATGCTGATATGTTGTGGGATTAAGGTATCTTGTTATATAGGCAGTGTGATTTTTATAAATATAATTGGCTTACAGAAATGGAAAGCAATTACTGTGCATTGCCTTGTACCATGTCAAAATATGTATGCTAGCTATGAGAGATTATTTGTATTTTATGTAAATGGCTAAGAGATCACCTACTTTTGATGTTCTGAGCACATAACTGCTTTACTTTATTACAAGCAAACACATATAGCCTAGTTACATGATGGTTGTGGCATAGCCTAAGAAAAAAGACATTGTGCAGTAAGTGCAGAAGGGATCTGTGATGCACAGTCTGCCTCATCCATTCGTGCCTGTTCTGTATCGCAAGGTAATTTTGGTAGCACTGTGATTTATATGTTAGCTTCTTCCAGTGATGAGGAATTCAGCATAGCTCCTAGTAAATCCCCAAAGCTTCTCACCCGAGTGGTTAGTTAACTTCCTCTTGAAACTACTTGTGCCTTCTGAGTCTGCCTGGCTACAAACTCTACGCACTGGATTTTATTTTGTCTTCTATGATACTGAATTTCTTTGTTTCATAGGTAAACAGAAACATAGATTATGATGTAATCTCTCCCTCCTTTTTTTTAAATCTCCAGTGGTAGCGTTTTTTATCTCTAAAAGTTAGAGAAATTTAATTCTTTTGTTTGATACAAAGTCTGAGTTAAGATAATGTAAAAATACTCAAGCAGGGTTAGGATGCTTGCCTGAATTCTGGTATTTGGTGAACTGAGACTTTTTGTCAAAGTAGTGTTCAGCATCAAGGGACTAGGCATTGGTTTGGTTTCCTGGATGCTCAGGTTTGCCTAGCTCAGTAGGCATTCATAGATCCTCTATTTGTAAGGTTTAATTCCCTCCTCTGATTTGTGCTTACTTATAAATAAAATAAAGAGTTAGTAAGTAACAAAGACCGAGTAATTGGCAAAAAAAAAAAAACAAACAACCCCTCAAACTTTTCCATCAACAGTGACATTGTCTTATTCTAGATATCCCTGGTGTTACAAAGTCACTGTTAGATGTTCAGATTACTGGAGATCTCAGCCACATTTTCTTGGGGAAGTTAAAGTGCATCTCAGTTTAGTTCTAGACTGAACTTTTAATCAAAGGCATGAACTTGTACACTGTGAAGACGACTCATTGAAGGCCAAACTACATGTCACAAGTTGAACTGCTATCAGTAGGGTAGAGCCCATTTAAACCATCTCTTCTTATGGAAATACTCATGTTCCTACTTCAGCTTTTAGTACCAGCAGTGATGCTTTGTCTGCCTCTTTTCTGTTGTTTCTACTCAAAAGGAAACCTTCTGAGGCCTTCCCCGTGTGTGGACTCCTGTAGGAGTCCACACACTCCTGTAAGAAGGAGTCCACACAACTCCTGTAAGAAGTGGTGCAAAATCTTTTTGTTGAAACGTTGGATGACTTTATTATAGTTAATAGTCTTACGTTGTTCAGTTTCCTATGTGTGTGTAGGGTGTTTTATTCTTTTTATTTTCTTCTGCAACTTGTCTGGAAATGGCCCCAGACTTGCATTTCAAATGCTGTTGTTCCAGTGCTAGATTGTCATGTGGCATATTCTTTGCACAATTTAAAGATTATGGCCAGGAGTTTGAGTTCTGGGACTAATGTGTATATGTACATATTTTTTCATACTTCTACCCATGTTCATGCAGGAAGAAATGGACCTCTTAGTCCCATTGTAAATGTAATGTTGCAGATTTAAAGATATCTGTACTTTAAATAATTTATTAACTTGCAGTCTAATGAGTTGGTGATTGTTTTCAATCCTTTATCATTTTATTATTTTAAGGCAATTTTAGAGAAGAGGAGAGGGAGCTTTTTTTCTCTAAGTATCATGAAACGTGTCACAAGGCCTATTTCTATTATAGACTTTGATTTAAACACTAAAAAATGATTTTTTTCAGTGATTTCCCCCCCCCCCCGATAGATCATCATCTTTTTGTGTGTTAATTCCCCTGTAGTTAGTTCTTACCATTTTTCACATTGGAGGAAGAGCTCTTTGGAAAAGTGAGGCTAAAGCTCCAAAATGCCTTGTAGAATTGTGCACGTAGCTCTTGGAATTAAGTCCTTGTAGCACTTTCCAGACCCGTAATACGTAGCCAGATGTGGAGATGCTGGTGGGCTCTTTAACTGGTGGTCTTATGGCTGTATGAGCAGTATACCGTCCCTACCTCACAGCTGTTTTAAAACTGCGTCCTGTCTTCCCAACATGTTTTCCCCCTGGGTATAGACTATTCTTTGTGGAGATGAACTTTGCTGTTCTAAGACAAAGTGACACACTGAGTAGAAAAGATTGACACCACCTGCCTTTAGGTTAGAGAAAATATTGTAATTATTTAAAATGAGACACACGCAAGCCATAAAATTTGGCTGTTTAACTATGATTAGGTGTTCGTTGAATATACATTTCTGATTGTTCTGTTTTTGTTTTTTTTTTTTTTTTTTTTTTTTTCCCCAACCTAGCCCGACATGCAGGTAGGTTAGTGTTCACGAGCAGATGCCTTTCTGCATCGTACGTGTTTAATGGCAAATCTTGGTATAAGCTGCATATCAAAGTGGCAAGAGTAGTGTTAACTTCTTCTTGATGGAGTGCCAAAAAGTGTTCTGCATCAGCATTTCACGGTTCAACATTCCCAACATCGTTTTTTTTCCCTGTGTGCGAAATTTCGGCAGATTGTTATGCAAAGCAGTTTTGTGCCTCAGTGTGACTGGGGAGACAGCTGTTCGGCCTAATGAGGAGTGCGAGCGCTACCGTCTCGCCGTTGATTGAGACCCACGGAGGGAGCAGGATGTTCCAGATCGGGCACTGGTGTGTGGTGAGCAAGTGCCGCGCTGTCAGCTGGAAGCGCTCGCTCCGCTGCTCCCCGCGACAAGATAAATGAGTTTTAGTGGATCTGCCGGAGTCTGAAGCTTTTCGGGAGGATGGTAGTAGCACACCAAGCTCCCCATGGGAACTGCAGTTTAAAGTGTCATAAGACTGCTTCCTCTTTGCCAGATTTTTTTTTTTTTTTTTAATGTCCTACAATACCTGTCATCTTTTTGAGTTATTAAAAACCTAATGCCTTCTAGCATTCCATTAACACAGGGTCTGATGATCTTTTGTTGACACTGATTAATTTAGCCAAGGGGGTGTTAACTGCCATTTTAGCTTGCCTAGGACAGATTGAAGACTAGTATCAACAGAAAATAAAAATAGTAAGAAGTCTTTTAATTTTTGTGATGGAGTTAAGAAGGAAATATTTTTGAAAGATTATTTCTATATTGGCTGCTCTGCCAAATTTTCTCTCCCTTCTTCCTTCAGCTGGGCTGAAATCCTGTTTTAGTTCCTGAGTAGGAAGTCTATTTTCTTTATGTTACTGTTTTCTCTTAATTAGAAAAAAAGTCTTTAAAATTTGGTGAGGTTCATCTCTCCCACCTTGAGAGAAGTCTTAAACTGGAATAGCACAGGATGCAAAGTATGACTTGTAAAGCATAAGAAAAGGGATGAGGACAGCATTTGCACTCTTTTTTTTTTTAATTAAGTCAGTGCTGGTAGTTGCACATATCCTTGAACTTAAGTGTGTATCTGTTTATTTAAATATCAACTGAGTGTGTTCCACATAAACTTTTTTTTGTGGTCACATGAGTATCCAGTTAGTGTAAATTCTAGACTGCAGTGCCTTACAGTTGGGATCTGTAGAAGCAGTTGGTAGCCAGTAGGTCTAAAAAGCTTCTTTTAAAGATATCACTGAAGATGGCCTAGCAGTCTTACTTCTGGCGTTCTATCATTTGTCCAGTTGTATTTATAAACTTTTCCTTAATTTATCAAGTAATATCAAAATTCATAGCTAATTGAAAATAAATACAGCAAAGGAAATACTTTTGTTTTGAAAATCTGTCTCTGTTATAAGCAGGAGCAGGAAAGGCTGAATTGGCATTCTGTTTACATAGCAGTACTTTTTTTGTTTTTAAGTTTTTTTTTTTTTTTTTTTTTTTTTTTTTTTTTTTTTTTTTTTTTTTTTTTTTTTTTTGGTATTGTCACCAGTAATATTAGACACATCTGTTCTGTAAACTGTTCACTTGAAGTACTAGCAGAATTTAACCTAACTTTGGAAACCCCTCTTTCAAATGGATGTAAGTATGAAAATCGTAGGACAAGGTTGATGTTCTTGAGTCTTCCAGTCCAGAAGAAAGAGGAGATGTGGAAAAAATGTACTAACATAGACATGATAAAATTGTCAGATTACCAAACTTCTGCTGTGTTTAGAGTTCATAATTCTTTGGTTGTCTGTTAATGTTCAGTCCCTTCTTTATGCTACATTTTAATATTGAGTTTGGGAACAGCTACAGTACACTTTTTCCCCTTTCCCTGTTGGGGATTGAGGGTTTGCATGCAAGGGATGTGCTTGGAAGTTCCAGTTTAAGCATTTTACTGAGGTATTTTGCAACCTGGATAAAGAATTAGTAGAGAGAGAGTTGCAGTTGTTAGTAAGTTTTATGGAGGACAGGTGTGTGAAAGACAAGTGCTCTTGCAATGTGCCAAGTGAAGTGATAGTGCTACCCAAATATTAAGGTGCCTAATGAGAGAGTCATCAGTTGTGGCTTTCATGATAGATTTTAACTTTTTGACTTTAGATTCATAAAGTTGAGAAGATTAGGCAAAGACCTTTGGTTCACATTATAATCGCCTCCCTGGTGGCTAAGCTGTGCTCTAATAAGGCATTAGGAAACTTGGTATCATGAATGAAGTGGACCTTCATCCTAATTAAAACTTAATTTGGTGTCAGTTTAAATTAAGAGGGTTGCATAAAGAGTTCCATTGTGACCTGGCTAGTGCTGATCTCAATCAGCAGCTTGGATAGGACATGAATTCAAATTTTTGCAAACAACCAAAGTGATAGTAACAACTGACAACTTAAATTAGAATTATTAAATTCTAAGAAATTGATGTGCATGACCCAAGTTACAACATAGGTCATTAAATCAAATCTGCAGGAAAAGGAGTGGGAAACCTTTTTAATGATCTTGGGGAGAGATGAAGATGCTTTGTTAGAACATCACGTATGCAGAAAACAAGGTTTTTTTTTTTTAATTGAGAACTTACATATTACTAAAGCAAGCATAGTACAGAAACTTAATATGAAACAATACATAAAATGTAAAAAGGGGTTTAAAAAAATCCTTGTCTCCTCATCATGAGAATTATTCAATCACATTGAACAGTATATTATTCCTGTAACAAAATTCTTTGTTTAATCTTCCCTGAGAGTAGCATGTTGCACTTAAAATCACCAGGCAGTTTGTTGGGAGGTGCTCCCTCTGGTTAGTCATGCTACCTGATAAGACAACTTGAAGATTTTCTTACCCAACTGTTAGGCTTTAGATAGGACGTTAGAAATGAGTAGACTGAGAGTTACTGCTAGAAGGGTTGTGCTCGCAGCTCTGGATAAGTGTCTGGCTATGTGCATGTTTAGCTGTGTATTCAAAATAAAAATAAGTTCACCTCAAATTATGAAAAATTTTGGGTCTCTCCTGTGGCTGTGTGATGAGTAATATAAATGCCTGAGGTAACTTTAAAAAAAAAAAAAAACAAACAAAAAACTCTTTGGAAAATCTTTATCGATGACCTGGATGAGGAGATTGAGGACAACTGTGGCAGATTTGCAGAAGACACCAAGCTGGGAGGAGGAGTAGATCTGCTTGAGGGTAGGAGGGCTCTGCAGAGGGATTTGGACAGGCTGGATTGGTGGGCCAAGACCAACTGTATGAGGTTCAACAAGGCCAAGTGATGGGTCCTGCGCTTGGGTCGCAGCAACCCCATGCAGCTCTACAGGCTTGGGGCAGAGTGGCTGGAGAGCTGTGGGGCAGTAAAGGATCTGGGGTTGTTGGTCGAGAGCTGGCCGGACGCGGAGCAGCAGTGGCCCAGGTGGCCAAGAAGGCCAGTGGCAGCCTGGGTTGTATCAGGAACGGTCAGCGGGACCAGGGAAGTGCTCATCCCCCTGTACTGGGCACTGCGGAGGCCGCACCTCGAATGCTGTGCTCAGTTTTGGGCCCCTCACTACAAGGACGGTGAGGAGCGTGTCCAGAGAAGGGCAACGAAGCTGGAGAAGGGGCTGGAGCAGAGACCTTACGAGGAGCGGCCGAGGGAGCTGGGGTTGTTTAGTGTGGAGGAGGCTCAGGGGAGACCTTAGCGCTCTCTACAACCACCTGAGGAGGCTGTGGTGAGATGGGGTCGGTCTCTTCTCCAGAATAACTATGGATAGGACAAGAGGAAACGGCCTCAAGTTGTGCCAGGGGAGGTTCAGGTTAGACTTTAGGAAGAATTTCTGCATGGAAGGAGCGGCGCAGCATTGGAAGAGGCTGCCCAGGGAAGCGGTGGAGTCACCGTCCCTGGCAGTGTTGAAGAAAGGCGCAGACGAGGCGCCTAGGGACGCGGTTCAGCAGGCATGGCGGTGCCGGGTTTACGGCTGGACTCGATGAGCTTGAAGGTCTTTTCCAACCATTATGATTCTATGAAAACACAGGAATTTGATTATAGATACCAGAAGACAGAAGGAGGAAAATTTTACCTTTTACTACTGATTCCATTTTGATTTTCTGAATAGCTTACTGAGCATTACTATCCAAGTGAATTAAAACCTCAAAACTGAACTATGAAAATTAAGATTAAAAAAAAAAAAGTTATGAAAGTTAAGATTCTATTAAGAACTATGAGAATATCATGTTATATTTAGTTCATTTTAAGACAAATAGAATGTGAGATGTGTCTCTAGACTGACTTTTTCCTGCTAGGCTTTTTTCTTAGTGCTTTGACCGGTCTAGCCCTGTAGATCTTAAGAGATAGGCTTCTTGGAAGAATATATTATATTCTGAAGTCCTCACTTGATAATTTAATGTTTCAAGGTACTTTTTTTTTTTTTTTTTAAATAATGCAAGCTAAACATTTTAAAGGGAATACAGAAACAGAACTTTAAATTGGATGCCAGTTTAATGAAGATTTTGAGAGCCTGACCTTATTTTTCTTCCCGAATGTTTAGCACTGTGACATCAGCAGTTTTCACCGTGGGAGACAATGTTGTTTCTGGAAGCGATGACCGTACTGTAAAAGTTTGGGACTTGAAAAACATGAGGTCTCCTATTGCAACTATCCGTACAGACTCAGCAGTCAACAGGCAAGCAGCCTTCTGAGTTACTGTTTTCTAGTCTTAATTCACTGAATAGAAATCTAATTTGGTGACTAAGGTTGTACAGTTAAATGTATTCATTTTTTAAAAACCTCCAAACTTGTTTCATAAAATACATGTCTAACTCATTCTTAATAGGTGCACTGTATTGCTTTTCTGAGACTTGTGTATGTGGTACAAAGGTTAAGCCAGTTTTAGCATCTGGTACTACAAAAAACATGATTTAAAATACTTAATTTTGCTTTGAAAGAATTATCTATGTCACTTAAACTAGTACTGTCAAAAGCTGTTTGCCAGACTCACTGTGTTGTGCATAACCTGCTTTTGTCTCTTCTCTCCAGGATTAATGTATGTGTTGGCCAAAGAATCATTGCCCTTCCACATGACAACCGACAGGTTAGATTATTCGACATGTCAGGAGTGCGGTTAGCACGCCTCCCTCGCAGTAACAGACAGGTAACGGAAGCTTTATTCCCTTAAAGTATGTCTGTTCCTCTCTTTCATACAAGGTTAAAGCTGGGCTTTAAGCTGTGGTTGAAAGGCTGAAAATTGTTGAAAGAAGCTTGTCTGGAGAAATGACTGAATATGCCATTGTGAATTGCTGAAAATGACCAGCACGCAAATAAGTAACATCATTTTGCATCTTTTTTAATTGAAATCAGAACAGTGGTTTCAGTTAACTGGATCTCCTCACATTTTTTTTTCTCCTTGCTAAATTGGTACTAATGTCTACCTTCCCTATGAAACATTTAAAAAAAAAAAAAAATGTTTAAGGATCTTGAGAATGTGTTTTGATGTTTCGGTGTAAATCTTGTCAGGAAAGTAACGTACTGGGATTTCATACTTGTTGTTTTGGCATATTTAATTTCTTTTATAAAGAGGTTTAAAAAAAAAAAGGGTGAGGGTTTTTTATTTTTTTCTTATGCTTCTGTGCACTTTTTTTATGCACTGCTTTTCCTCAGTAATGGGATAATCCTTCTGCTGCATTATTGTTCTTTCTGTATTATGAATATAGTGAAAAAAGAAATCAACACTTTATCCTGCAAGCAAAGCAGTTGCCAGCAAGTAGCGCCTTATTTTAAGATTGCTTCTATAAGTGAAAATGCTAAAATCAAAATTCAACTGACATGTAAGCAAAATGGTAAATAGTAGACATAACTGGAAAACCTTTAAAATTTTGATAAGCTTGTGGGATACTTCTGTGATTATGGACCCAGTGCTGATACTAATGAATATTTTTGTCAAAAGATCTTACCTTGTAGGTGAAACTTAGATGTTTAGGATTTCTAAGTACCATTTGTAAAAATAACTCGAGCATTAGTAAAGTTTTTGAATGTAAAATTTATTTGGAATAGACGTCAACCCTTAGCAAAGTATAAATAATATAAATTGTCAGTATGTAATAATTACAAAAAAAAAATCTGCAGTTCATGTTAATTTATTGACATAAAACATTTTCAAAATACACCTGAAGTAATACTAGTATCTCCCAAACTGTTCCAGGGCCACAGAAGAATGGTGTGCTGCTCCGCATGGAGTGAGGACCATCCAATATGCAACCTGTTTACGTGTGGGTTTGATCGTCAGGCTATTGGCTGGAACATCAACATCCCTGCTTTGTTACAAGAAAAATAAAATGCTGGAAGTATTTTTACATTTTATGTTGCCATGGACTCTTCCACTTTTGCAGACTTTTTCAAATACTGGTCTGCTCTGGCTGTAAAAGCTCATCCTTACATGGAGAGTTTTTCAAATGTTCTTGTTACCACATTGTGCACAGTTTGCATGAATTGTACAGAAAATGTGATTTTTTTTTTTTTAATAGTTTGTCTTGTGTATGAACTTTTATATTTGGCATCCACTGGTCAATAAGTTCACTGTTGCATAGAGCACATAAATGTTCATAAGTTATTTAGCATTTATTAGATAAACAGTAGGGCATTAAATTTGTGACCTAAATGTGAAAGTTATGTAGTTATTGTAGAGATTATATAGCAGTCTGTTACATTTTTCCATGACTCTACATATCTGCCTTGTGTTAAAAAAATCTGCAGGGCTAAAACTTTGAAATGAAGTGTGAATTTCGTTAGTTGTATGATTGTAAACATTTTTCTGTTTGCATCTATTTGGAATTTTTTTTAGTGCTGCAGTATTGAGCAACTTAACTCCATTTTTATTCTAGTTACTGGAGAAATACTAGATTTGAGAAGGAAAATACAAGCAACTTGTAATGAGTATAGAATGCCATGTTAATTCAGGATGCTTTTTGTACTTTTGAAAGTGAAAAATATTCATTCTGCCCTTATATAAAGCTGATTCTAATCTCATGGCATTTCACACTAACAAAAATTGAGAATATCATATTTTTTATCACTGAAATTGTCAAGCAAATTTTGAAGCACTTTAGTTTATAGCTATTGTTATAAACCATTTATGAAAGTTTGACTTTAGCAGTGAATGTGAGTTGACCTTTAAAAGAAGGATTTGCTTCTTTATGGTAATCTACCAAGAAATGAAATCATGGATTTTTTTTTTTACTGTTTTTGTTTATTTTTATGTACCTACAGTGAGCATATTTTAAACTCTGCTCACTTCCCTAATTTTCATTTTGAGCCAGCAATACCAAGTAAATGAGTACTACCTCAAAAAGGAATGTTAGTCAAGATGCATTGAATCTCTATAGCCTAGAAAGAAAGCACTTTTGGTCTCTGGCAGAAGTACTGTCTCCTAACATGAGAGGAAAGACAATCATACTAAATGTGATCTTTAAGATAATTAACACTTAAAGCTAATGGAGCAATACGATAAGTAAACATCATCTGTCACCTTTGTGTTACCAGCCGTGGCTAGGGCTGCTGCAGTCCCTGTTCTGTACCAAAATGAGATAATTACGTAGGTTTCCCTTCTTTCTCCCAAATGATATTACTCTGGTTTTGCTCCTCACTGTGTTTTAGTCTGTTTTGCACTGGCAGTGGGGTGTTATACCACAGCTGTTGATTGTGTAAGTAAATGCAAGTGGCAGCTGATATCTTCTGCAAGAACAGAAAGGCTGCTTCAGACAGACACCTCCTTTTACCCAAAGGGAGATACTGCCCTAACTGTCTGACATATCACAGGATAAGATGAAGGGTTAGAGTAATCCAAGGGTGTGCTCTAATAATAGGATTCATAGAGTTTAAAGTGGGTTACCGTAAGATAAAAAGTATTATGGACTTGTAATCACATTCTTCTTGCTGTGTGAAGCTACGCTTGCGCTTGAGTCCTCTGCAGCAGTGCTCATAGTGACAGTAAGGCCCTCTGATTAACTAATGTGTAAAGGTACGGAGTGGAATGGGAGAGCAAATGCATCACTGAGTAATTGTGGGGAAAATGGGGGCCCAGAAGTGTTTTGGAGCATAACTCTGAGAAAGGTTGAGGACCAAGGAATTCAATAGCGAGCATATGTGTTATCTTCATAGCACAGATTGTCATAGTACTGTGATCTTAAATCCCTTTTTTTGATTTGTTTTTGAGGCAAAAGATAGATAAAAAACTAGTATTTCAAAATTGTTTCAGCACCAAAACTAGTGAGGTTGGGTAAAGCAGCTACAGACTTAATTCTGATTATCAGAATACTTAAAGGTTGCTGTTAATTTTCACCCTTTTTCTTCCTTTTTTTTTTTTTTTTTAAACAAAATGGTTAAAAACCATAAAACCATTTAACATTGGGTTGCTGGGTTTATTCTTTAGGAAGAAAAAGGCTCACTTTTAGTATTTGAAAGAGAACTTAGCGCAGGTTGCTGCTGTTTAAAAAGGAGAGAAGTGTCTTCAGCCAGTAGAAGCGGTTTCTTCAGGGCAGCCTGTGTCCTGTATCTTGAGGAAAGATCAACCCCTTGGCTGTCTGAGGTGGGGAAAGGGTCACTGGTTTTGGTCCTACTGCACTAAATTGTTGAGCTGCTCAAGTACCTGTGTCACCTAGGACCATTAGACTCTATGCAGTTTAATCATCATTTGCTGCAGACTTCTTATATCACCAGATGGACCAACCTCTGGCACGAGGAATGGCTTTCACTTTGCAGGGAGGGGCAGGTGGGAAATCAATGAAGGTGCTAGAGCCACGTTCTTATGAGCAGGCTAATACTTAATCAGCTAAATACTAAAGGATCTCTTAATATACTGTACGGAAGTTAGAACTGAGTCCATCATTCCCCTGGAGGCAAATCACAGCGTGGGCTGTGATAGCGAACAATGTTACGTTGACTAAACACACGGAAAACATTTCATGGCTTTGAATGCTCTAGAGAGAGCTCTTCAGCACTGATCAGTGTCCAACATTTCATAAAATGGAGGAGAGTTGCAGTTACAATTTCAGTATTGTTGCAGAATTTCATGGAAAATTCATCACTGGGCAAAATCAAGCTTTTATGTCTTTTTCTCTCAAGCAATGCACATCAGTTTTCACAAATTTTGTATATACATTAAAATCAGAAAAATCTGAAGTGAGACATCTTATGTGTTGCCTAAATCTGTGAACAACACCTTTTTGGAAAAGAATTTATAAGTTATGTGGAACCACTTTTTATTCTTCTCCTAATTTGTTTTTAGATGTAAAATGTTTTTCTTCATTATGATTCAAAATGCATTAAAACTGTCAAAAATTTTTTTTTCCAAGCTGTGGTTATTCTATATTGCATTAGGATTGCTGATACTCTTTGTGTTTCAGCTTCTTAATAGTCAAATGATGTACCTATCCGTTTTCCACTCTTCTTTTCAAAAAGTTTGTTTGCAACTTATGGAAACAAAGTGATGGACACAGGTCTTTGGGAATAAGGTTAAGTCTGTGACTTTTGTGGTGCAGTTGCTCATCCTGACAAGGATATGAACCAAAAGGTACAGACCTGTGCTTATAGTCATATTCTCCAGTTTATACCAGCAATTTTGTAATTATATTTTATTATGCAGATTATGCAGAAGTCTCTGTGTGATCTTCCATAATATTATATAAATTGATTGTTTTTAATGAAGTCTAAACCATAGATATTTATATAATGTGTATGTTTAGAATACTCTAAAAATACTACCCCCAAAATACTGAAAGTGTTGTAGAACTTTGCTTGTGGGGCCAACAATTAATCCCACTGCTCTACACATTCCATGTTTTTCTGGTACTTAGTTAGGGATCCTTTAATGCCACATTTCTGGTCTTTAAGCGCCAGTGCTCTGGAAAATTATTTTTACTTAGTGTCTCTGGTGGTATATAGCTTAGAAATCAAAGACCAAAGCTGTAAAATGATAAAACTAAATTGGGGACTAGACTGAAATAAACCCTCAACCTTGTGTTTTTTAATCTCTTTATATGGCGTTTAGATGAAGTTCGGGCTCCTGCATTTGGCTTAAATGTGTGGTACTTGTAACATCTTTAAATTCTCTAATGGCATAAGTTTCATGTATTTAACAAAGGCTCTTATTAAATGTTAATCTGTTAGAGGGGATTTTAACATTTTAGTGTTTAAGACGAATATATGTGCTGAGGCCTAATTTTTAAAACTGAGTATGTAACATGCAAAAATAAGTGATTTCGCTAGTATGTCTGTGCTCTGATTTGGAGAAGAGCTGCAGAGGAATTGGCTTGGCCGTCACCGCGTGCTCTTCAGACCGGCGTGGGATTTGTATTAAATGCTCCACTGAGACCAAAGCATGTCACTGAGAAATTGCTCAGCCTTGTGATATTTTAAGTAGCATTTTCACCTTTTCTGATTCCCACAGGTCACAGTTTTCAGAATGTAAGCAATTTGCGGGATTTTACAGCTGAAATCCCATTTAATTCGGACCGTAAATCCTGGTCAAAATGTGCCAGTGACTGGGAAAGTTGTACTGGGGAAGTTTGTTTGCAAAGGGGTTGTGGACGCTGCTTGTCAGTGCCCTCTTAGGAAAAACGTTAATTTTTGTCAGGGTGTGCAGTTTTTCAGTACCGGAGCACGAGGCTGGTGAGTACTGTGAGTATTTGCAGCCCTGAACCACAGCGCCCGCAGCAGCAGTTTGGTGCGTAGGTGGATTTTCTGAAGGTTGGTTCAAGGTTCTGTGCAAAGGCCAGAATTGGAGCATTACGACTCCCTGCAAAAAAAATGGGAGTGGTGTAAAGTGTCCGTGAGGGCATGTAGAATAGAAGAGAGCTAACAAGTAAATAAAATGTATAGATTATGTGGCGTGATGCTGTTGTTCAATAATGTTTCAGTTCTAGGGAGGGTGAAACTTCACAGTCTTGCTTTGCTGAGATGTCAAAAATTGCACCATATATATGTTCCTAAGGATATAAACAATATCAGTCTTAGACAAATAGGATATTTTGTGCCCTCAGAAATCATTAGTCAGTGAAAAGGGGATTAAATAACTAGTGAGCTTTATCAAATACACATAGGTATCTTTAATATGTTTTAAATACTCTCTAAGTGCTACGTGTGGATAAAACCTGAATTTTCCTGTTAATTTTTAAACCTTATCTTTGCTGTTTGGCTGAGGCTATCCCTATGTAGATGCAAAACTAAAGCAGAGTATTTTAATGGAACTGTGTGTCCTCTGAGCCTGTCTTTGCTGAGTGTACAGTAAAGTCAGCAAGAAAAGAAAAACAACCCTGGAACAGCAGCAGTAAACAATGCTGGAATGAAGGTGACGGTTTGATAAAACATTGAAGTACAGGGTTAAAATAGCAGGCAGAAGGCAGGGTAATGAAGGAAAAACAAAAATTTTCAGTAGCAGTTTCAGGCGAGGGGGGAGCAGTGTTGTTATCGTTGTTAATTAAGATTGTTTTTCAGTGTGGATAATTGTGGGCTATGTTGTTTTGGCCTTTCATGCTTTCTGAAGCTTGAGAAAGCTGGGTGCGTTAGAGGGCTGTCAGAAAGTTGGGTCCTGTAGTTGAGTGGTGCGACTTCCCAAGTGCTCAACTCCCATCAGCTCCTCTGACGGCTGGTTAGTAGTTTGGAAAATCAGATGTGTGTGCTCAAATACGGATTCAGAAACTTCGTTTTAGGTGCCTGTTTTTGAAAACGATTGCCTAATTTTGTATATACTTTATGTTGTTGCTGAATTAATGTACTGAAAATTTCTTGGATGCAATTGCATAGTTTACCGAAATGTAAGAAAACAGCAAAGATATTTTTCTATTCCAAGTTATATAAAGCTACTTGGCATTTAAAATTAGGGAAACGAAGCTGCATTGCATCAATTTCAAATATAGCTATTTGCTGGTTAATGTCATAAATACGTTCTTTCAGATGCTCCTTGTTCCTCTTGCAAAAATCTCTTCACTTGTGTACAAGTTCCAGCATATTTTTCCACAGTTGAGGGAAACGGAAGGTTTAGCTAAAGATGCTCTGAGGAAAACTGGGTGATGTAAACGTTACATTTGCGGTTAACATCTGCTTTGTTACAGATCCCCAGCAAGTCCCAGTTGCTTGATTTGAGTGACTCATACACATTCAAATATATACATATATTAAAAAAAAAAAAAAAAGTATTTCTACTATTATGAGCAAGACTGAAGAAATCAAAGATGAATGTGTGTGTATTTATAGCACCCTGACCATTGCACTGATATTGTATTTCTGAGAAGCCACTTGCATGATTGGTAGGGTTGCAGCTGGATTTGTCCTATACTTGAGGAGTTCCTTGTTCCCTAGAGCAGAGCAGGGTGTTCTTGAACAGCTGATGCAGAAACTATAACTGAACATACATTTTTACACATTGCAGCTCAAAACCTTAGAAGCATCTATCCTGCATGACATAAAATTAATCAGCTAGGGAGAATTCTGACAATTGCCCCTAGATGAGAGGAGCGCTGGTGCGTTCCCGGGGATGATGCTCTAACCGAAGGGAAGCAGGAGCAGAGCAGAGGGAAGCAGGTGGCTTTCACGCATAGGGGTGCTCCTGATGGGCGCCCAGGGCTGGCCTCGCAAGGGGTCGCAGAGGACAGATGACTTGGGAACACACTGTTCACGAACAGCCTTTGCTCATGCTGCAGTCGACACAGGGAAGGGACCCTCGAGCAGCAATCGCTGTATCAGAAACTGCAAGAAATGAAGCTGAAGCTTAACTCATACGTGAGAGAGAAATAGAGCTGCACAGGGCAGGGAAGGAGTTATCTCGGGCAGTTGCTTGGATCAGAGGGGGAAAGCCCCGGTGAGAGAAAACAAGAGGAAAGAGCCTGAACAGCCGGGAGATGCTCGGCGTGTCGGACCGATGGAAGAGGCAGGGGCCAGGGCCCCTGGCGGCACGGGTTCTTTGCCCGGGACTTCTGCTGTGCCTCTTTCTGGAGAGAGGAATTCTTAAGAATTTGTTCAAGGTTTTACATGGTATCTTTCATATTCAATAATTAACACTTTATTTCCTCATATTTAAATCTTGGTGCTCTGTGTTTAGTGCTTAAGGCTTCACTTCAGCCCTAGCTTGTTATCTGATTCTGCATTCTCCTATCAGAGTTGTGCAAAAATTGGTTGGAAGGAACCTCTTCTGTAGATCATCTTTTCACACATTTCAACCTTCAGACATTACATCTCTGTAGTTGTTTTTTTTAATACTGTATGCTTTTTTTTTTAAACTCCAGTGGGAATGCATCTCTCTTAACGTTCATATGCGTGTTTACAGTAATATTTTTAATAATTTGATTTATTTCATCAAAAAAAAAAAACATAAATTGTTTGCATATGAAGTTGCCCAGAAGTACCAGAGAAGAGAAAAAGATCAAAGACAGGGCCCTGTGATCATGCACAGAGATGGAGCCTGCACTGATCTTCTGCAAGACAGACCTGCTGGAGCAGCGCAGACGGGCAGGAGTTGGGAGAGGACAGTCGTGCAGGCAAGAGATGGCAAATGTGCCAGAGGATGAGCAGCACAGCAGCTGTCAACAGCATAACCAGCGGGAGGAGGCATGGACAGGGGAAAATAGGTTGCTCTTTTGGACATTTAATGAGAAAAATATCGTTACAGACTGTGGCGAGAAGAATTTCAGGGGGGTGACAGTGGTAGATGCCAGACGGGAGAGGAGGAGGTCAGGGAAGTGCCTCACTGAGGAAGGAGAAGGGAGGAGGAAGGTCAGGATAGGAACTTTTGAGGGCTGAAGAGACAGAAGAAAATGTTGTTCTGGGAGAAAAAGTAAAACAGGAGAAAAGGGAAGGCCACAGAAAGCAAGAGTGTAGATAAAAGAATGTAAAGGAGATGGACTCAAGTCACTAAGGGAAGTGAAGAAGTGAGAAGAAGGGGGGAGAAAAAAAAAAAAAAAAAGGAAAATCTGAGAAAGAAATCAACACAATGGAATAATACACTCCTTGCCAAAGAGGCCACACTCCCCATTATATCAGTATAAGAGGCTTTGCCAAAAAAGATGAACATCTATTCCAACATCAATCTGAGATTAAGGTCCTGACTCAACAAGGTAATAAGTACGTTTGTAATTCCTATGTGCATTGTGCTAAGTACTCTAGAAACACAAAATCAAAATAGTTCAAAAACCCTTCATCCAGGCTGATTACCACAAGAAACAACAGGTAGATACAGGCACGCAGGAGGGAGTAGGGTTTTTTATGCTGAAAGTCATATGTGTTCTTCAGTACTCTGCTTTGCTGGGATCATAAGTATCAAAACATGCTCCAGTTCTTCCAAGCTCTAAACATCTATGCAGTGCTGTTGACCTCAACAGGTCTGCAGCTGTCAAGTGTTTTTAAAAGTCTCAACATCTTGTCTGAGGTTTAACTATGAAACATCTACAATTATGTCTTTGAAATGTTAGGTGCTTCTGCTCCATCACTAGAAATTCACACCTGCTAAGATGCCCCCTTCCATTCTCTTCTCCCTCCACCAAGAAATGATTTTTCTTCACTTTCCAGTGCCTTTCTGTCTCAAAGGGAAGAGAAATGTAAATGCAAATAGAAATGTAAAGCCAAATATGCGAGCAAGGCCATATCAGACTTCTGAAGCAACTTCTGGCATGCCATAACTGAGCTTCTCATCCAATGGCCTCCTCTGCTTTCTCCCCTCCCTATTCCGAAGGCAAAAGATTAATTTTCCCAGGCATCCACACCACCTTGCAACAGAGCCTCGTGTCAGACTCGATAACATGTACAGCTATTTTAATCCGGATTAATTTGATCTTGATCCTTAGTTAACATCCTTTTGATCTTTCCTCCAACCTGTTTCCAGGTTATATATAAAACCACAGGAGAAGTGGTATCTAACTTCTGATCCATTTTGTTAACAAGGTGATTACAAGTATTTAAAGTTATCTCCTCTCCTCCAGATGCAACAGAACAAACGATGCAACAGAACAACCTCTAAACACAGGCCGTCTTGCCAACAAGTCACAGAGCTTTTGCTGGAAAAAACAATGTCAAAATGGAAACGTGTGTCTTGCTTGTGTGAGAGGAGCCGTTGAGTGAAGCCCAGCCGAGCTCCGGGGAGTGCTGTAAAAGCAGAGACTCAGTCCTGTAGCCCTGGGCTGCAGATCCATCAAATGTGCAATTTTTGACTGAAATAAATTTGGGAAATAATTGGTTTGGAAAAGACTATTTAGTGAACCTCATGGAGTGATTTTCCTGCCAGCAATTGGTAGGAAGTTCATCCAGGTGTGGTTGGAGTCCAGCCCTCTCTCCCCAAGGACACCTGGCTCTGGTCCTGCTGCCACTTGGCCTTGTCTTTGTGGTGCGTAGGGGTGGTGGAAACGCGGGGGCACGTTTGGACTTTGGTTTGGGGAGGTGGGATTGCTGGCTGTGGGGCCATGAGGTCCTGCATGTGTGTGGGGCCATGCAGAGGGGCAACTGGAGGACAGATGGGATCATCTCCCTTTGGGAAAGTGATGACTGTACAAGGAAGCATCCCTGTCTACCCCAGGGGCAGGACAGCTGTTCTCCATCCAGTGGCCCTCTGCTCTCATCCACATGGAAACGTGCTGTGTGCAAGAACCCTGCGACGCAGGTGCACCATATTTCCCTCTTGGAGAACCCATCTCCTCTTGATTATGCAGAGTTTAGACTGATGTAGCTCAATTAACGTCAGTGTCTTTGCATGGGATATCTGAGAGCAGAAACAGATTCTCTTTCTTGCTCTCGGAAGGAAACATGTCTTTTCTTCTTCATTAGGAAGGGCTCTGCAGGGAGATGATTTCAGTATCCTGCCCATATGCTCCCTAGTTCTTTTAGGAGAAAAATCTTGTTTTGTAAAAATGAACAATTCTTAAGGAATCAACATTCATTTAAAATACTTTAAATGAGGAAATCTCTGACGCTGCCCCTAGAATTGTGTAATTTAATAAATAACATGCAAAACTAGCTTCTTAATTTTTTGCATTTCTCTTTCCGTTTTTTATGGTTAACTACTTTCCAAGGGATGAATCAAGATTGAGCTCCGCGAGGACTTCAGGGGAGCGCGAAGGAAATGCTCTGGTTGTGCAGGACGACAGACACAGGCTGGACGTACACCGAGTTCGGTGCCCTGCCTGCTCCAGCGAGACCCTGCCGCTCCATGGGCGCGCTCACCCTGATTTTATTCTATTCCCTGAAATTTCTCTGGAAAACTTGTCACATCTGTTTACCCCTTAAGCGGGCAGAGTTTTTGGCCGTAGGTATTTCCTCTCAGGGTGAGCGGTGGCGCCCAACAGGGTGTTAGGAGCAGTAACTGCCACCAGAGGGCACGCCGAGATGCTCAGATGGGAAAAATAAAATATGAATTTGATAAAATATGATTTTGTTTAAAGAGTGAGGCCGAACTCTGCTGCTTCACCCCTCATGTGCTCGCAGGACACGGTGAGGGAGCGTCATCGTCCTGCCAGGGCCGGGCTGGTGTTTTGCTTTGCAAAATGCTCCCAACCAAGTGTCTCAAAAGGACCATGAAGGACCATAATTGGAGAGGGGCTAATTGGATGAGATGAACTCCCCTCCCTCTGTCTCACTTGATCCTCATCCATTAACCTTTCCTGCACAATACGGGGGAAAAGATAACAACCAAAGCCGAGCGTTGCTGTTTCAAAGACGTAGATGAGACGTTTTTGTGAGTTAGTAATTTCATCTCTCCCGTTTACATCGGTTTAACTACAGACAAAACAGGTCACCAAGCAGCCTTCTGCCCTGGCCTGCGGTCAGCAAGTCTGCACAGGGAGACTTCAGGCTGGTTCTTCCACTCAGACATGCTTGGGAAACCTTTTGAAGGCCCTCATTGCTATTCATTTATGTTTTATTTCAAGTCTGGCATATAGTCTTTCTCTTTGCTGTCTCTTTCAGCAGTTTTGCATTGGGCAGTATTTCTCTGAGGTTGCCACCCACAGCCACATGGCTTATTGACTAGCATAGCTTGCAAACCCAGTAAGTGACGTCTTAAAAGTTGTGCTTCTTTGAGGTACTATTTAATTTTTAGGGGTAGCTAGACAATATTTGATGCCTTCAGTTAAACAGTAAGAAAAAAACAAAAACAAGCAAAAAACCAAATTAAATTACTTTGAAGTCAAACATAACATCTTGTTCAGTCCAACCCCATATTTGTTACTTTTCCCCTCAGGAAGGAAATAAGCCTGTTTCAAACATATTCAGATAGTCCAAACTACATTTATAAAAATGTGTACATAAAAATCATCATGAACTTTTTGATGCAGATTAAAGATTTGGGAATATTTCCAATATTCTGTTTAGTATCCGAACAATAATATGCCAATAAAAAAATCTTCTCCTAAATTTGAATGAAAAAAAAACCTCGGAAAGCTTGTTTTGGTTGGCCAAAACATGTCTAAACTCTAACTAAGAGGGAACTGGTGGAACAATAAACAAACATGTTCAGCACCTAAGGCACTGGCACCCTCTGCAGACTCCAGGAGTTCATTAAACCTTGCCCTGCAAACTTATGGACCAATTTTGTCTCATGCTGCCTTCCCTGCCAAGCCTGCCATTCCCCGAGCAGGGTGTGCTCTGAAACGCACAGCCAGCAGCAAGAGCAGCAGCAGCTGAGCGTAGCAGCAACCCGGCAGCTCAGTTCGATCCCTGCTTCAGATGATCATTGCAATCAATGGGGCAACCTGCAAAACGGCAGCCCTTGCTGCCAGTGCCTTTCTGCTGGGCCTTCGCCGCACACCCCACGTCTTCCCCGGCGCCAAGACGTCCCCAGCTGGTGCTTGCATTGGATTTCTCATCCAGGAGCTCCCCATCTGGCACTGGTCGTGCAGTTGTCCTGTGGGGCAGCCGAGCAGGTCTGGCACGGGCCAACAGCAGCAGGTCTCAGCTCCTCTAACTCCAGCCCCTTCAAAAGAGGAGGTGTCGTGATGGCCATGGATACCCAGGCTCCCTCCATAGTCGATGGCGAGAGAGAGATATCTCCAGAGGGTGAATTCTCCTTCCCAAAATTGCTCTCTAAGACAGTGGGATGTGTTTGCCCTGGTGTCCCTGTCCCTCCCCACTGGTTAGGAGAGGAGCTTTGCTGCCCAGCTAGTCCCAGCAGCGCCGCTCTGCAGCCGCAAGCACTGCAGGAAAGGAACTCCCACCCGTGGCCGCTAGTTATAGGGGCAGGATCTGAAACTTGGCGTGTTATTGCGGAAGAGGGAGGAGTAGGTGGGAGGACTTTAGGAAACATGAAGTCACAAAATGAAATTCAGAAGTCTTGTATTTTTACACTTTTACACTTGCATTTTTACACTTTTACACTTATATTTTTTATATCTATCTCCTTTCATTACAGTAAAATGTATATAGTCAGCAAAATGGCAGTTCTGGAGGGTAGGAAGTTATTGTGGGTTTCTTAGCATAAGGAAGGCAGCAAAAAAAGAGCAAAATATCTGCCTATAATTATCTCCTTTTCTCCACCGTTCATATTCTTATTTTCTTCTCTCTGAGCTGGGTTTGTGTTTAGCTCAACTTAGTCTCAGACTAAGTGGCAGCTACCATACTCTGCTAGCCTAAACTATTCTATATTTTTTCTAGATTAGAGATCTTAGAAACATGTTAGAAAACTAGGAATATAGTCATTAGGCTTATTTTATGCTCCTCTAACTGGCAAATCATGCGAAGCTCCTGGAAAGAGAAAAATGTAAGCTAATAGATCATAAGCAGTCATTTATTGTAAATAGCTTTTTCCAACTCTCATAAAGTTATGCTTTTGAAGTCTAATTGCTGTGACCTTGGCTTGTTCCCAGTGGCAGTGTGTGCATCTCCCTTCCCTCTCATCCCTTCAGAGGATCGCTGGGGCCTGTCCAGGGTATGAGTGGCCAAGATTTTAAATGGCAACCCTCCTTTTTTTGCCTTAGAAATGCTTGTGCCTGGGAGGCCCCAGTCATTGCCTTCCCTGATTTCAGACAGGAAAGAGCGAATGGATAATACTCCATTATATATATATTTTATCCTGCTGCTTTATATGGACAATATTTGCTTGAAATTGTCCCAGTTTGTGCTTGGGTCTGGGCTTGGTGCACTTGCCTGATAGTTCAGTCTGTCCCTCCCAAAGTCCCCGAGGCGAAGTCAGCCCAGGAGCCCTGGTGGCAGTGTCATAGCTTGGGCCCAGCCCGTGGCCATCACCCTGCCCAGGCCTCAGCTCATCCCCCAGCACGACCGGCTTTGCTCTCTAGACACCTTGAAGCCCCGGGCTCGTTTTCCCAAATTGTTTGTTCCCAGCAATGCCAGCTGGCAGCTGGGGTGCCAGAGACAGTTGTCCCAGGGCATTTAGAAGTTGGTTTCTTACTGAATCTCTCTCTACAACTCTCCTCTGGAAACCATTGCTGTTAATGAATCTTGTAGCAGACCAGGCTCACTCTTGGTGCTTAATGAGCAATAACGTTTGATCGCTTCTCTACTGATTAGTGTTGGTCATTTCTGTCTTAAAAAGGGTAACTTTCATCTGACTCGCTAATGTTTTGGGGCTATAAATTCTCTTTTAGCACATTAGTGCTGCTTCGTAGCGTGATATTTGATGGATGAATGTGTATGATATCTATAGCCTATTTTCTCTGAGCTCAGCCCTGAAAAACAGCATGTTCTGCTCTCTCTGGGAATACTGCAGAGTACCTTCATTTGCAGCCATAACCACATTTAGACATAGTGCTGCTGTTTTAAATTGGGATAATGAAATCTTGACAAGTGGTTTGGACAAACACAACACAAGCAATAAGAGAGGCTTTAATAAAATGAAAAGATTTCCAGGGAATACCTTCATTTCTTCCCTCCTCCAATTTAATTCTTTCTGAGAATAATCAGACCATAACATAAGACTAAATTTAAGAGATGAAGTTCAGCTGGAGAGGAAATAATGTCCTTAAAATGTTTTCAAAGGTTGTTCATTTGTTTGAAATGAGTTCTGTGCGTCAGGCTGATGTGCCTTAAATACTTCATAACCCGCAATAGTACCTTTTCATCTAAGCATCTCCAAGTATTTCTGAGGAGGGGGAAGGACAGCTGTTGTTATTTGCTGTTTGCCAAATAACATTAGATGGCTGAGTCTTTCTAGAAGGCTTCTCCAGACCTGCTTCAAGTGCAGTGCAGGCTGAGGGGATGGGTTTGCTATGCCCATGCCATAGCCTGGAGCAGGAACTGCGCAGGGGCTCTATATCCCATCCCATGCCCTCCTTGCCTCCCCACTCTGAGCTATCAGTGCAGCTTGAAGCTGCAGTGTGGGTGGTGTTTGATGGCATTTAGCTAGAGGACAGGTGGCGACATCTGAAAATAGCAACTCTTTGATTAAGACATTTCAGTTAAAGGGGGCATTAATTACAGCACGGCTCTGTAACCTCACCCTTGGTTGAAGGAACGTGCTGCTCACCTGCCTTTCGCTTTAGCTCCCATTGACTCTAGTGTGGTTCATGTAGGACGTGCGCACATGCCTGAGATCCTTCAGGCAACAGGATGGGTATCTCATCAAACCCGTAGCCTGCCGGCTAACCAAAGCTTTCCCAGAGCTCCACCCTGGGAAACCTGTCCCATTGCCAGAGAGAGAAAGGCCAGCTGTTCTCCCTCTCGCTGCTGTGAAGGTTTGCGGGACGGTGCCGTGTAATCTGGCAGTGGATTGATGGGTGAGGAGGTTTGGAGGAAGTATGCACACGTTTTTACAAGGGAAGAGTTCGAGGTTATTTCATACTCAGCTTCCAGCCACTAGCTGACAATGTGCCAACAGTTTGGTTTAGCTGGTATGGCCAGTTTTGAGTCAGGTCTCAGTGAAGGACGTTTAACTCGTAGATTAGAGATGAGGCCTTTTATTCGAGTTCAGTGTGTCCCATGGTTTCTTCTGAAAGCACAATGCTTAGACAGAGGCCTAACCAAGGTCTGTCTGAGGATGATGAGATTGTGTGCTTCATTAATGCCTTTTCTATTTAAATGGACAGTGTGGCAATTAACACAGGGCTCATTACACATTAATTTTGATCATTTTCTCTGCTTATTCATCATAGTATTTCCTTTGAGAATGCCAGAGACTGTGATTAAGCACAGGAATAATTCTGTAGTTTCTTCACAGAGATTTCTATCCATTAGACCCTTTTTTGGGGGTCTAACTGTTTTACAGCCCTCACTCCTGATGTACTTAAAGCAAACACACATAGTTTCTTGCACATAAACTTTGCTTTTAAATTTTTGGTTGAGGTTATTGCCTGTTTCTATCATCGAACAGCCTCAAGGTCAGATCTAGCAGGGTCTAATTAAATATTTGAAGAACCATAAGACAAGAAGCACTAAGTCCAAAGGCCTACTTGATTTGGTCCTGATCCATGGCATTAATGTCATTAAAGACATTATAGAATGTCTTTATTGGGCCCAAATAAACTCCAGCTATTCCACTGCTTGTTTTTGGCACCAGCTGATGGATGTCTAGAGAAGAGTTTAAGAACAGGACAAATAGTGTTTCTCAAGACCACAGCCCCAGCCTCCAGCAGCAGGAATTTCTTGAGACAGATATGGATTGCATTTGGATTTGGATTTCATTGTTTTTTGGTGTGCTTGGCCATGCTCCCAGCAGCTGCCGAGATGGTCTGAGCTTGGTCCCAGCTCCTACTATAGAAGACAGATCTGGGGCAAGTAGCTTTTCCGTGCTTCTCTTTCCCGCGTCTATGAAATCCTATAAAATCCTTTCCACCTTAATATCTAAGGATGCTGTTTGAAAAGCTGCATCAAATATCTTACCAATTTGTGTGCAATATCCCAAAGCAACACAGTTCTGTAAAGGGTCTTTTTGAAAATCCAAAGGGAGAAATTGCTTGAAAATACTGTAATAAATATTTTTTTCTTCTGGAAAACTGGCTTTTAAGATGTCGACATTTTACAGAACTCTAAAATCTGAGGAAATACAAAGACTTTTATTTCCAAGTGGCAGGATAAAGTCATCGACAAAAGGTCTTGTTTCTTTAAAAGATGGAGAATGGAAGTTTGGGTGCAGTTTTCAAAAGCTTTGGCTGATAATGAGCCTTAGGTTCCTAAGTCGCTTAAACTTTTACCTCTCTTTCAAAGCACTGGCAACCGTTATTGTGTAGCTGAAGGTCTGCATTGAAAAGGGGTAATTTCTGTTAAAATCCATGTGATTATTGAAGTTTGCAAGCATTCAGAAGAAATTAAATGAGTATCAGCTGAATATGCACAAATACAATGTTGTATTTTTCGGAAAACTGAAAGCGGGCGCAATTTCTGTGGTTATTAGTGAGTATGTTAACAAATCTGTTTTCCCGTTATTTAACAAGTTCCGTGGCTAAGAATACTCTCCCTGCAGCTCGAGCCGGCCCTGCTCACTGTGGCCAAAAGGCTCAGCAGGGAGGGAGCAGCGATGCTCATTAATGCGCCACAGGGACTGGGAAAGGGCACGTTCCCATCAGCTGGAAATGCAGGATCAAGGATGTGAAGGGAGAGCCGAGACCACGCTTTTCCAGCATTTCAGGTGAGCACCTGAAAACCAAGCCACCTGCTCCGGGAGAGACCCGTGCGAGTGTTGAATGACGGGGGACCGTTGCAAGTGCTAGCGTCCTCTGACATTACCCTGATTGTGGAGAATCGGCGGTTTCTAATTAAAAAATATTGCTCCAATAAACCTTTCCTGACCGGCTGCATTAACATATTTTAGTCTGTGTTCGTTGTATCATATTGCTAGCAAGGGATGCTCATTCCACCTAATTGTACTAAGTGTGTGGTGCTGGAGATGGGAACCTAATTATCTCCATCAAATTGATTTCGTTTTGGTTACCACACGGCTATTAGAGGAATGACAATAAATCTGGGGCTCTTTGATCAGGTCTGGAGTTTAACCAACATTTCTAAAGTCATTAATGTGTTATGCCTCCCCCAGGCTAATGATTTGATTACAGTGTAAGTGTACTGGAGCCAAACATTTCAGCTATACGGCGTGGGTGACAGATAGGAAGTTTTAAAAAAATACACATTGCACCTAAATACACCAGCAGGGAAGCACTGAGAGTCCCTGGTAGTCGCTGGTGGGCAAGGAGAGGACGTTTGCGTAGAAGTCTCATTTTAGCTCAGCCCTGAGCACAGAAGTGTTGTGACACCCACAGGAGCCAAGAGCAGCTCTTGCCGCTTTGGAGGCTCCCTACGGATCTCATGTGTCAGGCTGATGGAAACACAGAACTGCCACCCGGAAGAAACTGGGATATTTCTAAGTTAGTTTTCCTTCTAGAAAGGAATTAAAATTGCATATTTATGTGATGTTAAGAAAGCTTGTGGAATTTTATTTTATATTATTTTATTACCCCATTTTTAATGTGCCAAGAATATGTGTTGTATTAGGTGGTACCTCATACTGCATCATTAGTATATGTGCATTTTATAAAGTATGTCTGCATATGCGTGTATATACATGTTGCTAATGCACGTTTTACATTTGAACGTTCTATTATTCATTTGTAGTTGTATTGTATTTTTAACCCTAGCTGTCAGGGTTAGCAGCCATCCTTTTTCATCTTTCACAAATAGGGGAGCAGAGAGGACCACGGAGGGGTCCACAGCTCACAGAAGGGCTGGGAGGCCCATCCAGCCTCCCAAAGCTTCAGCCTCTCCAGCAGCCTGGCCTTGTCTTGCCAGGCTTTCTGCAAATCCCAGTGTTGCTGACTGAAAATCCTGGCTGGGAATTCCATGTCATCTGCTTTCATCTGCAAGGGCACGGGCCGAGGACGGGTGTCCTCCTGCATTGCCGCGTGTATTTCCTGCCAGCACAGGGATCTGAAGGGCCTGGGCGCAGGGCAGGCAAGCGGCAGCGCACGGGGCAGGATGTGCAGGCAGGAGCGGGATGGAGGAGGCAGAGGATTAATGGGATCTCCCGTTTGCAAGCTCTCAGGTCAGCTGAAGCTGCGTGGTGCAGCGGGGTCCTCAGGGAGCTCACACACACGCAAAGAGCTTTGATTTTTTGCTTTGCTTTGATTAATATTTATTGACTGGATCTCAAGTGTGGGGGAAAAGACAAGACTAGTGTTAACTAGTCTATCCCTTACAAGGCACAATGCGTTTACAGGCAGTTAGTGGCAGGAAGGTGTTTATTGGCCACATGGAGATCTGGTCTGTTAGTTTGTTTTAATGTATTTAAATTAATGCAGTGTTCTTTTCCTTGTCACGTATATATTAAAAGCCAGTATGACTCCTAATCATGATCTATTTTATCGTTAGTGGTAATAATATGTATGTCATTAATTAAAAGTGCACATCACCCCGTTTAGACCATTTTAGACCATTAGACTCATTTAGACCATTTTAGACCATTGAAGTGAGGCCCTCCAGGTGTTGGAGTCACAAGGCAACAAGCACAGGGGAACACCAGTTATTTTCACACTCAGCATCTCTGGGAAAGTTTGTCTCCATAGGGCTTAGGATCTCTCTAGAGGTAAAAAAAGGCATCAAATTAGTCAAACAGTAAAAATTATAAAAAGAATAATATCAGACAAATCAATGTGGGAGCTGCTGTACACCTCCCAGTAGTGAGAGGTGATAGAAATAAGTGGCAGAAGAAATCGGATGACAAAAAACAAAAAAAAGAAAAAGAAAAAGGAAAAGGAAAAGGAAAAGAAACCCACAAAACCAAAGAGTTACAGCTCAAAATGGCATTACGGATGTGGCTTCAAGACAGCGTTCCTGAACTGCTCCGTTATGCAGGAGTTTGCACTACCTTGTCCCTTCTGATCTTCACTAGAAGTTCTGCTTATATCTAGCACTAGTAGATAGAGGAGCACTGCTTAAACGAGGGCTTTTTTTCTGTGAAAACTGCAGGGAAAGGTCACAAAAGAGGAGAGAAAATAGAAGCAGGAGTGAACCATGATGCTCATTGGCCAACCTATAAGCATTAAAAAGCTCCACCAGTTTTGTGTCATTTCACAGGATAATCCTTAGCCAACCTTGTCTAGCGACTCTAGCAGATCAGTGGTGCAAATCGTTGAGTCACACTGTGAAAGCACAAGGAGAGGGAATGAAGAAGTGTTTTCATGCACCTCTTCGTATGACCTTAACCCTCCCTAACCCCTTCATAAGATGACTTCTGCTCCATCACGCTTGCCAGAGTTCTCTGAAATCAACAGGCTGCATTAGAGGAGCAGGGAATTTCACCTCAGGTGGACAACCCCCAGAGCACAGAGTGCCATGGATTTTTTTTTTTTCCTGTTCTGACTGTTTTGGGATGGAGCCCAGTTATACCTGAGTGAACAAAGGACAACACAGAGATCACTAGTAGCTAATCTGCCCACCTACCCATTTCCTGCCTACCTGCCTCTCTTGAAGCGTTGTGACAAAAGTAAAGATAAAGTACTTCTGAAAATAATCCCAAAAGAAGATAAAAGGATATTTTAGGAAACCCACACACAGAGAAGAGTGAGCTGAACTTGTATAGCAAATGTTTCAAATAATAAGAAAGGTTTTTCAAATGTTAGAGGGTCAAAGAGTTACTGGGTCAGATATGAAAAAAAAAAAAAGGGAAATGCTGAGCCACATAAGGAAAGTCTAGTGCAAGGCTGAGATGGCAGTGACAGATGTTTTGTGTATCAGGCACAAAAGATAGGTTCATATGAAATTAGTTTTCTTAGCTCTTAAATTGAAGCCTGTATTTAGTATTGGCCCAATCCTGCTGCTTCCTGCCAGTAGTGATCTTGTCAATGATTTGACAGGAAAGTCATGATTTGGCAGCAAAATTACACTAAGAATAAACTCCCACACCAAACCTTTAAATACATACAGTACACGTTAATTTAGTCAGCCACCAAAACTTCAGCCTGGAATTCATTCTTTCCAAAATTTGAAGATGTTCACACTTAAATTTAAAAGCAGAATGATCTGTCTCACATACATGCATATATATATATATAGCACATAGTATATGTAGGGAAAAACAAGACATTCCTCTAACAGTCTTTTCTCACAGTGTGCTGGTATTAACCCATACCCAAAAGCAAGCTTGCTGTGTCAAAGAACAGTAACTATTTTTTAAAATAGAGAAAGAGAAGGTCCTGTGGCTTTCCAGACCCTTTGGTTTGGAGTGACTTCTCCAGGCTTAATCAGCTGAAAAACAGGCATCTTTCCTCTCTCTCCACTTGACACCCCGAGAGGGCAACTTCTCCCATGCCTCTTTGACACTTGGTGCAGAGTGGGATGCATCACCTTATTGAGTCATTTTTGTTCTACTTAGAAAGCTCAGAGAACAGATTCTAACTAGGCACCTAACTTCTTGGTGGATGAAACAGTGGCGGTGAAGATGGGTTTTGCTATTTTCTGTTTTTTTTTTTTTTTGTGTGTGTGTGTGTTATGAAGTATTTGCTCACAAGAACCTCTGTCCTGAGCACGGCTGGGTCAATGTCTTGACTTGATGATCTGTTCCTTACTTGGGAGCATAAAATACAGACTGGGACTCAGGTTTTCTCCTTTCCCAGGTAAGTAGCCTAAAATCCAATATGTTATCAAGTCTTTTTATTTTTATTTTTTTTTTCAAATACAATATTTTTTTAGATTATAGTAACTATATATAACTTCCTCCTTATTCTGTGAAATAATTTAAACAGGAGACTCATTCTCTCATTACCTTTCTTCCAGAGTAACATTTTTTTTTTTCCTGGTGATTGCAATACCTCTTTATCCTTTGTAGAGCAGAATGAGCTGTTTATCAGTTGCATTACTGTGTAAAAAAAGGCCCTCCTGTTTTTGGTGGGATATGGTTTTGTAGCAGTTTCGAGAGGAGCACAGGTAGGAGGTGCAAGCCTACTTCATGAGTCCAAGCTGGTCACAGCACAGCGGGGATCAACTCCAGGCCACACATGAGTATGGCAAGACAAGGCATGCCCAGGAGATATCAATGCTCTAGAGGATATTTAGTGTGAGAGGCTGTGTAGGGGTTTAGTACCTAACACGCTGGGATTTAGTGCTGATAATGGCAGGAATTGTAGCAAGTCCTTTTGTGTATATTGCCTTACATCCCACTGAAATGTGGGGTTTAGGAGTCCAAGTCCCAGTGCTCTGTGAGCAGGTCAGTTTTTTAGGAGCCTGTGTTGGTACCTAAGCCACATTGGAACACCTGAAAATATTCATTTTTCACTGCTGACACCAGGATATGAACAATTTTCTTCAGAAAAACAACCGAAGTAGAAACATATAACAGGTAAAAGACACTAGATTAGTGAGGAAACATGCCTGCATTACTTGTTAAATGAAAAGTAACAAGACAATCTTTTGCAAAGAGCATGAGGTGGAAGGCATGGGAAGGCAAGGACTGGGTGTAGCCAGGCTGGTGATGTAGGCTGGAAAGGGAAACACACATCAGCCACCTCCAGGGTGCGTATGTGAAAGGCAGCCTGTGCATGAGACAGGGAATGCCTGTAATGCCTTTGTCATCCTTCCCTTCTGGCTTGTAGGGTCTTTGCATGAACTCAAAGATACAGAAAATCAGTATTTTCTCTTGGAGAAAACTTGTCTCCATAGAATGGCTGGAGCGAGCGCTGCGCTGAGTTGCTCGAACAGTGCAGCAAGTATTGTCTTTAAGTCTGCACGCTCAGTTTGAGGGGCTGGTTTGGGCGCTTTGCTGTATTTGCTAGCGGGGTAACCTGCTGCTGGTTTTGAGAGGTCCTTTGGGCTCTGCGAGTCCCCGCTCCTCCCGGGTGAGGAAGGTGCGACTGGGACCTTAGAGAGGCGACTTAAAGGCAGGGTCAGAGAATGGAAAAGGCACCTTACAAGTGCAACCCTATCTAGCAGAGCTGTGTCCTCGTACATGGAGCAGGGCAGCTAAGTGTGTGAGTGTGTGCAGTCATTAAGAAGATCCCCGCCTGGTCATTTCATGGCAGCAGTGGCTCACCATGGTCCTTCAGAGGCGTAGGCTCCTCAGTGAGCTCGACTGGTATCTGTTCCGGGCTAATAAAAGAAGAACAGGCCTTTTCCTCTTGGGGACAGAACGAGGCTTTTAATGGTCTAATGGAAGTAATTCCATATTGCAAAATAAGTTTATAAAATAGAACATAAACTCCTCTGATGGAGGATTTAATTACTAGGAAATAGCCAGACTGAAAGAAGCATTTGAGCTGAACTGCTTTGCTGCTGAAAAGGCAAAGATTATTAATCTCCTTTCTTCACGATCATATTATTTATTTAGGAGGCCTTGGAGTCCTAAGAAACATCTATGTGTGTATGTGTGCATTGCCTACAGGTCTTGTGAATTTGCTGTGTTTTGGATCCCCATGGATTGTCATTGCCCTTTAAAGAGACTTGGATTTTCTGTGACTTCACCCAGATTTCCAGCTAAACTAGCACATCAAGCTGGAACCAACCAAAGTAATCAGGTCTAAGGGCTACAAAGTAGGCACAACAGGTAATGAATTAAAAGGCTTAAAAAGCTATTAAATTGCTATTTCATTCTTCAACACAGAAGCATAGCTATCAAATTTTAACTGCAGCAGAAGGACTTATTTATTTGAAATACAGGCACTTCTCTGAAGCCCTCCATTAGTCAACATATTAGCTTGTTCATGTTTTATGCTCTTGTTTTTGCAATATACAGTTGGAAGAGAAATAACTGTGTTTGACGATGATGGGGTGTATGCCTGTGAAGTTTTAAATGCAGTACTGGTATTTAGCCTTTAAACTTAATGAGATTAAGTGCAGAATCCATCCATATAATTGACCCTAATGACTGCTTCATGATAGTTTTCGCCATCCAAATTGTGTCACTGTTGCTGCTATGGATGGACAGTAGCAGTTACTCTTGGAAGAGAAAATAGACGGGAGCCTGCCCACTGTGAACTCGGCCATGGAAAACTACTTAGGTATGGACATATTTGGGCTCCCAGGCTGATACAATTGACCGAGTATAGATCTCCTGGGGGTGTAGGAAGGAATATGCCTGGGGACTCTGTTCCCCCTACTCTCGCTAGCACTTTATGGCACATGCTGTGATTTGGGCCCTGTGGTTGTGCAATTCCTGGGTATTCCAGTGTTGGCTCTGGCTCAGCTCTGTGCTGGGCCCTGTGCTGGGCCCCGTCTGAAGCACCTCCACTGAGGAAGCCTGTGCTCCACAGGGCTTTTTCCCAACTAGGAATTTGTCACTTTAATTTGTTTGATAACAAAAATGACGTTAAGTTCATCATCTGGAACATGGAGAGAAAAAGCACAAACAGACTTTCTAGTGCTGCAGCTGCTCTCCTTTCTATTTAGGAAAATGTCATATCCATTTTTTTACTGGTAGAAAGTAACCATTGTCTGTAAGGTTGTGGTGAGGGGATAAAATACAGATTTTATCTATATCCAGTTACAGCATACAATGTATATATGCAAATACAATTTGAGACTTATATTAGTCATTTTTTCCAGTTCAAAAATCCACCTGAGCTAGAGGAATGAGGTCAGCCCAAAGTGACTTTGTTTATGCAGAAAACATCACCCTGTAAGTGCTCTGCTCTCCGTGCTCCTCCTTATCTCACCCAGATACTTAATGATACAAATCCAAGCTAAGGAAAAACAACAGCAGCAAAGTCTTAATTAAAGGCAGAAAAAAAAAAAAAAAAAGAAAACTAACAAAAAAAAATCCTATGTACAGCCCCTGCTCCTGCCGTTTTATTCTGGGGAAATGAAGCCTGTGGGATGGTACTTGCCGGCCACCAGCACCAACTTCTTCAATATTAGTAAGCAAAGGGCTGTGATGGCTGCACAGCTGGTTAGGCTCCTTGAGAGCCACCAGGTTTGATTTCAGCTTGGAACCAAATCTGTCAAAAGGATAAAAACAGGAAAATTGTCTTTCTAGACAGTATTCACTATTAGTATACATAGTTATTTTACATTGGACTCTTCTGAAAGGTTTTGGAGGAGGTAACACCAGTGATCCTTATCAAGACTTGGCTGGGGCAAACTACCTCAAGATAAAGGTCATGGTTATCTACTAAAGCATGTTAAACTGTTGTGTGGGTGGTGTCAGCCAAGCTCAACATGATTGCAGTTGGCTGTAGCTGAATGCTGAGAGTTTAAAGTAAGAGTGGGCCCAGGCCATGCCACTGATGGCGATGTCTTCTTCAAGTAGAGGTTCTGCCTTCATGCCTGTTGTTAATCACTTTAGTTTTCTTCATCAGATTTGTGTAGTGAGTGTCATGAAGTGTGTGTTTGCAAAGACAAATTTAGTTTATTTTAAGAGACTTTGAGAGTAACTGAGAAAGAATGAGTTAGAGAGGGACCCTGTTCACTCCTCCAGAAAAACATTGTGCCTCTGCAGAGCTTCTTCCATCCTGAAGACACGCTCACCTCTCAGCGCAGGTGTAGGTTTCCCAAAATGAAGCAAATCCAAACTGAATAACAGAGAGAATTGTCTAGAGAATTGCAATGGGTGAGTGTAAAAACACTCATATTTACATTTTAGAGCATGTAAAAACCACTTTATAAACCACAGTGAAAAATGGTCAACAATGAAAGAACAATTTTACTTGGTATTTTATTCACTTAACAGAAACATTCACTTATCAGATATCACTGAAGTGCAATTTACAGAACTTAGCAGCAAATTCACATATGTAAATTCAGATTTATTTTCTTTTGTTCTCTTTTTTGTTTCTTCTTTTTTACAAATATTACAAATGTACATCCATTAGTACAGTATTGCCATTCACTCATGCGTGTTATGTACAGAATCTTCACTTAAGAATTACTATTGAGTAAGTTTTCCTTTGCTTCAGGAAATGCCGAGTGTTATTCCTATGTGCTTCTGGGACGCAGTGCCATCACTCTCTATCGCTGCGCGTAATGAGGAAAAGTAGACATCTAAGGTCAAACGCAACCCTAATGCAAGCAGGTGCAACTCCAGAGCCTTCAACTGGGTCATCAGATGCCCATTGACAACAGAGACCCCCATTTGGTCGCTGCTGCTAAATTAACTCTGGCAGTTGAATCCAGGGTTGAATTTACATATTTCTTGCAACAAAGGATAATTCAGTCCCACCACACCTTTCCTTTTGTCCTTGGAAATAACCAGCTGCTCCTCGTGCTGTCCCGCGGGCTGCCGCTCTGGCTGGGGGAGCATCATGTGTTTGTGGGGCTGGAGCTGTGCCAGGCTGCAGGAGAGAGGGAGGAGCAGCCTGGAGGCCTCTCGGGTGCGGGATAAGGGCTAGTTTGGGGAGGGAAGGCAGAAGACGTTATGGCTTCTGCCTCCGTGGGGTGTCGCAGCCCTCCATTCCCACACGGGTCATCACTGGGGCTTACAGAAGGCGCAAGGGTGGGCTGGGCGGGAGGCACCACCCTGGACCGCTTTCCGCTCAGGCTTTTCTCTTGGGGCCCGCGTTTTCCCCCTGGGCCACAGAGACAGCACCAGTGGCCCCATGCCTTCCTATACCCCCCCGCATGCTCTTTCACCATCCTCATGCAACGGCCCCGCTGCCCTGGGCTGGGTGCCCACCACGGTCCTGTGGGAACCTGCGTGGCCCCCCCACGCACGAGTGACACCAGGGTTTGAGGGAAGGGGCCGCGTGAGGGTAACGGGGAACTTCAGAAAGTCCTGAAGATACTCGAACTGTTACTCAGAAGAGGTCACAGGGACAAAGTGACTACCACAAAATCCTTGCATTATTCAAACACCTCAGGTTCTTTCTTTTTTTTTTTTTTTTTTTTTTTTTTTTTTTTTTTTTTTTTACTATTTCTACTCTAAGGATTTTTTTAAATATTTTTGGTAGTTAATATGGAATGTATTATTTTGTTGAAAAGGTTTCTGCAAGGGGAGAGCTTTGTTTTATCTAATTTAAAAATTCTAGTTTATCACAATTGTTTTTATACAAGACACTATAGATACATCTTGTAGTTTATAATCTAAAAATAAAATCTCATCAAAATACTGTAGCTATTCTATTGTGGGCATCAATAAACAATGTATTTACTGTATATGGCTCTCCAAACATGATAAACCCTATACAAAGAGCATCTATCTTTATTGATAGGAACAGTTTCCCGTGTAAAGGAAATTACATGGAAAAATATGAGCCTTGTGTTGTTCGAAAAGTAACTCAGCTTGACAGTTCTGAGAAAATACCAAGACAATTATCACAAATCAGTAGCAGCATGTTATATACATATTTAAAGAGAATCACAGGAATAAAAAGAAAACAGTAGTTCTATACCCGCAAATCCTGTCATTTAAAAAAACAAAACCCAAAAGAAATATACAGAGTGTTTGAAGGTTGGTTCTGCAGTTGGACTGTGAAAGCTTCGTTCTCCCGTGACTATATTTTCTGCATGCTGACGAAGTGTGAGAGTGTTCAACGTTGTAGTTATGAAGAAGATGCATTACCACAGACATTATTCTTCTTTTAACTGAAAAATCCCACCTGCTTTTCACACTGCTGTTGACTATGAATAATAACAATACTTAGCATTTATACAGAGATAGAATCTGAAAACCCTTATATTGAGTAAAACCTTACTCAAGACCGTGGTACCATCTGTTGTTATTATGTCCTTGGGGCAATGTGCAGAGGTAAAACTCGCGGTACGAGTGACAGGATCTGACTTACATGGTTTTTTATGACCAGACCACTCCTGACACATTCCTTAGATGTGAAGCAGATAAGTAGTATTATCCCCGTTGGACAGATGGAAAACTGAGGCACAAAGGAGCTGAGCATCAGATGTGGCCTCTGTTTTGAAATGTCTTATCTGTGGCCACCCAACCCACTGAGTTTTCAGATCAGCTGAGCATCCTGAATTTGTATCAGCTACAAATTAAGCTAAAGCTTAAGCTAAAACCGTAGATCTCGTGAGCATTGAAAATTGAGGCGCTGGCTCCCATCTCCAGCCTGTATGATTTCGGGCTGTGCTGGGAGGATGGTCACTCCAGCCTTCATCTCCAGCCCGCGTGGAGGTGCACATCACTGCGCACAGCCAGGCTCGAGTGGCCCATGAAGGACGCCTGCCTCTGCAGCCGTGGGCTGGCTGGTGGCTACGGGGTGTCTCACAAATCGGGCCATTGTAAAACCAAGGGGCTCCTGATGCCCAGCATCATGCTCAGATCCAAAAGTGGAAAGCAGAGTTTGAAAATCCTGCCTATCTTTGAGGCTCGGATTTTCCCTCACAAATCTAGGCAGACAAGAGGGTGATTTTTGCATAGAGGATAGACACCGTTTCGTGGATGATTATGGGTGCTCGGTGACCTGCTGTCGTGCCATGTGCCTGGGGTACTGTAATGTTTGCTTGCCGTTTTCCATTATTCAGTGTTGAATCTCGCACTGACTGTGTGAGGGAAAACAAACTGTTTGTTTTTACGCAGACAGGTGGCCTGCCAGCATCAGAAATGAAGATGCTGCCTCCATTAACTGCAACACCAATCACAAAAAGCAGCAAAATCTTTGCCGCGGGTGGTGTTATAATTTGGGCTGGTACGTTCTTGGGAAGGGGTGATGAAAAAGCAGTTTCCTAAAGTCAAGTCAGTGCATTAATCAGCCGCATTTATATTTATGTGTTTCCAATACAGAACTAAAAGAAAATACTCTCGTGGAAGGTGCTATTTCGTGTTGGACTGCTTCAGTTCCCGCAGCTCACGCGTGCTGCCCAGCCCTCGCCAGCCGATCTGATCCGGTCATGTAGCAAAGGTGTCGAGTGATTTATGCAGTTAGTAGGAACTGATCTTGCTCTGGGGGTTTCTTCACCCAGGTGCCCAGACCTGCTTTCTGAAACGCTTTAAACAGCTGCTGCTTGACAGACTGGTACGTCTGAGCCACCAGCTTTGCCTCGCTGTACACTGATGGCATGTCTCCATGGCTTGGTGCTCGTGTGCTCAGCTGCAGAATAGAAATCAGGGAAGGGGAAAAAAACAAAATAATAATAAAAAATCAACCTACAAGCCAAAAGAAACAGGAGGCTTCAGGAGCCATATAATCTTCCTGTCTATGTTTCATAAGCAACAAGCAAATGATCACTGTGCTTTGTGTGTTTGCTTTTGGTTTAACAACAACAATGAAAAGAGCAAAGCCATGGATGCCTATGACAGTGTTTCAATTCTGCAAATTGTGGAAGGAATGCAAGGAGGAAGAGGGTGAACAGCCTCCTGGCCTTGGCATGGGCATACGCAGCAGCAAGAGTCAATGGCAAATCACGGTGTGCTTTACAAAGACAAAAATCCACTTTTCAGTTAAGGTGATTTTTAGGGAAAAAAAAAAAAAAAGGGAAAATCCTGTGTGGGAATCTTAAACAAATGTGCTTAATTTAATCTGGCAAGTGGATCAGCTCAGTGTTTCAGGCTGTCACCGTAAATACAGACAGACAAGAGGAGGGAGGGTCTCCTCCCCATTGCCTCCCTAAAGTGTTATCCCTGGAAATGCTGTGAAACTTGCATGGGATCGGGCAGAGCTCAAGCGTTCGGGATCTGTGTGGGAGCTGCGGTGCTGGAGGGAGCACGGCTAGTGCCCTAAAGCAGGATGCTCCAAAGGGAAACTTGCACCGCCTGCCAGGGGCTGCCTTGGGACACAAAGGCACACGCCTGCTCCGGTAACGACCCGGAGCACACGGACACAGGGAAACACTGCTTGTTTTGCAGAAGGACTAAATAAATGACCCTCTGTGACCTGCCAAAGCCTTAACACAGTCAAACCAGCAGCAAGTCTTTGACAGTATATGAAAGAAGTCAAAGTCTGGAAAATGCCTCGTAGCCATCAGACAGGTGAAAGTCCAACACTTACAAGCCAGGGAAATAGCACGGTATAGGAAAAAAACATCCTCTAAACACAGCCTTTGTGAGTAAACAACACTATTTTCTTCTTCTCTAAAAAGCAAAGGCACTGAATGGCACACTATGGAGAAGCGCCTAACGTGCAACCTGAAACGAGACGGTTTGGTTCGTGTGGAGCTGTCTGGGCACGGATTTGCTCGCATGCCATGGATTTGCTTTCGTCAAGGATGCATTTGCCTTAACTAGGACAGGTTAAGGGAGGTTAAGGGAGACACTGCCAGCCCAGGTGCAAGGGGGACACCTGCCCACATGTCCAGTGACTGATGCCCTCCAGCTGCCCCCAGGAATGGAGACCCTTCCCCAACATCTGGCTATTCATCCTGCAGTGTCTCCCAGTGCCATGACTGAACACTTGGTGTTCTGGTACTAAATAAAAACTTTGTGTATTGTCCTCCTCTCCTCCTTGCCTAGATCCACTGGGGGACAGGCTGCATTAGAGCAAAATAATATAAAAGCAGTGAAATAAGGCAGGCTGGAGAAGAGCTTTATGTGTTCCCTGCTGCTCCTGGTGGAGGAGGTGGAGCCTGGCCAGCCACCTCATGGTCTGCGTCTTTCTCTGCCCTAGCACCTCCTCAACAGGTCAGACAAGAGGGAAAATGGTGACTCCAGAATTGGGAATAATGAGAAAAAAATGCCAGACACTGTCTGTCAGCTGCTAGGTTGCCAAATCCCATCCATTTAAATTGCACCATTGAGTTTCTTCCTAAGTTTCCTACATCTCTAGCCTCCATCTTGTATTTTTTGGTCATCCATCTGTCCTGCCACTCTCTCCTGTCTGTAAGAAGAATAAAATTAAAAATGAGATTACATTGATTTCGATGCCCTTTCAAATAAGGGGAGTGGATAGCCATCCTCCCTAGAGACTGCAGGGCTGATGATCAAGGGATGTTGACTGTTTTAATTAAGTGCAGCCTGTAGTTTTAATGCCACTAAATTGCACTGCTGTTGAGTGTCATGAAAGGTGAACGCACTCAGTGCCTGGCAGTTTACCTGGGGAAGAGCAGCTTTATCATCGTATGGATTTATCAGCACGGCGGGGGGAGTTGGGAAGAAGAGGGGAAGGCACAACCCACAGCATCTACATTAGTTGGCTAGCTCTGGCAAGGAAGGAAATGTGTAGGCAATGAAGACAGGTAGGTGCCTCAATGACATCCCTCAGACTCTAGAGATCTGATAATTTGGACACTCGCCTCGCAAACTAAGTGATACTTAGGGTGAGACACATGGAAAAATCCCTCATTGTGGTTATATAAATATTTACGCTTCTCTGGCATTTCAATGCCAGCCTGAAAACGGCCCCAAATGCCAAGAACAGCCAGAATGCCCATTTCTCATTCTCTGTGCTCTCAGGGCTGACCCCTTGCAGGCATGTGGTGCCTCATAACCTCCACCAGCTCCTGGTCTTCGCCAGGGAGAACGCAGGAAGCCTCTGGACTTTGCACTTTCTGGACTTTGTCACAAAAGGGCCGGTCCCTGGACAAGGACTGGCCCACTCTGGGACTGGGGGCAGTGTCTGTCACGGCGCCAGGCCTACCTGCCCGTAGAGCTTGGCCCAGCGAGAGAACAGCATGTGCTTGCAGAGCCGCGAGGGGCTCCCGCAGCTGCGCGTCCCCGTCGTGGCGTTGAGCACCTCCAGGTCGGCGGTCCCTGCGATCCAGTTCACGCTGAAGCCGGGAGACTTTCCGGGCTGTCGAGCCTCGGCATGACTGACTCCTGCCAGGAGAGACGGCGACCTGTAATGTCCGTAATTTCCACAGTTTCCACTTTCAGAGGCAGCAAAAATATGGTATGTCTCCATGCATATAGAATACCTTTGGGGGGAAGCACCGTCACTGTGCACTGGAGATACTGGTGTCGCTGTTGGTTACTGCTTTGCCACCTTTCAGTAGCATAATTTAGCTATTTCTATCTATCTTTTTCTATAGACCTCTATAGATCTTTTAAGCTAACCTTTTGTTAGCTTAAAGAAAGCCATTAAATGGTATTGCATGGTATTGACAGCAGTGTTGCAGTTGCTGAGTGAAATCTTTCTGAAAGGCTTTAATGGGATAACTTATCTTTAAAAGGACCTAAGCAGCAAAGTGCTTCTGCCATGGGTTCCTCAAGGTGAGCTTTCTCTGGCCCTGTGCATATGTCTGATATTAACTGCTGAGGCCTTCACTGCAGTGGAGATTGGATCTTGGGTGGTGTAAATGGGGGATAAGAAATTACAAAACATGCAGACAGATTTTGACATCTAAGTTAATATAGAACTTGCATATATTCCACTGAAGGGATTCAAAAGTGGCTATTAAGGGGGAAAATTAATACGACGACACAACCACTTCCTAGTTTTGGCAAAGCCTGCGCCAGGGAAGCAGGCTCAGTCAGTCCAAGTGAACTTGCTGCAGCATGTAGAGGAGAACTGCGGTTAAATCATAACCTCACCCAAGGTTTGTAAACACATTCGTGTCATATTAACACCTCTTCTGGTTCTTTTTTTTTTTCTTTTTTTCTTCTGAGATAACAGATCCGTCTGCATCTAAAACTCCAGCTCTCCAAGGCAACAGAATAGAAATAGAAAGATTGGAAATCAGATATCTCTCTGGTGCTATTCAAATACGTCTATACCAAACAAGACGTAAACAGATCAGAATCTGCTGTTTGACACTAGGCACCAATCTCTGTCAAGATATCACCCGAAAGCTTAAAAGGCTGAGTGCCACAAAACACAGCAAACATGCTGATAATCCTTGCCTTGCAAAGACGCTACAGGCCAACAAGTCAACGCAAATGCTGCAAATACACTGACCAGGGGAAAAGAAGAAATGAGACTTGACCTGCCCGGACCTCTGTGCATATAGATGGTTGCTGGGTGCTGCAGGGCAGGGCAGGGCAGGGCAGGGCAGTGCAGCGCGCCCGGGCAGCGAGCGGTGCACGCTCGTGTGCAGGGGCTGGGCAAAGGGGTGAGCTGGGCAAGGCGAGGACACGTCCCCATGGCCCACGGGCCACCCCCCCGGGGCCATCATCTGCACTGAGCAAGGGGCAGAAGTCCTGCAGGTTATTTGGCTAACAAATGGTAATTGGTGCTGGGAACCAGGAGACAGCATCCTCTCCCTTCCCACAGCACTCAGAAGGTGCAGGGAAAGGGGGAGAAACTAGAGAACTGATCTGGAAAGTAGAAAAACTTCTCTGCTGGCTTTTTCCAAAGGGAAAGTCCTCTCTCTCTCAGGGGTATCACGGTAGCATCAGGAGAGGGGCAAAAGACAGCAGCTACCCCCATTCATGAGCCCTGGAATCCTTCCTGGGGTGACGATGAGCCCCTTGCCCGCTCCCATGGGCTGGCCTGCTGCCTGAGGTGGACACTCACAGAGGATGTCCACGAGACCTCTGAACTTGCTCCAATCATATATAAATATACTTATTTACGTAAGTAGAAGGTATTTTCACATCATTTTCTGAACACCAAGGGCAGGAGTTTAAAATAACACAATGAGACATGTGACAATCAAATGGGGTGGCAAGCCTGGATATATTCTTGATTATTATGGTTTTGGGTTCCTTTTAATCATTTTTAATATTTTTCTCCTGAAAGATAATTGTTCTGACTTTATTTGAAAGGTAACTCCCAGATACTCAAGATCATTTTCTCTCCTTTATGTAAAATATCCTGCTTGAAAACAGCACCATAAAGAAAACAATAAAGCAATAAGAGACTGCAGGAACTGAAACAACAACAACAACAAAAAACAAGGTGTGATATAAATTTGAGTATTCTGGGATATAAACCAAACCCTGTCCCCATTCTCCCCCTTCTCCTAGCAAAACCTCATGCCTCTTTAGAACACCCTTCAAAATAGCCTTGGTCTTAAGAGCAAAGGAAATAAAAATGACAGAGGGTTTTTCTCTCTTCTGAAAAAGCCACCCGAAAGTAATCCCAGGGAAAGAATGGATTTCCATCTGTCTGAGCCTGATGTGAGTGGAAAATCTCTCTGATGACTCTTCTGTGGGGTGAGGAGTTACCTACCTAAGTCTCTCTCATCCTACACTATGTCTCTCTGTTGAAACGTTTGCACTGCATTGATGAGGTAACAGAAATAATTGGCATCCTCGTATCGGAAGTACACCTCCAATTTAACATTCCTCGCTCATTTGATCCCTGGGAGCAATCTGGAAGGTGGGATTGCCTGGTTGAGCCTGCTGCTGTTTGGGCTTTAACAAATTCTGTGTGACTTTTGCTAGGTGCCCATTTCAATATTCACTGAATGTGTTGGCAGAGTTTTTCAAAAGAAAAGCAATGTAAGCCTCAGCTATGAAAGTTTTAGTCAGAACTGCAGGATTGGCTCCCTCAGGTGCGTGGTGAGGGAATATTACAAATAACGGCTTGGGAGATGGAACAACATAAACGGAAGGAGGCAGATTCCTCCCACTATTTCTTCTTGTTGGAAGAAAACCAGCAAAAAGAGTGGCAAACAATAAGCAAGTTTTCCAAGCAAAAGTCACAGAGAAGGAAGAAGCCAGCTATGATAAAAGCAGATATTTGAAGTGACACCGGAACACCTTTGATGAATTTCTAACTTCTCTGGTATCTCTGACAATGACTCATGGATATAGATACCCGCCTGGGGCCAGATATGAGCCGTTAAGCTCCTGTACAGTGCCAGCATAGCGTTAACTTCACAGTGGTTATATCTCTTATTAAACCTCTTACTGCGTTTTCAGTTCAGGTGGGTTTCCCTGTGCCCCGTGGAGACTCAATAATGTGATTTTGGTCTTATATGTGCTGGTGAAGTAAGTAGTCATATGATGCTATTGAGCAGGTAGAGGGACTCCATTAAGAGCTCCACTGGAGACCCAGAGGCCTCTGGCAAGCAGAGGCACATTGCCAAAATAACAGCCAGGTCTGGGAAGTGGGGAGCTGGCCATTTCCCAGCTCTCCTGGGCAGCGCTGTGTCCCTTCCTCCTCATCATGGTGAGTGTGTGGGATGAAGAAGAGGAGGATGAGTTGTGTGAGGGACAGAGTGCATCACGGTAGGCAGAGGACAAGGAGCCAGGCCTGCAGAGTTTCCCAGATACGTGCATTATATGGCCTTTTCTCTTTGGATGGCTGCTCTGAAGAATTAAAAGTGGAGATAGGCTGCTCAAAAAAGGATAAGCCTTTTGACCTATTCACCTTGTAAAACATTCATGCACCGTATGTGCTAAACCACACAGAACCTGAGAATTTCCCCAGTGGCTAAACTATTACTCTGTCTTCCTTGGCTAAACTAATTTTGCCATAAGGACAAATAAAAAAAAGTAAAGAAAAAGATCACAAAATAGGTAAAAAGCTGTACTGTTTTGACTTGGGAACCTAGAGGAATGTGTGAATGGTAATGGTGTACTCCACCGAGGCATCCTCATCTCTCATCCCTGTATCCCTGGCATTATATTGTCTCAGTGACTCCTCTTGAAAAGCAACTGTCAGAGTCTGAGAGTCAAATAAGCGTCTGATCCTGTGGAGAGCTGAAGATTCTTAACACTCACAATCCCTGCAAGGATCCAAACGCCTTCCACACTCTGGGATTTTTCTGGGATGCAGCCAGATGTCTGCTGCCTGGTTGGGGCATTTAAGGAAGCAGGAGTTGGAGGGATGGGCAAGAAAGATCCAAAGACCTGGGGCAGGGAGAGGGACTGGGATGGAGAAATGGCAGCAGCAAGAGTAGCCTGAGTGGTATCTGGAACTGCCTGAGCTGCTTCCTGCAGGAGAGCTGGCACCAGGCTGTGCTTCAGTACCGTGGAGGAGCAATGCACCTAATGAAACACGGGGAGCAGAAACCTTCCTCTGCTCCTGGCCATACTGCTAGGAGCAGCCTCAGCAGACAGCAAAGCTTCTCCATGGAGTGCCAAGAAGGCAGGACCGCAGGCATAAGCACACAGCCCTTCTCTTTTGCCTACCTGCTCTGTCCATGACTGCTGGCAACTAGTGAAGGAGCAGGGGCTCTGAGTCAGGGTACCGATGGGGTGGACTTGCTGGGCAGTACTGCCCAAACACACATACACCACATTGGAGATTTCTGCTATTCCTGGTCCCGGCAGCCTACTTGAAGCTACTGAGCTGCAGGTCCAGAAATTCTGAGCACACGTGAAAAATCTTCATGTTTTGTGTGGGACAACACTTTTTTGGCAGAAAAAGAAGAAGTGCTTGAGAAAATCTGGGCATATGGCAGATATCTTTGAAGTGAATGACTTGAGTGGGAAGAAGTGAGTGGAGGGGAAAGGGACTGCCTTATGGAGCGAGGCTGGGAAGACAGAAACAGAAGAGTTTGCTGAGCATAAGAGGAACACAGTGCCAGAGGAGAGACGCTCCACCATCTTCCTGCCTCTTATTAAAACAGTCAAGTTTTCTGTTTTGGACAAGGCAGCAGTAAGAGAAGAAAATGTCTCTTTTTTTTCTCATACTTGTCCATCAGTCTTAAATCTTAGAAGCAGAAAACACCTGAACCTGAGTGTAAACACCTGAACCTGTTGTCGCAAGTTTTTCATGCTGAAACATTGTCTGATAAGAGTCAGAATTTTCATTATCCCTTTAGGGCCTTTATCTTTTCTTCGGAAGTCTTCTAAAATGATCTGGTTACTCTCTAGGACACAGAGTATTTATTTAGTGGATTAAATAAGCATTTTTCACTCTTTTTTTTTTTCTTTAATGTGTTGAGTACTTTAATGCAACACATTTGCACTTATTTCACATATCCACAGAAGTCAATTATGATTCTTTGGGTAGAAAAGAGGCCCTTCTCTTTATACAGAGAACGGACAAAAAAGATTGTGGTATGGTGCCAAACCATCTCAGGTCGGTTTGGGTAAGTATGCCACTCTTATGAAGAACACAACATTTACTAAAAAATTCCTCCCTGTTTTTTTTTAGAAATCTTTTGCTTAGTCTCACCCTTTTTTTCTTATGTTTTGAGAAATCTTAGTATAGTGCTAGTTTTCTTTGTCAGCTGATATTCACTTATTCACAACTTTTTATGTTCATTGCATATGAAAGAAGAACAGAGTTTAAACCCATCAGTTTCTTTATTCTACAAATTCTTACTTTACAGTAAATAAAAAGGCATGGGCTAATGATTAGCTTCTGTTTTGGAAACTGGCACAAGTTGATTCACTTGCTGTCTCTAGCATATATCATATCATCAGTTGACCACTGGCAACATTTATAACCTCTCAAGGCCTTAATTTTCCAGTAGTAATAGTTTTATGGCCTATTTCTCTAAAAGACATGTCTGGATGCCTAAAACTCCCCATTTAATACTCCATCTCCTTTCAGGAAACCACTTACATATGCATATTCATTTTACATTTCAACCCACTCCAAGGGATGCTGGCCACATACTTGAAATTAAGCACGTGCATAAATGCTTTACAGGAACAGACTTTTACACTCATGCAACAGTTTACCAATTGATGGCCTTCGGGAAGGGTCTTTTCTCTGCAGCTGAGGAGTTCGAAGATATCAAACTCCACTATCCCTCCTGCAGTGACGGTAACCTCTGTAAGGGCGCTTGTTGCTGGATGTGGCTGGATCTCTTAAACTGCCCCAGCTGTTGGCTGAATGAGTGTGTGGCACAGCCCCTAGTGCTAACTGAGCAGGAAGGAGGTGCTGGAGACAGGCAGACACGGGAACCTTGGCGCTCTAGCAGCCCAAGAGAGGAGCTGCACCTCAGTTAGATGCTATGGCTGCTGCACTCCGAACTGGGAGTCCTTCCCATTTCTTCCCACTAATATTCCCTTGAACTTCACTGACAACAAAGAAATTGCCCTGTTTGTGGGTCAACATTGGCTGCAACCTCTTGGGTATGTAGGTTTTTATTAATAAAGGAGAATAAAATATAGAAATAAGCAGTTTAGAGGTAGATACTGAACTTGACATAAACAAGTACCAAGAATCTAACTTTCCAGTTGGAGACGGTTGCGATTAGTGATGGGGAAGGGGATCGTTTGTCTGTCAGACAGGTGTGTGCTTACCACTGAGAAGCAGCTGATTACGCCGATATGAAGCTGGCAGCTGACCAATGTCTTCTATCCTATGGCTCATTACCCTGGAAAGGTGACCAGTGTGACAGAGGCTTCCCACAACGATGCTGTGCAAGTACATGGGCTCTATGAAAGAGCTGAGGAGAGCACCTTGAAGCCCGAGGATATTCCATCTGGAAAAGAAATTTAGGAGCATTAAAACATGTGGGTGCAGGAAGGGTCACAAGGGAGGCCATGTCTGTCCCTGCATTGGCATCTTGCAGGAGGATTCACTTAATCAATCCCGACCAAGCCTCCCTCGGGCTTCAGATTTGTTTGGGCCATTGCAGCAAAAGTCTGTGTTAGCAGTGCAGTGCATGAAGCACTGCGCTGTCGGATTATTTTATTATACACCTGTAGACCTGATGACTGTACTATGGTATTAGATTATTGTGACACCACTGACTTAAGAGACTTATTCCCCTCTTGTGCTATTGCAAACTGAGGCCTCCTGCTGAGAGCTATTCTTTATAAAAGCATTTTGGTTTGATGAAAGTTCATTTAGCACAAGTCTTTAGCAGAATTGTATTTTTTTCCTGACACCTGCTGTGTGAGGGCTTTTGTTATTCTGCCCTTTACTTTTTGTCATACTCTCCAGTCCTCTAGTCATAGATGCAAAATTCCATGTGATTTGTGTGACCAATAACACTGCAGCAAAATTGTGAATAATTGCAGAAACCTCACAGGCTGACACTTTCTTGCAAAAACTACCAAGCAAATATGAAGACAACCATAAGAATCAAATCCTATCCCTGAAGAGAAAGGGAGAGAATACAGCTAGGCTTTTAGGCACTTTGTTTGTAACATAATTTGACGCACGGGAAGGTGTTCAGACAGGTGAATTTGTCTCACCTTGTTGTTGTCTCAAAGGTTCTATAAAGTGATGGTGAAAACCTTGGGGCCTTCAATCCATTAATGACTGTGAGTTGCTTACTACTGCTCTTGAACTAATTGCCAGAACAGTTCTGCATTTTAATGTCCTCTGAATTTTTACATAAATTTAGGCAATAATATGTCTGATTGCTGGTTCTATGTTGTCTTCTCTAGCAAACCTATCTAGTTCAGACGATCTAACAAGAAATTATTCTCCACAAAACAAATGGTCATGTACTTTCTTTTATTTGAATAATACTTTTATATAAGTTGAACACTGTGAATCAGTTTGAATAGTTTTGAGCCCAGAAGTTCAAACTGACAACTCCTCGGAAAAACATAATTTTGCAGATCATCTTTTGGCTCATTAAAAAGTCAAAACATTGGCAACATTTGGGTCTCTGTAGCTCAGTGAAGGGAAGGGCAAGAGGTGTCTGCTCTTTAAGGCACCATCTAATGGTTGCCATGCTAAATAATGTGTTTAAAGCACTGCCTTCACCAGCAGCAAGCATTATGTAGCTAATTTCTTACATCATTGTTCTCTTCATTAATTAACATTTCTCAACTGTTAGCGCAATTATTGCAGTGCCTCCATGCTGTATGTCTCTTTTCATGATTAATAAGGAGTCATTATATTTCCCTTTCCTGAAGCAGTCAATTAACACGGAATACTTTCCATTAATTACTGAATGTTTAAAACCAGCATGCTGTACCTGGAGAGCAATCTGCTCTAGGAACCTGTGACACCAATTGCTTTAAAAAGTTCTCTTTAAATTTTATTCCAAAAACACAAGCAATTTAGCCGGCTATATTAATTTGCCTCCGAAGCAGGGCTGTGAATGAGAAACATCTTTTAATCTCATGCAAGAAAAGGCAGCCATCTGGCTGCTGAGGATTTCAGAGTCAGACTCTCCCTGTCTCCCTCTGTAAATGCAGATCATTAAAGTAATGTGTTCATCTACATAAAACTCAAATGGAATATAAAAGGTAATATTTATATACAAACAATTTAGTCCCACAATTTAAACAGTCATTGGTTTTATGAAACATTTACTTTAGTCGATCAGATTTGCATAACTTCATTTGAGGAAAAAAGTGTGGTCATTCCTGCAAATAATATCACTTTTAAAGGAAAGAACTATCTGCCTCTTTGCATAAATATCTTATCAGGATGCAAAATTAATAATCCAAGCTAAGAAACAGAGATGAGTTCAGCAAAGAGCACTAGGCTTCAAATGAGCTTCTAAGCTGAGTAAAAAAATTAGACCATGATGTCTTTGCCCAGATGGAAACTTGCAAGATCTCACTATTGTCTTCAACATTTGACATTTCCTTAAAAACAACAACAACAGCAACAAAAACTTGTATATTTGATTGAAAAAGAGTTTAAAAATCAGATAAACAAAAAACCAACATATGTTCAGCAGTAAATAAATTTTAGCAATATGCACACATAAGAAATCATCTGAGCTTTATTTACAAAAATAGAGGACTGCGTTCAGATCATATATTATGAGGTCCTGATGCTTATTTTACTTAAATTCTTTACAAGAAACCTGTTTCTTCCTTAATGATATCTCTCAGCCTAATTCTGAACTTGTTCCTGCTAGTGTAGAAAGGGATTCAGTTGTCGATGGAGTTTGATCATTGGAAATCATCAGCAGGGGAAGTTCCCACCATTTTACTCAGGCTGCTTCTGCTCTGTGGATGAAGAGAGCTCCTGTGGAGGGCTGCTGCTTCCTTATTTTACATAGACAATAGATTTATTTGACAAATATTTGGGGGAAGGTGTTTTATCCTGTCCACTTTCCATCCCTTGACATGCACACATGGATAATGCACTTGGCTGTAACGACTAGCTCAGCCCTGCAATAATTAAGCACCTATGGCACTATTTATAGGTGGATGATAGGGAATGATAACACTTGCAGCAACACCAAAACTATCAATAAGTGTTCATTTCTGAAGGAGCTATTTCTCTGTTGCTTAATTTAGGTGCATGGAAGTAGCTGTGTTCCCATCTGTAAAAAAGTGCTCGCCTCAAATGTAGCTTTTCAAAATAGCATTATTATTCAGAACAAATGCAGTGTTACATTTTGGGCCCTCAATATATCAATGTGACTTTACTCACTATGAAGAAGTATGATGGATCATTCTGGATTTTTCCTAATTGTGCCAGATTTTAAAGGCTGTTTTCAAGGGCAAGTCATCCTTCTATGCCACGTGCTTCTTAATAACCCTTCCAATAAAGAGAAAATCAACCCACTGCTCCCTTTGTCACAGATCTTTTTTTTTTTTTTTAAATCCAAATCATCTTCTGCCAGCAGGATCAATAAAACCAAATGTCTCCCCTCCTTCTGTAAATACAAGAGCTTTTGGTGCTTTGGATGGAAGGAAAGACTACCCTTCATTTTGTTCAAACACCAGCTATTACTGCACTGTTTACAAATACAAAATCCCGCGTCCGGTTTTCAATATAGATAATCCTTAGATAAATATATTTTTGCCTGTTTGTCAATCACCGAAATGCCAGGGAGGGATGGGAAGGCACCGGGAGCAGGCAGCCTTTCTTTAGCGAGATGAGGTTTCCCCTGGCTGGGATGGCGGGTGCTCCTGAGCACCCTCGTCCCTGGGCACCGCAGCCTCCTCGCTCGCTGGCCGTGACCGCTGCCTCACCTCGTGAATTCCCCCGAATCCGACCGAAATGCAGACAGCAAAAATATGGAGTGTGTTGAGAAAGGGGCTCTGGGGCAAACTGGTGCTGCCCCTTGCAGTGCTCGGTGGGACTGAAGTGTCGCTTACGGACCTTTGGAAACCTTGCCCATTAAAGAATACAGCTAATAAATTTCAAAGCTGATTTTGTAAAGGCTTTTTATAAAATATGCACCTTTTGTCATTACTAACAGCTTTACATCTTATTGCTTAGCATGTCCTTAACCTACTGCAGCCCAGATGCTATTACCAGTAATTCCTTCTGGGCTTTACACAATATAAATTGTTATTCATGGTGGTCCATGCTCAGCAGAGCACCTGGGGTGTTCCTATTTATATGACTATTTAGCTATTATTGGTTTGGAAACTGGAACTAGTGCATTAGTTTCTGATCTGTATTTTAGCAGTAGGTGGCTTATGTATGTTTTCTGGAATATACCTTGTGGTGAGGGATTGAAATTGAAATCTCAGTCACACAGAAAGGGGTTAAGAGAGGGAATTACAAATCATGTGCACAAATCATTCCTAATTGAAGATCTGGCTGTGTTAATTGATTTTCATTTACATTAATATGCAGCCTTTGAAGTAGCTTTTCTGAAGAGATACCTTGTAGGGCTAGGGCTCCTTTTAGCAATGGCTCTAGTCGACAGGCTAACACTAAAATAGATCCGAGAAAGACAATTTCTAACGTTGACTTTTAGTCTTTCATTTTTATATGCTACATTTAAATATAGCTTAATGTGCCTAGATGATCTGGCAAAGTGCTATTTCAGATTCCTACTGCTAAATCCTGATACAGTGCTTTAGCACCAAGTTACCTTGCAATATTCTGAACACAGTCATGATACAGATTCATTCCTACTTTCTAGCTTATGGGCCCAAACCCACAGACCTTAGCCACGGGACAAGAATAGACTGCCAGTGCTGTAATGTGCAACTTGGAGGTCCTTTCTTCCCGTTTCTGCCATTTTACAGGTGAGGTATAATTTAGACGTTCTAAGTCTTACTTAGCCCCTGGGCTTAATGGCACTGTTTTTGTGAAGTACAAGAAAGTGGATGACCATTAACCCGGTGGCAAAAAAGTACACAATCTTTTAAAGGTGACCTTTTGAGAAGCTGCAGGAAGAAAACAAATTTAAGGCCAGAGTGAATAAAATACACATTGAATTCTGACTGGTATTTGCTCAACAAAGAGAATGTTTGTGAGGGTAGTTCTTCCCAAATCCAGGGTAAGCATTCCTCAAGCATGCACCCTGAGAGGGCAGCTGCAAACGCGTGTGTCTGGAAGAGGACAGGGGAATAAACCTCATGCATTTACAAATATGTCACTTTAGTTTGGGTAGATGCAAGTCTGATGCACAGAAAGCTGGCATCTCTTCCAAATAAATCTATCTGGGGGCTCTCCAGAGAGCACAAATACATCCTCCAATCTCCTTGTGTCAGTGTATCAAGGAAGAGCAGTATGTTGCAGAATTTGGTGCCCAGTGAGACACCCAAATAAGATCTTTTTTTTGAATTAACCTTAGCACCAAATGCTTGGATCAAGATACTCAAAATTCTTTGCAGAAAGAGGCAGTGGAGGTGCTGCAGCCATGTGTGGCCTGGAAATGCTGGTTTATGCCATGAGAGCACCGTATCATGGAAACCCCGGCACCTCCACCACGTGGTTCTAGCACTAGTTCACGTATCTGCGAAACCACGAGCAGTGGCTTTCATCAAACTTTTATGTATAGCTGTTTAGGTGGAAAGACCCTGCTATTATGGACTGGCTAATGCCACAAGAACCACAGAAGAATCATGGAATCATTACGGTTGGAAAAGATCTTCAAGATCATCAGGTCCAAACACAAATCATGCCTGTTAAACCATGTCCCTAAGCAGCTCATCTACACATTTCCTGAACACTGCCAGGGACGGTGACTCCACCACTTCCCTGAGCAGCCCGTTCCAATGCTTTGCCACTCCTTCCGTGTAGAAATTCTTCCTAATATCTAACCTGAACCTTCCCTGGAGCAACTTGAGGCTGTTTCCTCCTGAGTCGATAGTTATTCTGGAGAAGAGACTGACTCCCCTTCACTAAAGAAGAAGAGAGATGGGTCTTGGCCATGAGATATGTAAACCTGAAGAGCCTGGAGCATGAACAAGAGGCTTTGTGCAGAATAGGAGGTGAGGTGCTACATGCTGTTAGACACATGGGACTGAGGGGTGAGCGGTGTCAGAGGCAGGGGAGGCACTGCTTCCATGACTCAGAGGAGAAAGTTCATGGAAGGGAAGGAGGTTTATGGACTGTGAGTGGACTCTGATTTCAGGCAAAAAGTCTGTCCAGAGGAGTGAGGAATCTTTGTAAGGGAAATGTATTGTTCTTTAATATTTTACCCAGTCCTTTCTATTTCTTTTGCTAAAGGAATAAGAAGAGAATGCACTTGGAAATTCTTATTTTGTACATGTTGGCATTTATTTATAAGAGGCCCACCAGCACTTGCTGGAATATCCTGCCTGAACATGTGCCACCTCTCAGCACGTACTGGCCTGAACATGTCCCACGATCTGAGACTGGGAATTTAGTGCTGAACTTCCTTCATGTTTGGTCAGTACATTTATATCCTCAAAGAGGTATTGAACTCTAGAGACATCCTGGTTTTAACTAAACTTCTGTGTTTGTGTGTGTGCATGTACATATGGGTCAGTTTTCCTTCAAATATTTGTTTCTTTATGGACTACAGCTGTAGAAACTTCCACCAAGAGCAACATTAGCCTTACCCTGATCTTTTAGTAAGCAAGCCAACTAGTTGCTCCTGTGTGTTGTCACAAAAAAAAAAAAAAAAAAAAAAAAGAATGTTTTTAGGACTGCTATTATTTTGTTATTATTTGTTATTATTTTGTTCGGGCTGTTGATGCTTTTTGCCCACATGCGTACAATGTTAAAGCAATGCAGAAGAAAGCGAAAGTCAGCCTTAGATTTTAATATAATCAATGAACTTCATGTCTAAAGCATGTGGCTTAATCCTAAAATCCGCAGCACTGGAAGACTGAACTCACTTCAGCTACATTGCGAGTCTTACAGAAGTTGTGTGCAAGCTAACACTCTCCTAGGGTAGGTTATTTGGGGATTCACAGAGCCCAAACTTTAAATTTGCACATATAAATGCATAGATTTTTAAAGCCAGAAGGAAGCACCAAGATCTAGTGTGACCTCCTTTATAATAAAATTGCAGAATTTCACCTAGAGATTCCCTGCCTGAGCCAAATAACATGAGTATTCATGCCAGAAGTGTTTGCTTTAATTCGGTAAGGGAATAGGTATGATACCAGGCTGTTTATCCTGCAATCTCCACAAAGTAACAGAGCCCAAATAATGCATACCAAGCATCAAAATCTCATAGCAAACTTCTGGTGATAGTAATAAAAATTGCTAAATGCCTCTGAATAACAAATAAATCTGATTAAACCACTCTTTGCTAGAGGCTATCCTGTGAGCAGGAAATAACATAAATTGTTAGATATATGATTTATAGAAAATCATTTGCTCTTTTGAGTAACTCTTTCCATTCTTGGATCTTTGATATTCTGATAGCAATATCTTTTGCAAATAATGCAAAATTATATATATTTTAGCAGCTACTGGTTAGGTTCTCAAGAGGAAAAGTTCTCTAACAGCCCTCTGCTCCTGAGGGGCCTTTACAAGCAATAAAACCCAAAGCATCCAAGTGAAATTTTGTTAAGTTATCCGAATATGAATTCAGCTTTGTTTTTTTTTTTTTTTTTTTTTTTTTTTTTGTATTGCAAGACAAATCCAAATGATGTAAAAACAGATTCTTGTGTCGTCCGCATATGTGAAGGGTGAACTGCCCATGTGTTAGAGAACATATTTGGAGCTCTGAAGTACAGTGCAAGTGCCACTGACTGAACTCTCTACTGGGCGAGGGGAGAGGGAAAAGAGTCTTTACAAGGCAGTCTCCTTCACCGAACTCCTTTCTCGTCTATACTTTCTCTGTTCATAGATGAACAAGCCAGAAAACAGACTCATGATGGGTGAAAAACGATTAAGGCACAGAAACCTTAAACTTCTTCCCCTTTTGGATATAACATAAATTGTTCATAGGTCATATTTAATAGGGTAAACTAAAATTTGGTATCTATCTTTTTGAAGCCATCATATCCAAACTTCTTCTCTCCACTCAGCTAATCTCCACAAAACTTCCTAAGCGCCAAAAATCACTGCCAATATAGTCACTAGTGGCTTGATCTGGGAGGAAAATCTTTTTGCAGACCTTTCCTGTGGTATTCGTGCTTGATTTTCCCTAGGTGACAGATTTTCGTACTAGAACTTGTGAAACCAACTGAGGTTATGGCATAAATATGTGCAGTTATAAGCCTGGTGGAAATAAAATAGCACCTCCATGTCTCACAATGTGACTGGGCAGGTGGAAGGAAGGGGCAGTTGTGAACTGCAAATGCAGCAGGGTTGGGATCTCTGCTAGGAGGCCTTGGGCACTTGCTCTAGCAGCCTTCAGACCTTTTCCTGTGCCACATACCACTGTGGTGGCCACTTTACTCCATTTACCTTTCTTTGTCTCTCACGTTTGTCTCAGGTTTTCACAGTTATCCCAATGCTCTCTATTAACTCTGATTTCTTCTCCTCAAATATCCCTCTTTGGGTCCCTCTTGTCTGGTTTCCATCACTTCTGTATACCAGAGATGTTTACACCAAAACTATAAACAACCTCTTCTGCGGTCATTTTCTACCTTCAGCCTTCCACTTCTTCAATCTTTTCTCTTCAGCTGCTAATTTAGTGGTTCATCTACTCTTTTCTCCTGTCCCAGAACACTTAGCTTTACTCAGATATGCCCAATAACATTTAACTTTACTCAGAAATGCCCAAGATGCAGATGGTGCTTGGAAGTGGAACATGGCACAGAGGTCCCCTTTGACTCAGCATCATCTGGAAAGTCTTTTGGGAGACATGCTGGGTTGGGACCTTCTCAAGGAGATGCAGCAGGAAAATCCAGACAGATTTTCAGGGCCATTGAACTGCCTTATTAAATAAGCAAACCTTAATTTTTGAAGGTATCCTGAAATACTAAAATTCTTTGGCTTTGGGGAGCTGATTTTGCCAGAGGCTTGTGCTGCTCTTGCCACAGAAATGTCATCAGATTGCCCACCCGAACCCTTATTTCATGCATGGCCATCTTGTCTGCAAATGGCCTTGCCACTTATCTCGGGGTGGTGCCATGGACAAATGTACCAACTGCTGACACATGTGCAGCGCTAATTACACCACCACCACCACCATTTCCACAAACATTGTTTTTTTCATTTTTTTTTGCTGATTTTTTTTTGGTCTAGTGATTTTTTTTGGTCTAGGAAATCCTGTGACCATGTAAATAATTATACAAATAATAAATATTTCAATACTTAATATATATCAAAGATGAAAGCTGTAATTATTCTATTATCTTGGAAAAATATTGTAGTATATGGCTAATGGCATTCAAAACCAGAGTGCAGCATTTTAATTGTTAATCATAAATTTGTTTAGTTCTTTTTTTTTTTTTTTTTTTTTTGAGTCATATGTGTCTGAAGTTAGAAAACCCAGCAGCATTTGACAACAGTGTAGGAGTTCCACTGAAAACAGTTTGAGTTTTCTGTTGTCACTTTATGAATAATTGCAAATATTATAGCAGAAGAGGCCCTTTATCCTTCATACAAACAAACTACTCTACTTAGCAGAGTGCGAATTTTGTGTTCCGTCATTTGTGTCTGTCAGTATTCTCATTTGTTGGTAGAATCAGATATTTTTCTGCCCAAATGCCAACCTTTGCTAAGCCTATAGACCCACTTTAACTTTAGCAGGTCATCTGGTTAAAATTGAACTTATATAGTTGCATTAAACAGAACTTTTATACTTTTTAAAATAATATTTTGTATGTCCTGTACCATATTGGGCCAAATTCTCCGTTGATGTAGTTTAAATGAATTCTTAGGCATATTATTCCAGCAGAGAATTTCATCATAACGTTTACATTTTTGTCGTTATAAAGTAATGTATTTTACATGTAGAGCTGCATCTATAGCTTATACATATAACATACATATATATGTATGCATAATATATATATGCACATAAGTATGCAAGCATTTCTAAATATATACTAATAGTAATAAGCACACAGAGACTTTGTTTTTAGTCTGTGATACCCACCATTTGCTACTAGTTAACAGCCTAAACCAAGAATGGGAAATGTGTTGACATTTCATATGTCACCATGGGATCACATGAAATATTTATTAAACGGCAATTATTCTACAAAATATATATGTATATAGAATAGAGCAGGAAGCCATGTGAGAGAGGTGCCTGTGAGATCTGAGCTCTCCAGTGACATTCAAAATATTAGAAATATTCTTAATGGCAGTTAGCGCGCTTTATCCAATGGGGTGCAAATGAGGTAGGTCCATCACCCCATCACCGTGATGATGTGATGACTGTTTTGCAGCTTTCGAGTAAATGAGAGGTAAATGACCCACTAAGAGCAGAGCAGACGTGTTTTAGCTGTGTCCTGAAATCCTATTGGCAAAAGCGCTTCAAAGTGGGCTTATATTTTTGTCACACTTTAAAGAGCAACTAATGACCCGTGGAGAATTTGGGAAAATGTTCTATTTACATTCCATTCTATTTCTACGCTCTGCATTTGCATACAGAGAAGGTCCTTGTTTCTGCAGCGTTTAAAGTGCCCGCTAGTTATTTTCCACCGGTAGCCACAACTCTCTGTGATATCAAACTCATTCCCACGTGGCAAACATTTTTTTAAAACATGCTTTGGGTGCTACTTTACCTGGCAAGTTTGTCTGTGCAGGACATGGTGATGAGCTGCTCTCCCAGCAAGACGCCATCCCACGTCTGAACCGCGTTGTGGCACCGCACGGGAATGGTTCCTTCTCCAGACTCAATCTTTGTTCGAAGGTGCCCACGGTATTTTCTTACTATGTGCTTGCTGCTGTTCACTGGAAAAAAGAAACAGAAGAGGGAGATGAATGGGCAGTAATTAATTTTTTTTTGATGCCTTTTGAAAGAAACACAGTGTTGGTGGTAACACTTCCATTTGCAGAACCTCTTATAGATGTTCATTAAGTTGAATGGCAAATTGGAAGATTGCAGACCAAGCCAGCAGCAAAATGGAGAAAAATATGTGCTCCCTAGCATGATTTCATTTTCACAGAAATTCAAAATTTAAGCATAGCACCTTTTGAACTCAAGTTCCCATTTCCTTCTGTATTTGAAAAGCACTTTTTTTAATCTCTTTCTTTTTTTTTTTTTCCCTGTGCCTGTAGGATTGAGCTGAGTCAGGGGAATCTGTAGAGAACACTGGTTCAGAGAGCAAGATCGAAGGGTAAAGACTCACACGTCTGACCCACTCCAGACCAATACTCCGGTGTGATATTCAGTGGCAGTTTCTGAATGATTACCAAACTGAAGTCATGGCTTGTTATCATCTCAAGAAATTTCACTGAAAGTTCTCAAAAGTTGAAGTGCTAAACTTGTGTGTCTAAAGCAAATTTAAACTTGGCAGTTTTTCACTATTTGCTTAAATTCCTTCCATAGGACCCATAAAGAAAGACACACTACTCTCTCATGTCCTATTAATATCTGCTCTGCATTGCTCTCAGCCACTTTAGTGATCTTATATGCTTCACAGAAATGCAGCTGTCTTTGGAGCAGGTCAGGCAGCTTGTCCTGTGCATCAGGACCAGTCTGAGTCTGGAGACATGTAGTAACTGCAAAAGATAGTGGTATTGGGGGAGCGCTTTGCCTCCATTTTGGTTGAAAAAGATAAAGACTGAAGTTCATTACTGAGATCACTGTCACTATATCTATATTACTACTTTTATTATTGCTTTATTATTGCTATCTTTAGCATAAAAGAGTGGGAGATGGTACACGTGGTCTTTGCTTTCCAGGAAATGCCGTGCTGCCTCCACAGAGGCTCTTCGCCCGTATTTCCAGCATTCCAGCATATTTTTTCATGACCCGCCTCTCAGCTGGACCAGACGGTTTCTTCTTTTGAAAGTGACACCTCTCCGCCCTCCGCAGGTCCCGGGGCCGCCTGGCCCGTGTTCCTCACGCAGAGGAACACCACAGGGTCACAAGTCAAGGGGCCGGTGGGGCCGCCGGCAGCGAGCAGCTGGCTCCGCGCACCTTCCCCGGCTGCCCGCCGCCCCCCTCCTGTCATTTGTCACTGTCTCTGCTTTATACAACTGTTTTCTGTGCTTCTAGCTCTGGTGGAAGCAATTGATTGACTTTGGCTGCTGTCAATGGATTGTTTACAAAAAGGCAATGGAAAAACAAATCGCTCTGGAGCACTGGGATTAGCGAAAGCAGCAAACACATGTAGAACAGCAATGTCAGCGGTGACCTGCCAGCAGACGTGCCGGCTGAGCCTCCCCTCATCGTTTCCTCTTCGTTTCCTCCTCCGGGGGTGAATTCAGGGTGGGGGTGTGTGTCAGTGCTGGGATGGACCAGATATCGATTGGATCGACTGGCCATTGATGAAGTGGATTCCCGCCCAGGAACAGGCGCCACTGTACTAGGAAGGTTTGGAAATGATTTGGCGTTTGTTGAGCTACTTCAGAAATGATGTGTGGGGGAGAGCAGTTTGCTGTTCAGTCCTTAGGGAAACTGGGAAAACCAAATAAGCAAATAAAAAACAAAATAAGGAAAAAGCCCCAAGCTTTCAGAAATGTCTCAGATCTCTCTGCCCTGAAATTGTTGGCCTGTGCCAACAGCAGAGTGAAACTGCTCTTCAGGCCCTGTGAGCTGATCCTACATCCAATGCTCTGGTTTGAGATGCCTCCTGCAGCTCAGCGGATACTCTATGGATGTGATTACTTATCTGGGAACTGGTCCATATCTTTCTTGGGACACTGGGGGAAATTGTATCCACAGTGGTAAGCAGCATTTTTTTTTTAATGTTAAACAATGGTATGGTGGGAAGCTGCCATTAAATTTGGGCAAGGAATGGAGAAAGTGATCATTCTGCTAGGCAAACACATCTGGCTGTGGAATGGGGAGAAATGGATAGGGAAAAGATTTTTCATTAGCCTGTGCACACAAATAAGTGGTGGTGTGGCAGAGTTAGACCTCTGGAGTTAAGCACTAAAGAGGGGCTCAAGAGACCATTACTGCTTCAGCTGACAGCAAGCTTTACTTTAAGCAAATCAGTTCTCTTTACCTAAGTTTTCCCACAGGTATAATGAAGCAAATGATGTTTCCTTCTTCTGCAAATTCTTTCAAAACAACTGCTCAAAAACTATTTATGAAAGTTAGGTGCTACCCTATTAATACAGATCTGCTACAGGAGTCTACCTGCAGAAATCCCCCAGGACAAAATGCATTTTTAATATTCCTTTTCCCACCATTTTTTTTAAAGCATATTCTGCCTTGCTTGGACTTTCTCTCCCTATTTTGCATCTTTTCTCTACACTCTCTCACTTTGTCAGCTCCCAGTCTGCTCCTGACCGTACACTCATTGGTCTCCTTCATCACGCGTTTTCAGGGACTTCACCGTGTTGCTGCTCTTACGTTTTGAAGCTGCACACTTGCAGCATTGGGTGAAATGGGACATGCAACTGCTAGAGAATTTTAGCGACTGCGTGACAAGACGAATGGCCCCTCTCTTACGTTGCTTTGAAACATCACCTAGTGCGGAGCAATGTATCACATAATGTGCAGACAGAGATAACGAGGAGAGATCCACTTCAGGGAAGAAAGAAACACCAGCCCTGCTAACAACTCTTTAGCATTTAGGAAAATTAAAGCTGAGGCCAACAAATAGAGACAGGGATTTTTTTTTATTTTATTTTTTTTCCTGAGAGTTTAGGGTTTTTGATTATTTATTTTTTATTTTCATATTTGGCCTTCCCAGTTTTCCTCAGGACTGCAGTTTGACAGGTCAAATACCCTGAGCCTGCTTGTTCTTTTAGCTTCTCAACCTTGGCCTGAGAGGGCCAAAAACTGAATAATGAAGTTTTCCAAAGCACTTAGGAAGCACTTAGTTAGAGCTTGCACCATCTCAGTTTCCAGAAGCTCATATTAACTCACCCTGTGTATCTGACTTTGCTCCCTGTAACGCAGGCTCTGCCCAGGATGCAGCCAAGCAGGCAGAATTAGCTGAGAGGATTCAGGCAGCTGTGGGCAGTCTACGCTCACCCTGGGAAACACTTCCACAGCACTGATAAGGGGTTTTAGCTGCTCAACTACTATTAAATTCAATGACTAGGATGTGGCTAAAATCCTGTGCAGTACCGCATTTCTTAAGCTACTCGTATTACTGGGATAGCCAGAGCGCACATTCCAAAAACAGGATCTGCAGCATGTATTCAAAATAATAATAACCTAAAGCCCTGAATAGTTTCAGATTGCTGATGATTAAATTCAGATCTGAATTTGGAATGTACTTGGATCTTTTTTAACTTATTTTTAAGTAGTATATGAAGATATAAATATTGAACAAAGAAATAGATGAGGTATTTTGTGTATTTTTTGTATTCTGTGTATTTTTTACTGAAGCTGTAGACAGTCTAGCACATAAGCTGCTTGCCAGAAGTAAAATATGCAGTCCATTTCCTGGCACAGTCTGCTACAGATCACTTCAAAAATGTCTCAGAGAGATATTTATTTATGCACCTTGAAGCCACAAACTACAGCCTGCTGTTGTTCTCCTGTTTGGTATGATCAAAGCATGAGTGACTGAGAGCATTTCTGATCTTTGCTGTGCTAGTTCTCCAACTGCTTAATCTCAGCTAATTGCAGGGGAAAAGGCATCCGAGGATGCCACTTCAACCAGAACAAAATGTCAATTCAAACAGGAATTGGAAAGGACAAATTTAAAAATCATTTGGAGTGGATTTATGATGTACCACACTCACATGGGGAAATTACTCCTTAGAGTTTATAAGATAAAAAGGTGCATGATTATTAATTACTGGATTATAAATTTGCACAGGTGCCTTGAAATCTCTTCATTTTGAGACTTACTCCTTATTTTGTTAGGAGAAGTTCAGGCTGAAATGGTAATGAAAAAAACTACTACATATTTATTGTTTAGTTGAAGAGGAAATGGACGGTGATTAAACAGAAGCACATGAGTATAGTTCAGTCTGAGATTCAGCATGACTACCCTGGAGGTTCATTTTCTATTTCCCTGCTTCAGTGGAGACTGTTCTCTCCTCTTGAAGGAAGAAATAAAATGGCCTGGCTTGCATTTTTTTCGGTCCTGGACCCTCAGTTCGCCAGCATGGTTTATCAACCTTCCTTACACCTCTTCAAAACAAGTGTCAGCATCTCACTGCCTTTGTATTTTGGTAGTCTTTAGAGGCAGAAGCTGAGTGCATTGAAAGAGGAAGCCCCTCTGAAAGTGCCGCTGTGCATCCATCCTGTGAGGGCCTCTTGTCCCCAGCCCTGGAGGTACCACAGACACCAGGCTTAGCTCAAACGTATGGCGAGATGCATCCTAAATGTACGGCGAGATGCACCCCAAAAAGTCTGGAGGTGCTTTAAAACACACACAGGTCTGCTGGGCTTGTGCCACGAGTGGGGCAGCCTCATGTCAAAAGTGCAGATCTAGGGTTTGCGCTGTATCACTAAGCATATGCCAAAATAAATGCTCAGTAACTAATGAAGTATTTTACATGAAAGCCTTGGACATCAGTGAGGAACGGAAATTAACAGTCAAAATTGAAATTCTTTATCCTTTCCGTCCCTTGATGCCTATTTCCTGGATAAAATCCTGGTATGGGGAAGCAATCAGGTATCCCATGACTTTATTAAAGAGGCTACCTTCAGCATTTTGATGTTTCTTTTCTTCATTAATCTTAAAATAAGAAAATCTGTGCATTACAAAAGAGTTTACTATTGTGTCTCTCTTTCAAGAACCCCAGGGATCAAACTATGACTAATTAATTAATAGACTCTCTAAAACAATTTGTTGACAACGAAGTCACACTTACCTCTCAGGGTTGTAAATTACATTTACTGGCAAGGAGGAACGAGCAGTGCTGGGTTAGGCATGTGGGAGATCGTGCATGCTGCCTACAAACTCAGGCTGCAAACTCCAGCTTGCTCTGGAGGATGAGTATGTTGAAGCCAAAAGCCCAAGTTTTATCAGCAGAATTAAGATTCTGTGCATGTGGCAATCAGGGAAAGTACAGCTTGAACACATCAGGATTATTATTTTTAATTACTAATTGCTCCTCTCATCTAAAATTAGATGTGCAATGCCTTCACTTTGCAAGTGCAGTTGCCCCCGCAGTGCAATGCCTAGAGATCTGGGAAAGGGCTGGGTGGGCTTTATCTTTTGTGTGAAAAATTGCCTTGTGTGAAAAATTGTCAACATTGCCAACCCATTTGGTGACAATTCTCTTCCCTGACATATTTTAATCAAAAAGTTTACACAAGCATAAAGAGAATGTGTTATTCATCATAACCCTCTTTCCCTTATAAAAGAAACTTACTGTTACTCATGTGGGTTTTGGATTTTGTTATTTTGTTTGGAAATTGAAATCTTCAGAAGTGGTTAGGAAAGGAAAGCTGTGAAAGATACCAGCAAAATAAGAAAGCAGAAGATGAACCCTATGAAACAGAAATCTGTCAAAATATTCTTGAATTAACACCCTCTGTGACTAGTGTGAGCCTACAGAGGCCACGGTCCCTGCTTCTTTCTGAGGCACGCTCTAGTTCAACTTCAGTTTCTGAAGCTAGGGCAGAAATGACTGGGTGAAGTCCTATGGTCTCTCTGGGTAGAGAAATTCAATCTCCAGATCATCTGGAGATGGTCCCTGTTTGCCTTACAAAATTATGAATTGCAATTAATAGATCATTATGAAGAATGATGCAATAGGTCTTAAAATACACAATGATTTTCATTTTAATATCCTACTTGGAGCATTAGTTACCCTTCTTCAAAGCTGTGACAGCTGGATAATGTTTATTGACATTTTACAGGTGTGGAACTAGAAATTAGTAAAGTGAGCGGTTCAAGGAGAGTAGAGAAGTAGTCATGATTAGGCTTAAATTATGTTGCCACTCTTAAGCAATTTTCTCCAGATTTCCCATTTCTTGTAGGCCTAAGAAACACTAAGTATTTTCAAAAGTCCCCCCAAAATCTCATCTGAACCTTAGGTGCCTGACAAGCTTTATAAAACTTAACTAATGAGCTTTACCTCTGACTCCCACTCAGTGGAAATGGTATGTAAATTAGAACAAATTAGACCTAAGTGAGGGTAAGTTTTGCCATGGGGATTTCTCCCAGTTACTGTTTGTTTCTTCACCCCAAATATGCACCATAAAACTCGTATCTCAGTCTTCCGACTCTAATGGGCGATCAGATGCCACAGTAGCTGAGACAACAGTGCCCCGGGGCATATGGTCTCTGTCCATGCTGCAGAAGACCTCAAAGAAGCTCAAAAATATTTATTCTTTGGGCTGGGCAAGTTTTGGGACAGCCTCTCTGAGTTAAAATTTCTGTCACTGTTCTCAGAGCTCCTCAGCCATGGCCTTTTGCTGATTAATGTAGCCTTTTTATCACATCTGAACACTGTGTCCAAATGCAATGTTTTACAAATCAGCAAAATCTAGTAACAAAGCAGAATCAATAAATACAACGCAATTCTCATTGGTGATTCAAGCTTTCTGTTAATTTAGGATCTGATTATACCTGTGAAAACCTGTTTTTCTGAATCTTGACAAATACACTTTGCTTTACAGGAAAGCTTTTCAAAGCTGTGGCTAAGTGCTGTTTTTGAGCTCTTCCTACTTCCCAGCAGATTCTTTCTATTTTCCCCAACAGACACGTAGTGCACAAACACATACTTATAAAAAGTCTTATTTTCTACTTAAGAAATAACAAACTCTAATCAGCAAAAACCCAAACAAACAAAAGCAACCAAAAATATTGGAAGGAAAGGGAATAGGAACATTTTCAATGAATTGTCATATCCAAAGAGTTTGCTCTGGATATCTGGGTTCTGACAACCTTTTTATAGCAGAGACTGGAAAAAAGGAGATTGTCTAGCTCAGTGATAGTTAATTCACTAGAGCGCTGATTTGGACTTGAGAGGTACAGGGTCAAGTTTCTCTTTGATACAAAGTGGCCTGGAATGGAAAAGCCCATTCTGATCTAGATGTGAAAGAAAATGAAGTAGAGCTTTGCCCACTGCAAGTTAGTAAGTGCATAACCACAAATATGGAAAATATTGGATGTGATGACATTTTCACACAATTACTTTATTTTGAAAATTTGCTCAACAGGTTTTGATTTTATTCCAGTGAACCAGTGCTTTGAGATCTGGAAGTTGCCCATGAAGTTAGCCATGGTGGTTATTCCATAGCCAACTCTAGAAAAACTCCACTAAACCTAATTATCTTATGGAGATTGGACTCACTAAAAAGCAAAGTAATAGCAACATTTCACAGGTTGCCTTTTTAGCATATAAAACTTCCAGTATAGCAAAAACACAACACCAGAACCTCTTTCAGAGGTTCATCCTGGAGTACAGCATGATAACACCAATAAAACCAACAGCACTTTCACAGCATGACCACACTCTGCTCTCACTGTTTCTATGCCTGGAGATCTCTGGTTTATCTGTTAAGTTTAAAGATTAGAAGGCTATTTAGTGCAACAGACATTTCCTTTGGATTACCAAAAGCAATGCAATTTCCAGCAGTGAGAACACCTGGAACAGCCCATCCTTGCTATGTATTGCAGACCCTCTAGCACTGCTTTTTCAGCTGAGTGATGGGTCAGGCTGCAACGAGCTGCAACAGCTACTGCTTCTGCAGCATCTCCCTTCAGGTGGCACAAGGAGTGCTCCTGGGTTCAGAACAAAGTGCTCTGAAGTTCAAAGTTCAACCTGTCCCCTGTGACTGGAGCCTTTTCTTTTCTCACTGCTTGTTTTTTTTTTTTCCCTCCTACAGTACTGAAGGATCAGGGACTGAGTAGGAGATGCTGGGGAGGAAAGCTTCTTGCCGAACTGGTCCCACCGACCCCTCTTGACTGCCCCGCATGCTGTGTGTAGTACCACGCACACATCTGCGAAGCCTTGAGCTGAATCATTGCTCCAACTTATAGTGCTTCGTGGGTTTGGGGAACCTTTACGCTATGTGCTGTGTCCTACAGTCATCTCTGACCATTTCAGCTGCTCTGCACGAGGAACGAACCTCACCTTCGCTCCCAGTCGAGAATTACATGTGTAAGTGATGGAGAGAGCTAACCAGAGGTGACAGTACTGTGGCCATGTTTTCCCTGCCTACTTAACTTGAGTGAAAGCAGCCACTCTCTAAAATAGCCTTTCAGCAGCCAGGAAAGATTGAGTTAGAAGAACAGGATGATTATATATAAAATTGATGAGTGCTACCAGACCTCAGCGGGGACCTAAGTTCCTTGACGGACCAGCTTCTAGTTAGCTGTAACAGTTCTTTGTATTTCCTCTACATTTACTTTGGTAAATTGAAGCTATGTCAGTGGCACATGCAGGAATGCGCCAGGGTTTTAATATGATTCGATCTCCAAAGAAGCTGACAAGGAGCCCATGCTCAGGTCCCAAGCCCAGCTGTCTGGGTCATCCTAGTTTAGCCTTAATGAAGTGAATGGACCATTTTCCTTCACCTTTTTTAATAACCAAGTTCCCAAGCCACTGAAGTAAGCCAACAATCTCATGCTGTGTTTGCAATTTCTGCAGCATCTTTTGCATGACAAAGCAATGTGGACTGACCACAATAATTCACCTAGTGCTGAGATTATTTCTCCTGAGGCAGTGTGCAGCATTACAGCCCACAGCACAATTTTTTTTCCCCCCTTCCTTGTTACTTTGGGGTAAGATTCTTTACGATAACTCTCTTGTGAGGTTACCCCAAGGTATTGCTCTGCTCAGTCAGAAGAAAAATAGAAAAATAATGCACCTTCATCTTGTTTCTACACATGGGTCATTCATAAATTTGACTTTACAAAGAGGAAGCTGCTTTTTGTTTGAATCTGGTCATTTCCAGCCATTCTGCGCTGGGATAGGACGTTCAGGGACTGATGTGAGGATGACACACTGCAGTAATATGAGTCACCCCCACTTGAACACAGAGTGCTGAGTGGTGCGAGCAGGGCAACCCTTTGAGGCAGCCCTGGCACCAAGGGTTAACACAGAATATTGCACTGAGAGTTGGATGCTGAATTCAGCAGCTGGAATTGTAAGCAGTGAAAAGCACGGGTTTGCACAGTGAAAGCACCTGGGAGTAGACAGAGCAGGAACTCTTCAGCACCCTGACTTTACTGAAAAATCCAGTGCACATTCTCTCTCCAGCCCGACACCTCCAAATGCAAAGCTTGCGCTCACGTGGCTGCATGTGTATCCTGTTTGGATGGGAGCTGTATGAAATGTGTGTGCATGAGAGCTTCAGCACAGCTGTAGGTTAATAGACAAGCAGGAGGAAGACCCCATGTGGAGCGGATGCAATGGTGTGTTTCAGACCTAAAGGGAGCCGGGGATAAAACAGGAGCGGGGCTATCAAGAAGTCAATGGTACAAGGCAATACAGCATGTTAGCAAGAGATAGAAAAGCAGCCCAGGGGACATGAATGGAGACAAGCCCTGGGGCAGATTCTCTTGTCTCTTTGGCAACGCAAGTAGAGAAAAAAGGCAGAGCTCATCTCTAGTAGGAAGATGGACAGGAAGGTTAATTCCTGCCAGGAAAGGAGGAGTGGGGAAGTGGAGGATTTATTAGCTCAATTTTTTAGCCATTCATTTTGCTTTTCAAGAGGCTCTTAAAAAAAAAATAATAATAATAAAAAAAAGCCAGCGAGTCAAGAAGCCCTAAATTAGCTAGTAAGGCACTTCAGCAAATCAAGGGCTTGATTATTCTGTGGTTTGCCCTAGATTCAGGAGAAGATATAAAATAAATATGCAGCAAAGACTACAGGTTTAGGCCTGTTTGCAGTGGAAATGGGGCAGTGGGGAACACGACCATGGACTCTTACGACTGCAGCTCATCCTTATGAGCTGGAATGTGTGTGCTGTAAAGAGCAAATTTTGGCCGCAGGAACCCCCCAGGAAAAATCCATAAAACTTTGTGCTGTGGCACTGTCCTCAGAGGAAGCCCAGGATCTAGAGGCACCTTGTCTGGATGTGCATGAAGGGAAAAGGTACTGGAAAAGGAGGTGCAGTCCCAGGGCCCTTGACCTACAGCTCAGAATTGGAGGCAAAAGCTCAGTGTATGGTGGAGAAGCTGGAGAGTGGTGAGGACAACCAAGTATGTGCTGCCTCTCTGCAAGTCTGCTGTGCAAGAGCCTTTGTGGGTGACCTTGAAAAATGAAGAAAGGAAGAGAGTCTTGGGGAGGAAAGTGGACTGGAGAGGGAGAGCAGGCTCAGTCCCTTAAAATGCTCCCTACTTCCTGAAATCTCACTCATATTTCCCCGCCTCGCATCCCTGTGGCACCACTGACCCTGCCTGCACTCCTCTCCCACTGTTCTGTCATCTCATCCCTTAGATTTGTGCCAGCCTCTCACTAAGGTTAAACTTCTTCATTTGGAGATGTTTGGTGCCTAGAGGCACCAAAAAGTATAAAAACTCCACCCAGTGCTCACACTAGACCTGTTCCAGTTGTATTTTATCTTGTTGAGCTGGCTCAGGATACACCAATAAACAAGTCAGCTCACTGCTGGTCCAAGAGGGGCTTCACTGCAAAATAAGGCAAAATTTGCTTTTTGACCCTAATTTCTTATCTTTCTATGTGAAACTTGCATGTTTGTCAACTCTCCTGACCTCTCCTTCTCCTGATCCCCTCTGCCTTGCAGCCATCCACAGGAATGCAATGACCACAGCAATAAGGTCAGGTTTTTACATCTGCCACCAGTTTGCCACCCAAATCTCCAGACAGAAATAAACTTGGTTTCAAGTGCATGCTAACTTATCTCCTGCCTTACCAGAACAAAGCTCATAAAAAGGAAATGTGAGGCCTCCCTGAGGGTGCTGGGAAGACATGGTAGATAATAGGAAATTTTTGGAAGGAGATTTGAGAAGTGGATTTTACTCACTCCCTATATTGATAAAGGCTTATCATATTCCTTTGCAAAACCAGAAACCACATGGCGAGGCACTGTTTTTAAATGTTAATGCTTCTTTAGAGAATAATCAGTAGCGTTTGATGGCTTGTGCTAGCTCTAGGAGAAGCTTTGTTGTTTAAGAAAAGAAACAGCATTCATCTAGAGTTCTTGTCATTACTGGATGAAAGAAAGGTTATTGCTTTAGTTACAAAGGAGAAAAAAAAAAGATCTGAATGATAAGCACTATAAAATACTTATCTCCCCAGATGTCTCTGGGATAATGTGAACTGAAAGGAAATGCTTATCTCACTGAAGGACAACTTTTGGTGACATGGCTTTTTTTTTTTTTTTTTTTACAGAGCTAAATTCTTTTTATGGGATAGAGGTGGAAGGATCTGCTTAAAATAGTGAAATAATTACCAGATATAGTGGCCCTGCAAATTCTTCTACTGAGTCACTTTATAACCTTGAGTAAGCTGCTGTGTCTCAGCTTCTGCACTGGGACGATAATTGTTGTAATAGTCTCACCAACATGAAAAGTATTTTTGACATCCCTGCAAGTCACACTATTAATGCTAGGTATAACGGCATAATATATTTTAAAAACTCAGCTTTCTGAGTTTAAAGCCATCAAAAAGAGCACACCCTCATTAGCTGGCAGATTGAGATGTTTATTAAAACCATCTATGAGCCATGAGTAGCTCATTTCCTGGGTGAGCTCAGTGCGTGTCAAAAGGCAGTCCTGGCAGTTGGCTGCCTAAAAACGTCCACTTCCTTGGGCATCAAAGAGCCGAATTCAGTCCTGGATGCTCTTTGATTATTCTCAAGAATGGACTACATTTTAAAAATAATTGCAGTTTTTGACACTTCCACTTATAATATCAAATTAAGGTGGTCCCCTAGGAGGCCTGTCTTTTAGAAAACATGAGGGCCTTTGACCAAAAATAAGGCCTTTTTTAGATATCTCTTAACAAGCACAAAAATGAGGCCAGAACCACCATTTACTTTTTATATACACAGACACATGTATTTTTATTTTTAATTTTAGTTTTTAAGATATTTTTCCTCAAATGTTTTTACCTCATCAAGGATTTTTCTGTTTTCTCTTTTAATTTTAAGAGCTTGCTTTCTTTATTTTATACATCCTACTGACAGAATATAGAAATCATGTCAGGTAAGGACATGTATTTCCTTTCTGAACAGGTGCATTTCCTTTTCTCACACCAGCAAAATGCTGTTTCACACACAACAAGATTGGCCCCATTCTGGGGAGAATAATACTTAATCATTAAGAAACAACCGGTACAAATGAGGACAAGGAGTGAAACCACTGTCTGATGCATTTCCCTTGGAGAAGGTTGGGTCACTGTGTGATCTAGGTGATTAATTTTACATTCCAGTGTGTATTCTTCCTTCTCCATCCCTTCTCCTATCTTACCTACTTCACATTCAAAGTATTCAGTGCTAGGGCGCTTTCTCGTTATATGTGCGGTTAGCAACACGCACTGGGGCATGGGGCAGCAGATATACGTGATAACAAGCCACAGTCCCTGGTGCCCACGGTCTCCCCATCAGCCCTGGGCTGGCTAAATCCATCTCGTCCATCTGCCATGCAGTGACCATATAACTGATTGGAGGCAGTCAGGATGACCTGGGAAGGATCCTTTCCAAGATCCTTCCAAGGATCCTTTCAAGTCCTGTTTTCCTTTGCAAGGGCAGGTGGTATTTGGAGAGGGTCTATAGATGCCATGAGTCTTTGTACTGCCTCACATTCCAGCCCCTGTGACCTGGACAGCTCAGCTTTAGTGTAAATGCAGCCCTTCAACTTGTTCATAAGGTATAACTCTTGAGAAAAGTCCATTTAGCCCCAGATGGAGTCTGGATCCTCCAGACCAAATGATGGCCATGGATCTGGTCAAGCAGACCTTTCCCAAGGTCTTACATGCAAGGTGCTCGTTCACTGTGGGATTGTATTTCCTAGCAGGGAGTGCAGGCTGTTGGACTTATACTTCCTAGCAAAGCCACAGGAGCCTCAGGCAAGCAGGGAAGTCTCATGCTGTCTCGTGCAGCTCCTATTTCCCTCTGTGCATGCTGCCTCCCCGTCATGGCCCATAGTGTCTCTGCTCTTGAGTGAAATACATTTTCTTCAAGCAAAAGAACAAAGAAAGAAAGACTGATCTTAAAAACAAAACAAAACAAAACAAAAAACATCCTTGCACACACAAAGGGGAAAAAGAAGAAGGCAAATTTTTTCCTTACAGTCATTTGTGATCTCGTAGGGGGAGTTGAGGCGTGCGTCTCCGCAGGGTGACGTGCTCACATACAGATGGAACAGGATGTTCTCGCGCAGCCTGTAGCCTCCCTCTTTTAATCGCACGAAGATTGATCGCTCCCAGTCTTCTCGCCGTTTGCTATGATCACAAAAGAGGTTCCAGGTCATTTGTTACATGCCAAATCAGAAACATTTCTGCTCTCTCGCTCTGTTTTTTTACCCTGTGTTTGTTTTTATTAGCACCTGGCATCATATATTTTGCCTACTGACAACACGAGAAAAATAATAAGCTTCTCCAAGTGAAGAAATGTTTGAAGGAGGTCAGATCTGTCAATGCGCTTTTGGCTGGTTTACTTGGAATATATTCTAACAATAAAATGTGTGGATATTTGAGGGATAACTCTTCTTCTTCAAAGGTACAGATGCATAAACATATTGGTTTTGAAGCAGTTCTGGTGCGTGAAGAAAGGAACAGTTCTTTTTGGCTCTCCTGAGGAAAAAGTCAGCTCTGTTTATCAAAGTGCCCAGGCAGATGTTTAAATCTCATTAACATCACTGTGACTGAGATGTGTGTTTATATGTGTTATTTTATGACCCTTGTCAATCCTCCCCTTGCCCCAACAGACTCAGCCAAAATTGAGCATTGCTTTTTTTTCCCATTCAACCATAACCTCATATGGGAGCTCCAGGCAGCCATGAGCAGCGTCTTCTGGGTCACTCGGCATTTCTGCAAGCCAGAACCCATCCTCAAAAGCGAGGACAAAACTTGCACAAGCTTTTCTCAGCTGAGCTGAAAAAGATACTTATTAAGATGAAGCTTTTATCTCTGAAGTGGTTCAGCAGCTAGATGGGGACACAGCGCACATATTCCATTAGCAACAGCTGCCCGGGAGGCCAAATCCCTCCCTGTGCTGCTGTTTGCAGTGTGAGCAGCGTTACGACTCTGCTGTGCTGCAGCTTCTCTTATGATTTACATCTGTGGAGACATGGGCGACTTCTCTGGCAGACTCTAATATGCATACTTGGGTGATGGTCATGGTTATAATTTTGAGGGTGAAAATGCGACTGGCGGGATTTTAATTTTTTGGAATCTTTTCCCTCCAACATCCTGGTCTTTCCATCAAAGAGTCAAGGGTCTTTTTATAGGAATGCCTCTGATGAGAAAGGCGGCGGCTGGTAACGCTTTTCCAAGGAGGCTCTTAATAAGCCCGAATTTTACCCACTGCAGGACAACCTATTTACCGAGGCAATTTCTGCAGGTTTCTCTGCCTCCTGTTTGTGTAAGCAAGGGGGCTTTCTACACAGCCTCCGAGCAACTCCTTGGATTTAATCCAAGCTGCCTCTGCCTGTTTTTCCCCTGCGCAGCCCCTGTGCTATTGAAGCTGTTTGGCTGTCACTCTTCCATGGTTTGGGTGTTTTGTCATTTTTTGATGCCAGGATGCGTTCGCTGTCAGGAGGAATTTACAGGCACATTACCTCGCCTGTCAGGAACGGTGAGCCACCCAGGCTTCCCGAGCGCGGTTGCTCCTTCATTTTTCTGCCAGCTCTGTTGGAATTTCCCAACTGCACTAATTATATTCTCGCCCCAGCACAAGGCTCCGAAATAATAAAATACCTGTAAGTCCTGCTGCTCGGACTTTAGAGAATCACAGTTGCTATTAAATAATTCACCGCAAAATCAGCTGTGAGACTACAAAGCAGTGCAGCCCTAACGCCTGCTATTACTCTGTTAAACCTCATTAAATCAGGGCAGGAGGGGGGGCAGCTTGTACTAGCTGGAAACAGTTGCTAGGTAGGGATGGAGCAGTCATGGAGCGGGGGGATGCATTACAGGGGTTCGCAGTGGGCAGCACAACCCCATTTTTAGCTGTTGTTTTTCATGGGTTAACCTTGCTTTCTTCTCACTCTGTGAGAACTCTCCATGGCCACTGTGGCTGATGGCCTGGGCGTTGCACGGCTGCCCTCAAGAGAGATGATGGGCTGCAGGGCAAGGCAGTGTGGTCTTTATCCCATATACTCCCGACCTGCCTTTGGGATGGCTTTCTGGAGATTTTCAAATGTGAGATTTGTGCCTGTATGGTGGTTGAATGAACTTAGTGAAACTCTGTTGCTATAAATGAGTTTTGGATGCTATAGTGTCATTGCAAGGCTTGCAGGGGGTCTTGGGGAATGTCAGATCCAAGGGTCACACAGGAACCTTGTAAAAATGAGCCAGGTGGAGCATGAGATGCACTTCTTCAAAGGCAATTCTCCTTGCTCATACTCTCCTCCTGCCTTCCCTCATGGGCAGGTATTTTGAGCTGGGATGGGCAGAATGAGTTTGGAGCAGCAGTGGCTTGCAGTGCTGCTTTGCACTGCCATACCCCCTGCACAAAGCCATGAGGAGAGGATGCCACAGCAAGGCCACAAATGTCATGCATTCAGCAGGTGGCATGAGTGTGTCAGTTCTACTGCAGATTAGAAGTCAGATTTTCAGCAGAAGAGTCAGGATATGAGACTGATTCAAGAAAAATATTTAAGAATGTGCTTGATTTTAATCTTGTGACTGTATTTATCATTATTTATAACACATGCATATGCTTTGAGCTGATTTTGAGAGGATTTAAGCATGTCTTTATGATTTAATATATGTGAAGTGTTTTGCTGAAATAAGGCTCTACTCTCTAAAAAGGAAGCAGAGGAGCTATTTTTAGCCTGTAAATGTAGGTATGGGAAGCTTCTAGTACTACATATGCATCAGCTGTATAGCACTGTGTCCTAGAGAAACACCTATAAATCAAGGAGAAGCTGCCCCAAGATTTTACAGGGTGATGACAGAAGCTTGCACCTTAAACTGGTGCAGAGCATTGCTAACTAGCACATGCGTCATTTTTATTACTTTCAAGGAAGGCGTCATTGAAGCTGGGTGGCAGGTAAACTGAAGAGACACACAGGCGACCCTGTGCCCCGTGCTCTGGGTGTCCCTGCTGGAGCAGGGGGTTGGACTAGATGATCTCTAGAGGGCCCTGCCAACCTCAACCATTCTGTGATTCTGTGGTTCTGTGAAACAGCTGAATCTGTTAAGAAACTATGGGCACAGGGCAAGAATTAGTAGATGTACAAAAACAAGCTGGCTTAACTGGAAAAAATTTGACTAGAATGGGTGAAGAGTATGTGTGCTTTTTCGTATATAAAATTAACAATGGTTTGCATTTGACTGCCTGGAAGAACTTAGCTTCTGGTAAAATTAATCCCTCTGGAATGTACAGGGTCATTACAACAATGAGAAAACTATGCTGCTGATTTGTTTCAACATTAGTCTATTAGTTTTAGTTTTCTTAAAAAAAAAAAAAAAAAAAGAAGGGGGGGTCTTTGTTTCTTTCCTATAGAGCAGTCAGTATAAATAATCCCCCTGTCCCCCTGGTGTAAATGCAAATTTTACAGCCATCATTGCAAGAGAATCACATTATAATTTTTGTGTACCTTGTTAACTGAAGTTTACAAAAAAAAAAAAAACTCTCACAAGTTCTTTATCTTCCTTCTCTTCCTTTTCTTGTACATTAGAAAATTTGGGGTGGCTCTTTTTATCTTTTTGGTGAAAGTTGAGAAATAGAAGATTAAGGTTGTCATAAAAATGAAATCTGGGAGGGGTAGTTTTAATCAAACTGCTTAGAAGCTGTCTGGCTTTGCCTGTGTTTTTTTTAGCTTTTATTTAACTCAAGCTCAAGACAATGAATTGCTGAAAGTAAATTTCCTTTTTAAGTATTTGACACAGCTACTTCTTAGGATGGAAATCCCATTCTGGAACTGGACTCGTTACTGCTGTGACTTTGACTTGTGGATGAGATTATCTGCCCGGAGCCTTCTACAGTTCAAATATCTGAAGCAGTCACCCTGTGATATCTCTACAGTAATGGAGAAAAAACAGCCCAGTATATGGCAATACATCTTTACAACAGGTATCTAAAATCACATTGCTGAATCACCCTCCAGAGATGCCCATTTCTCTGCACACATGAGCACTGGGGGATCTCGCTCACACTTGACTGACTAATTTTTAGACTTATCAAGTGAGGTGTTAGGAGGTAAATTCCACTCAGTGTATTCACCTTCCATTGCTGTTCCTGCTGCAATCTGGCTTTCTCCTGCCCTCTTGTCCCCGCTCTTTGAAAGCCCTTGTGCTAAACTCAGATAAGTACATGCTTTCCTTTCACTGAAGTCAACGATGGTAGCTACAAATTCTGGAGAGGGTGGTCCTTTACAAGGAAAACAACATATTGGAAAAAGTAGTATTGGAAACTGCTGAAGTTTGAAAACCAGCGGCAGAGACCAATTTGAGTAGGTAGGCTGGATAGGAGGAAGATGTGTGACAAACAGGGAACAGTCTCTGCAGAACTAACTTGCCTGTTCCATGGTGAAGGACAGAGAATTCGAGCTCTTTGAGGAAAGGACTATGTTTTCACTCTTTTGGGGCTTAGGAAGCTGTCTTTCTGGTCTCAGCTCATGCACTGTTCTGTACAACAGGTTTCTGGATCATGAGAAGACTTTAATTAACGCAAATGCACAGAACACGAATGTCAATTTTATTGTCCCCCAAAGCCCAAGGAATTTGTGGCCAGTGAGTTTAGCTGACTTTGGCTAACCTATCACACCTGTCCTGCAAACTTTCATGTTAACTATACCTCCAAGTGGTTTCTCTGTCCGTTGAAGCTGTGTCTCCCTTTCTAGGGAAAATTGTGCTTTTATATGCAGAAAATGTGCTTCATGTTTCATTTTAAATACCTCCATTTTCTTGCTATTATGACTATGCTCCTGAATAAGTCCTGGCAGTGAAGAATAGGTTATAACTCACTATTTTGCTTCCACACAGACTTGAAGAAAGCAAAATCTTGAAGTTTTGTCTTTCAAAGGTGCTTAGACTTGACAATTTTGGTTGAAATTCTTATTATGTGTGTAGGTCAGGGAATCTGTGGTCACTGTTCTTGGCTGAACAGAGAGAGATTTGAAGTTATTGTGAGCACAGTTTGTGCTGCACTGAAGATTCTCTTAACAAAAGACTGTTAACATTGATCCAAATAACATAATAATATGACTGAACATGTTGGGGAGGTAGATCAATACAGTAGTTTAAGATACAGTCGTAGCAGTTCTATCCCAAGAGACTATAGAACAATGCAAGTACCAGAGTTGCTAACTGATGAAAACACAATAATTTAATGTAAAATTAAAAGCATTGCAGATTGAAATTGAGACACTATTGTTTTTGATTAAACCCCTTAAGGCTCTTGTCCATCTTCTTTAGCCAAGCTCAGTACATCTTCTTGTCTTCATCCCTGCTTGAGACGGAAATAACCATTTCTTTTACTGCCGAATCAGTGCCAGGAATATCATAGGTGATCACAAGAACACACAATCCTGCTCAGAAATGTGTGACCTGTTACAAAACCTGCTGAAGTCAAACAAAGCTTTTGGTTTGAGGTTACTGGCCTTTACATAAAGCCCCATGAAAACAGAAGAAAAAATAAAGAGAAGAATGGCATATATATAGGGATTTTTCCTTCCTTCCTTCCTTCCTTCCTTCCTTCCTTCCTTCCTTCCTTCCTTCCTTCCTTCCTTCCTTCCAATGAAACAAATGCCACCTCAGCTTCACTTTCATTTGTTTAGGAGCAGAGAATAATCAGTCTATAAGCGAATTCAGGAGGTCTCCAATCCAACCTCCTTGGGTTGTGAGAACTCTAGGGTTGGAGACTGCACAGCTTCCCTGGGCAGCCTCCTCCACCACCTGACTGTTCTCATGGGGAAACAGGTTTTATATCCAGACTGAGCCTCTCCTTTTTCAACTTGTGACTGTTGTCTCATCCTCTCACCATGCACTGTTGTGCAGAGCTCAGCTCCATCTTCTTGATGACCTCCAGCCAGGAGCTGTTGTTGGTTGGGTTCTCCTGAAGCTGTCCCTTCTTCACACTGAAGCTCACACAGCCTCTGCATGGATCAAATGCTCCAGCCCTCAGGTGGCCTAGTCACCTCTGCTGAATTTGATTCTGCACCAGGGGCCCAAAGCTGGATGCAGCATGTAGGGATGATGAGTGCTGAGTGGAGGGAATAATCACTTTCCTAGATGAGCAGTTTGTAGAGCCCAGGGTGCTGTTGACTCTTTTTGATGCTGGATCACATTCAGCTTGCTGTCTGCTAAAGCTCCAAAGTCCTTTCCAACAGAGATGCTTCCCAGCTAGTCAGCCTCTAGCCTGTGTTGTTGAAGGTGACTCTCTTCTCCCAGGTGCAGGACATTGCATTTGTTCTCATTAAATTTCATTAAGTTCCTGTTGACCCATTCCTCCAGCCTGCCTAGGTAATTCTGGATCTCCATGTCTTCAAGCATATGCACTGTCTCTCCCCTGCCCCACCTTTTGTGTCACCTTCAAATTCAAAGTTTATGAAGAAGCACCTCACAGCCTCTTCTACCTCCTTGGCAGAGATGTTAAACAGGATGGATCTCAGGTTAGACCCCTTGCAATATCCGCCTTGTAATTGGCCTCCAGGTAGTGTATGACCTGTTAACCATTTAAATGGATTAGTGGTTAACCATTTAAAGGATAACAAGGTGGGTTAAAAACAAGAGCAACAAAACTTACCAGATTTATCTGTAACAACTCTACATGTTATCATATTTTAAAATATGATAAAGAAGAAGTGATAGCACCTCGTGTGTTGGTACCAAGTTTACTGATTGTTAACACTGATTGATAAGTCAATGAAAGAATTAATGATCAATAAGTCACTTGCTTAAAATATTTTAGCAACCGCAAGGAAGACAAGGGAATGTCTGCAATGAGCAAAATGACCATCTTCCAATCTCTGACCAGTGAGTGATATTAATAAACCTGTATGTAAAGATTTTTATAAAATCATCAGGCTTCATAAAACACAACCTTATGAGTCATATCTAATAGCTATTGAAAGAAAAGCATCTGAAGCAAAGGAGCTCACAATAAAAAACTCCAGACTATCTAATTTGTGTTTTTTTTCCTCTGTGCAGTGTAATGGCCATTCATCAGCTGCAAACTCAGAAACAACAACATAAAGAAACTAATAGTTGAAATGTCTGTAGGATGGATCTGTTCAACAGAATAGCCTATAGCATTCTCCAAGCACCAACAGAAGTCTGTTACCTTAAGTGGAGCTCCAGCTGTGAGTAAAGGAAGTGAACAAATGCCCTTCTTGCCACAATTTCTGCATGGCAGTCGTTGACCACAAGCCCTTGGTCATTAATGTATTCTCCATTTATACATTTGGTACCCGATGACAGCGCAATAACCTGAGCTTGCCTGATGTCCAAACCTGTAGAAAGAAAAACAAAAGGGTTGTGAAGGTGCCTGGGGATGGGTATGATCATAATTATTAACGTTCTTGCAGCCCACACTTTGATGTGGCAGCTGAGACTGCCCTAATGGGATGCTTGTAAAAATGATGATATGGCCTTTGGGATACACAGAAATCTCACATCTCTGTGTTATTAGAATAATAAGGGTCCTATTTCAGCCTTGCTGCTAATTCCAAGATAAAAGATTGTCATGAAATTTACTTGTTAAATCAATAAGTACATCATAGGAGAGCACATGCTGCAAGAAGGTAATAAAGATCTCCTGCAGTGCTGATAAATGGCCACATTTTTATGAGCTGTTGAAGACTTTTTCTGGTGGGAACACACACTCCCTGTAATGGTAGCTTTCATCGCTGTTACACTAGAAGTGCTAAATAAAATGCAGGTAACACTTGCTGTTCTTTAAAAATTGCAGAGAACAAATAGATCTGACTTTAAGTCCAGTCTCCTTTTCTGTTTTGCCAAGAGCAGCTACATCAGTGCTCTTGCACTGTGCCCCCAGGGATGGAGCATTCCCTGTTGAGACCAACTCTGGCTGTCTGCTACCTCTCCAGATAAAGGGGATGCTAACTGAAGGACATGGTTTTCTCGTTCCAGGTAGACCCTTTATGGGATTAAATCCTGATTTCTTTGGTGTCAATGGTGAAATGCTCACAGGCTTCAACAGAACCCAGGTTTCATTTCAGAATATATTTCATTCAGTCCTAAGGACAATTCAAAGAGGAGTTCAGAATGAATGAGACAAAAATGAAATAAGTATAGAGCAGAACATTTCAGGATGCATCTCTCTGAATGACAAAGAAGCAACTTTTGGAACAAAGGACCATTCCGAATGATGGGTGCTGTTGCCACATCTGGATGAGACACGACGTGCTTAAAAGTGTCAGACTATGTTTGAGGGCTACACAGAATTACTGCAAGTAAGTAAAAACACATTCAGCATAGCAAGTCAGACTGCTAGGGTTCCATTTGGCTCATGAGGCCTCTGGTGCCAGTTTGGATGTCCTCAGTGTCTTGCATAATCTCCGGCTGCTGGTACAGGAAGACTTGAGCGTCCAGGATGTTCTGTGCCATCACCACCCTTCCCTTATGCAAGTTTCCCCAGATGACTTGTTGAAATTAGATGTCTACATTCAAGCAACTGAACTAAGCCTTCAAGGTCTGATGGATCAGTGATTAAGATAGGCCTAACACTGCAAGTACCTACAGGAAACAATCTTATCATGGCCCAAATATTTCTGTTTTTAATGCATTTTCCTGGAGAATGCATACTGAATCTGCACAAACAAATACTTTTTTCTTATTTCTATGATTTTTATTTTAGCTGGAAAAAAAAGCTTTGAGATTTATTTTTTAGCATGAGCAACCTTTTTTTTTGTGTGTGTGTGTTGAAGTCTATTGAGTGGTAGAAAAAAGGCAAGAAATTGCAGAGATTTTTCTGGGTTGGAAGCACCACGCTTCAGGCCATGTTCTCCCATAAGACCTATGGGTTGGATATGAGAAAAGAGCAGAAAGGAGAAGGAAAGAATACTTTAGAAGGCTGGTGCTGTTGATGATGCTAGTGATAGAATTAAAAAGTTTTCATTTATTCTAGTTTTATTACTATTGTTGAGAAAGAAAGTTTGAGACAGACTAATGGTGTCCCTCCCATAAGAAGAAAGGTGCTTTGGTGTCACTTTGCTTTAGGCGCATTGCTTTTATGAGAAAGGTAATTATATCTTATGTCAGACTAATGTCCATTTAGGTAACTTTGTCCTTCACATTGGTTAGTACGAAACATTTCATGAGGCTTTGCAAGCAGCAGAGATTTTGTCTCCAATTGAGCATCTCTAAGAGGAGCTTATACTTGCCTAACCAGTCAGCACATAGTACTGGAAAGTTCGTGATAAGGATCAACTATTTTTTGTTGCAATTTTATTTATTCACAAAGCATGTACACACAGTTTTATTTTCCTCAACACAGTAGAAATAAAACAGCAAGAGGTAGTTTCCTAGCTCAGAAACCATAAGCCTTTTTGCCAGCCAACTCAAGCGCCTGAGGAGCTCTGTCAATACCCTTTCTGAGGGCAGTGATACCAGCTGCTTCTTCCTCTTTTTATCCTGACTTTCTGCCTTTTTTGCCTGCTGAAGTATGCCCTGAAGTGCTTCCCTGCCTCCTCTTTCACCTTGCAATCAATGCACAAGTTTTGTAAATACAGGAAAAAACACCTTGGGAAGCCATCTTGTCCTCCAGGAGGTATCATTTACTTCCCCCCTTCCAATCAATCCAATGCTTTGTGTGATGGGCTTTATTATTTCAAACTTCCTACCTGTAAATGAGCTTACCTCCCTTCTAACATGGAGGGAGTTCATTAACATGCCCAGCATTTCCTGTGAGCTATGGATTTGCTCACTAATCAAAGGCAGGTTTACAGAGGCACTCAACACCTATCAATGCAGCAATAATATGAATTGCCTCTGATGCTGCTTGCTGTCAAAGAGTCCACCTGCAAAATCATAGAATCATAGAATCATAGAATGCTTAAGGTTGGAAGGGACCTCTAGAGATCATCTAGTCCAACCCCCCTACACACGCAGGGTCACCTACAGCATGTGGCTCAGGACTGCGTCCAAGCGGGTCTTGAAGGTCTCCAGAGAAGGAGACTCCACAACCTCTCTGGGCAGCCTGTTCCAGTGCTCTGTCACCCTCAAAATAATACCAACTTGCTTGGTTGGTTGTTTTGGGGTGAATTAGATCTGTGTGTCAGCTCTCAGTGGCATGGGACCTCCTGCAAGTGATCACATGTTGACAGAGGCTAATGTATTTTCCAGTCCTGACGAGGTACGTGTGCTTGCTGAACATCATGTTAATGTTTCCTGGGATGCAGATGATGCTTTCCAAAAATCCCCAGAACCAGTCTGGGTGTTAGACACTAAAGGTATCCATGATTCTCCCATTTGCAGTTAGAGCAATATAACCCAGGTTCCTCCATGCACCGAAATAACCGAGAGTTCTGTCTCACTATCAAAGCACTCAAAAACAGGTTTACATGACTTACACATTAGTTCTGAAATATTTACAGCTCCCTGGGGAGCCAAATGAGGAAAGCAATGTGTGACCAATGTACCAAGTCCAACATTTCATGTGAGGACACCCTGCATGATGAGAAGCACCCTGAGAGTTGCCCTATGTGTCTGGGTGCGTATCTGCTAACAGATAGTTCTTTTGCATGCCTTATGTTATGCATATATAAAGTTGGAGTTTTATTCTCTCTGAAATGCTTGATATTACTTCCCATGAACACAAGAAGAACTAGCCTGTGAGACTAACGCATGTAATGCCCAGCTGGTGAAAGTAAATTTTACCAATGATGGATCAAATGAACATTTTACACAGTTTCTATCTCTCAAGCCTAGAAGCTCGCTACTAGTCGCTCACTAGCGATAGGCACTTCTGTGCATCTGTCTATTTTGCATAAGAAACAATCATGAGTAACTGTTGTTATTAATATTTACTGACTGTTTTATTTTGCCTGAAGAATACTTCATATTTCTCAAGTGATTTCTAGATAGGAATATCAGACCACAGCACATTATATGTGGGAAAGCTAAGTCACTGAGTGTGGCAACATCCTTATCTGGCACTGACCTGGCATCACCAGCTGCACGCCACCATCCTGGGTACAGAGCAGGGTATTACCCTAGGCTCTTAACACAACTCACATTCTCGCTGAGGGGAACCCGTCTTAGATTAAAGGCTCAGGGACCTAACTCTTTGTTCAGGCCATTTGACAAACAAGGAGAAATGGGCTACATTAGTATGACCTTAATTCCTGACCCACTGATTGTCAGGGCTCATGAGGCATTTCTTTCCCTTGCTGCCTCCTGTGAAGTAATGTTTGAGAAGACATTAGGTTAGCAGTAACTAGAGAACGATTTATAACAGGCACCTGCATTAGGTTTCTATTATTTGCTTAAAGACTCCTAATAGTTTTCAATTTGAGAAGGAAATGGAGCAGGGGAAGAGAGATTGGGGAGCTATGTCAGCACAGGGCTGGCTGCTGCTCTGCTCCCAGGGACAGCTCGGAGAGCGACCACGTTTGATTTGCAGAAACTGTGCCTATTCATTAGCTGTGTTACAGAACAAAAATATATTTACAAAGGATTTGTCCACTTCAATCAGAGGCTCTAATGACCTGGTGAGGCAATGAGTCCCTCTCTGCTGAGAACCTGACCCCTCCAGGGCTCTGTCACAGGGTTTTCTCCCACACTGATGTGGGGGGAACTGCCACCCTGGCAACGCTTATTTTTCCTTTTGTCAGTGATAGTCCAGACTTTCCTGTTATAGTTGAGCAGTTGAAGAGCAAATGGGTTTTATTAAGGGCCATTTCCAGTTTGCTGACACCAGCAGTAGGATTCATCTCAGCTCATTGTGAATAACAAGAGTTTCCATGTGTGTGTCTCAGCTAATTGCTGTAGACTCCCTTTGCAGGCAGTGGAGAGAAACTTTCCTGAGAGGTGATTCATCTGGCCTGATTTAGCTGTTTGCTTTTGGGTAGTCTGAATTGCATCTCAGAAGTGCCAACTTCTCTTCATGAAGTCCAGTGACTTGCAGCTGACTAGCAAAATTGTAATTTTCTGTACTGTAGACAGCTGCTTGTGATAAGATTTCTCCCATTACAAGTTTTGATCATGAATCAAAAGCCCCTACATCACATGTTTGGAAGCAAAACAAATCTAGTGTCTTTTAAAATTTTGCTTTCTTATTTTTGGATTTCCTGAGGCCATTTCCTTTTCTTTTTTATTTTTAATATACTAATTAGGCTTTATATATATATATATATTTATTCATGCAAATATAGTTATGGAAGGTCAGATTACCTTGAGCTGGGCCACTCCACAAACAAATCAAATGCCATGGGGGGATATTGCTGTTCCTGTCCTTCCTACACTGTCTCTGAAAATATCAGTCCCAGGACCACAGACCTTGCAGTAGAAATGATTTAGAAAGATGCTGACAGAAGAGACAAGTAAGCAGGAAAAATATGAGGTTTGCTCAGCAAATAAGTGGGGTATGGAGAACTGGCTGACATCTTATGGGTTACAGTTATGAGCTGCGCTTTTAAGTCAGTCATGGCAATAAATGCAAAATGTTTACACCCATCTGCTCCAAGATACAGCTCTTCAGTAAAACTGGAGAGGCGGATTCTTGTTTAGGCTAATCAATGTTTAAGTTGACTGTAATAGAAGAACTCTCACTTCTAGTGTGCGATGGTCATTAAGACCTTCCGTAATGAAGAATTTGTAGCTGTGCCTGAGTGTTGGAAGAGAAAAATCAAAATCACTAGGTAATTGCAAGAGGTTACGTGCAATCGGTAAACTCTATTGGTTTACACTAAATCTGAATCACACCTCTGTATAACAGAGAAAGGCAGTGACTTCTCTTCAAGAACTTCTGTGATACTTGATAGCCTAAGTTCATATTGAACTGAATTGAGCAGCTAATGCTACCATACAGCTGTGTTCACACTTGGGCTTCTCAGCAGCTGGCAAACACATACAGAAACACCAGTCAGTGTGCAAACCTCTGTTTCACTGCATATTTTAGGCCATGTCAGCAGTAATGAAATCTATCTTCTTTTTCAACATGACACAAGGAATACAACTCACTAGCTGGAATATGTTCATTTCAAATAAGAAAAAAAAATCAGAAAAAAGAATCACGTTCTATTAATTAAAAAAAAAAAGCCCACCTCTTTTATTGGCTTGGAAACAACTGACACAAAATACTATGCAGTAAAAGGAAAAGCCAGAAATAATGATAGTGTAACCTCAGTCCTTGTGAATAATTCATAGGGTACAATTTCATGTTATTTTAAATGTTGCAGCTTCTCTCTCTGATAAGCAATAATTTTGTGTTCTTTCTTTACCTTTTTTTTTTTTTTTTTTTTTTTTAACAAATCAGTCAAAAGGATTCTCCATTGTTACCTACAAAAAAAAGTATATTTGGAATAATTTTTGAAGTGGCTTAATAGAGCTCTGATCATGCAGGAGGCTTTCTTTTTTTTTTTTTTAATAGTCTCAATTCATAATTGAATAAGTTCAGGTTTCCATTTCAGGCTTGTTTAGGCAAGGAAAAATTCTTGCTGTTACACAGCACTGACAAGTCCTGTATTATTTTCTGTTATCTTTTTCTCTGGAAGATCTACTATTTCAGTAGAATGGCTTAATTTTGTGTTAAGATAGTTAGGACCTGAAAGGGCAGCGATGCTGGAGGAACATCATGCAGGACCACAGCGTGGTGCAGTCCTGCAGCTGATTGATTTTATTTTCTTCCCTTATTTGTATGGCGGTCAGTACTGTCTCTTACTGTGCTGATGAGGGAAGGCTGGGCTCTGGGGTGCTCTTCATTTTGGCCAGTGAAGGAGCAGGGACAGAGACCCCATCCCCTCTGCCATGAACTCCGATCCCTACGAGGTGGAAGCAGCAGCCAGAGTATTGTCTAAGAACGGCTGTCTCTTTCCTTTAAATATGCCAGGTATAGTAAACTTTCCTCAATAACAAAAGCACTTGTTTGTGATCAGATTTCAAATTTAGTTCCAATGGAAAAAAAAAAAAAAAATCTTTCAGAAATAAGTCAGTTTAGAATTGCTTGATCAGGTCTCTAAACGCTGTTAAAAAGGACAGATTCATCAGCCCATTTTCCTACACATTTCTATGCAGGCCTTTCCAGTACATCTCATGCACGATGATGATTTGCTAGCCCAAGAAAAGCACGGAGAAGAGGTTGCCAAAGTGGAAGTAAATCAGAAAACAGGGACAAAACTGCTAAGGGCTGCAGAGAAGAGTGACTCAGGAGGAGGATACAATAATTAAGTAAGTAAAACCTTGGAAAGTTGCACCTATAATTGTGCAATAAGTGCCTGTAAGTATCCAAAGAGTGCAAACCCCAAGGAGTGAGGTGGCAGCAAATGCCTGAGGCTGTATTGCTGAGGTTCTGGAATGAAATCACATAAAAGAAAAACTGGCTGAATAACTGGTGAGAATTATTAACAATGAGGTCTATTAGATGAGAATAGTTTCCCAAGGTAGTGTTGAAAGCCCCATTGCTAATTGATTTGTTTAAATCTGCACTGGAAAAAGCACTCAGGAGTGCACCACTGGGAACAATCTTGCACTTGCAGGGAAATGGACTTGATGACTTAGTGGTCTTTTCCAGTTCTAATTTCTATGGCCCATTTCTTTTCTCCCCTTAGTGGAGGGAAAGGATAAAATCCCATCAGCTTTGCTTCTGAGGAGCGTGGAAGGAGACAGTGGTGGGTTTGCAAGCATCAATGCTCCTTCCCTTCCCTACCTCTCTGTGGGGTTTGGGGAACTGGAGGGGAGAGAAGAAAGGGTCAACCGAGGCTGTTCCATGCTTCATCCTCAAATCAAATCCACAAGGATTTTTGTCTAAATTAATAGTGACACAATCAGTATTAACTGGGACTTCTTTCCTTTCATGTGAGCTTGAACACAATTTTTCTCCTTGGAAACTGAGCTGTGTAGAGCCTTACAGATAATTCCTAATTTTAAAACAGAACTGACTTGCACTATCTCTGCCAGGCTGTGAGTTCTGCTATCTGTGTTTCTCTAATAAATGCTGGATCACTAATGCTTAAGCATTAAGTAAATTGACAGTCTTATACTGCTTTATATGCTACAGAGAGCCTTAATTGCAATGAGAAAGGATGAAACCCTGAATGTAGGTTTTGGCAGATAAGTGCAGGAGGAACATATTCTTATTTTTTTTTTCTATTTTTGTAAGGGTACTTGCAGTTTAAAAATCTCCCTATGCTTTTCACTAGCTCCTGAAAGTAAAAGCAATGGTTGATGACAGCTTTTATTCACCCAAGAAGCACCTCTTTTTTAGCATGAGACGCAATATATGCCTTGAAACTGGAACAGTTTCAAAGTTGCCCTGTCATAAACCAGAATGGAAATCTGATTTTTTATAGTTTCTTCCTTGATAAGCATAAGGCCAGAAACACAAATTCCTATTTTTTATTTTCATGTTTTAGGTCAATTATTCTACCCATCCTGGTGGCCAGTGCAATCACGTGCAACACAAAACTGGGGCCTTACCCACACCCAGGTTTTGAGAGGTTCGAGTAACTAATTGAGTTGGAAATATTCTTCACACAACAAGAACCAGAAGGTAAGTCTAGAGACTATAAATGTTTTCTGGATGAAAGACTTGGATTCTGAGAAGAGCCAGTTGCTCTGAAATGGAAAGCAGAACAACCAGTAGGGAGGAAGTGGGGAAGAAGAGGTCGGCCACTTGAGCTGCCCACAAATCACCAACAAGAAGAACTGAGGACACCCGTGGCAGTGGAGCTCTCCCCTGAGCCAAGGGGAAGCTGCTCAGATCCTTCAGGATCCGCCACTGCGTCCCTCTTGCAGAGGGGAGCACCCCCTTTCCTGCACCTTCATCTGGAGAGGAAAGCAGTGGCTCTCAGTCTTCTTCTGAATCACAGCTGAGATGAGGGGTAAAGGCTGGCGCTTTTTTTTCACTGTAACCTGGAGCACTCAGGCAGTAGGTGGAAACTGGTGCTCAATGCCCTCCTCAGAGTGGGAGATTCTGCCATGGGAGAGCCCAAGGCTGCTGGGGTGGGAGGGCCACTCTTCCCCTTTCCTGTTGAATCTGGGCTGCCAAATGGCAAAAACAGGTTGAGTTAGGCAATAAAAGCACGTGGATGTGGGGCTATGGTGGGCTGAGATTCGGCAATAAAAGCACGTGGATGTGGGGCTATGGTGGGCTGAGGTTCTCATACCAGTTCACATACTGTTTGGTGCAGCCCTAATGACCATGTCCCACCATTCATTTTCTGAGAGAGTGAATTGCCCAAAGTCACACTTGTTGTAAGGGCACTTGCAGTAACACACTTAAGCCCATGTTTTAAAAGAAGCAATGAACCTGGTGGAGCTAAACTCTTAAGTGTAAACCCTCAGGTCATCTGTTTTTCTGGAATATGTAAAGCTAAAGCTGCTGTTGGGCTGCAAAGATTCCTATTGGCCCATTATAGGACCACATTAAAATATTGAGTAACGAGGTTGAAACCGTGGAACTAGGATGCACTTACAGGGTTTGAAATTATTTAGGGTGAATCTGAAGATTATTGGCTTATGGTTTATAGAGGAAAGTGGATTTCTGACGAGCGGACTATGTAGGATTTCTAACAAGATATCTATCTACATATTTAAAAATATTTCTGAAAAAAAAATGGTGATGACATGTCAGCTTGGGCACATGTAAGCAGTGACAGCATATCCAAGAAAGCCAAATGACTTGGGCTGTCTCCTTAAAATCTTTGCACAGCAGAGCCAGTGGTTTCCGAAAGCAGATCTACAGTTTGGGCATCAAATTTCCATTTCAAGAACCTGAGCCTCATGAAAGCCAATGTCTCACTGGGACACATCTGCAGATGGGACCTAAGTCACTCATGTCTTTCAAAAATATTCTGGACACTGTTCTGTAAATTATTTGCAGATATACTTTTTGGTTACTTGAATCCAACCTGGGACAGTGCAGGTTAGTAGTCTGAGTAGGGCCTCAATTTACTACTATATTTTACTAGTTTCCAACTTCCCTATTGAAACTAAGCAGCAGAAATCAATTGGCCATCGACATTCTTGATTGTACTTGGATGTCAGGCTTTGTGAATCTTAATATGACTGTAAAGATCCACAGAGACATATTGTCAACTGTGCTTTTTTTCTGTTATTCCACTTAGTAATTATTAAGATCCATTCCATGAGAAATAGATGATAATTTCCCACCTTTTATCACAGCATGAAATTGCTATTTAGGGCCCTTTTGTCCAGTTCATCTTTATTTCATACAAGACAAGTGAAAAGACCTCCTAGTTTGCTTTTAACATCAAAATGATTGTCAGTCTTAAAAAAGAAAAGCTAGGAGAAAAGAGAAAATTGAAGTGAGAAATCAACTTATAACCTTTTCCTATGAATGCCCTGCTCCTGTGAAAAGGCCAGAACTTTCTTAATGCTTCATTTTTAACAGAAAGCATGACAAAAAGTTCCTATCAGTATTTAAACTGCTAAGATTTGTCAAATACAAATGGGGAAATAGTGTTTAAATAACAGTCTCATTTTGTGCGTAGTGATTACAAGAGGGTTATTTTTTGGGGAAAGGACCTCAGCAATAATAGATCGTCTCTGGAATGAGTCACAGTCATTCTCTAAAATATCCAGTGATTTTAGGTAGAGCACATATGTAGGCACATATCTGCTCAGAGTTGGCAAAGGCAAACCCTGCCAGTGAAGCAAATAAATAGTCTGAGTGCAGCCCTGCCTTCCCAACCATCAAATCTCAAGAACTTATATAATAAGTAACAAATAAATAAATAAAATAATATAACAAATAAATAAATAAAATAATAATAATATATTTACTATCCTTAACACGACCAGTGGGGCAAAATAAGTTGCCCAAATAGCATCTGAGAGGCAGAATCATGTGGAAGGAGGGGAGCTGGTAGGTTACCTTCATCTGTACCACCAAGAAAGGTTATGCTTAAGGACATAATAACATTGCCACGCACCCTAAAATTAAGTATGTCCCCTCCCCCTGGGATGCCATCACTGCTTTTCTCTGCTTTTGCCCTTCTTTGTCCTTCTTTGTTTTTTAGCGTCTTTGTCTTTCTGGCCTTTAGGGTTACCAGCTTCAAAAATCGGTGTATGAAGCCTCAACAGACTGTAAATTATCCTGTTGGTGGTGCTGGGTTGCATGTTGTCTGGAGGTGAACGTACATTTCGGGTTGCTGATGCTAACAAGCTCCTCTCTCTAGCCTAGGACTCAGCTCCTTTTCCCCCTCTTTTTAACGCTGTCTGCTGCTGAAATAATATTCCCAAAGCATAAAATCCATTTGCAGAGCTAGTTTGATTCCTAAACTTAATGCTGTGCTCCCGAGTGTTGTACATGATCTTTTTAAACAAAACAAAACAAACAAAAAAAATCCCATAATATAAAATTGTAAGTTCTGTAAAATGAGGAAAAATTTGTCCAATTCACAAAATATTACGGCATGCACCACACACTCTCAGATAGACAAAAGGTTCTTCCTTTAGGATCTTCCCAGGCACCAGTAAGAGCAGTGAGGATCTGCAAATGAGTCACAGCTGCTCTAGCGATTTTGCTACTTGCATCCAACCCGGGACAGAGCAGATTGATAAGGGCATAAACTGAAACAAGAGAGACTGGATAGAAAGAGAAATTTTTTCATGATAAGAATAGTTGGGCAGTGAAGTTTCCATTTTTTGAGATTTTTAAAGACGCAACTGGAGGAAGTCCAGAGCAAATGGGTCTGACCTTGTATTTGACTCTGCTTTGATCTGGAGTATGGACTGGAGACATCCTGAGCTGTCTCACAATTGGAATGATGCTGTGATCCTAAGGCTATAAAGTGAGACATCTAAAAGTACAGAAATTGGGGAATTTCTGAGATTTTTTTTCATAAGATTTGTGTGCTTGGTAGCAACCAGATAATATGAATGAGACAAAAAGCCATAGGCTGAGAGTCTGGTCAGAGGCACAGTGTTCCTCTCCTTGTTGGCTCTTGCAGCCAAATCATATATCAGACAAGCCCTCATTAGTATCAGGAACAAAATATAAGTTACATTCTCCCATTCAGGATGGTGTTTCAAAATTCTGTTTCTAATTTTGAAATCCAGACCACTAGTTTGAATAAAATTGGCTCTTTTATTTCTCAGAACTGTATAATACTTCTAGAGAACTTGGACAATTTTGGAAATCTGGAGAGTTGGAAATCTGGATGGAGTTTACTCGGATACTGTTCACTTGAAGGCTACAAGAATCAGTTTCTATTCTATTCTACAACATGATGCAAATGAGTTTCAAACAATTTCACAGCTCTGAAAAACACCTCACTTATGCATGAATATGTTCTGAGCTTATGGTTTATGTCTGACACAATGTCATCTGGACTGCCTGTCTTGTTCACAGATGAAGTGATTGTCTGAATTCACCTATTGTGAGTATCTTCACAGTATCTTCAGAGAGGTCAGAGTGCAATAAAACTTAGATCCTCACATTAATGATCTGCTACAGTAACAAATGTACTTTTTTTTGCTGGAATATATTTCATGGGGAAATGGCTTGCTGTAGATGAAGGAATTGAATGGTATATCTTTCTCTTTTAACATTTTTTCTTGGAGTTGATCAAATATTTTTAATAGAACAACCTTCTATAAAAATACTTTGACAAAATTAGAATGCGTTATAGGATTGAAAAATTTCAGCTGTCATATAGCCAGAGAACTGTTAAATAATTTACTTCAATCTTTCCATCTTGTGACTTTGAAACTTGTAGCTCCGGATACGTTATGTTTGTTTTTGAATTATTATTATGTTTCTTTTTTTTATATTAAATCACGTAACATCAGTTAATATCTCATGTGACATTTTTTATCTTACCTAAGTGGAATTTTTCAAAGGTTATCTCGATGTCTGCTAATCAAATGTTTTGAAAATGTACTTCTACAAAAGCACACTGAGATTTAACTTTTCATCCTAATTCAGAGCAAAACATATATAAATACATTAGACTGTACCTTTTTCCTGACCAGCAATTTATTACTGTTGAACATTCACAATCAGTCAATAACATAATTTTCTGCATTTTTTCTTTCTGCTACGTTGGAATTTGCCCTGGGTGCTAAAGCATAAGTCAATTACTGTGCCCAGATGTAACTCTTTTTGATTTCTCTGAGAAACTGAAATGGCAGAAAAAATGTCAGAGTTCAGGGAAAGAAAACCAATATAGCACACTTTTGTTTTGTCTGAAGAGGTTTTGTATTATCTCAACAGCAGTTATCACAGAATCACATTGTGCTTTCTATCAGCTTTGTCTGAAAACCGTACAAGCAGAGATAATTCTGTTGCTAGTTGGGATGACATTAAATTGAAATGAAGGTAAAAACAAATTAATTTTTGTCTGTAATAGTTGTGTATGGTACCAAATGTGACATTACCTGATATTTTTTTATTGGTGTCATTAGTATGCTATTTGCATATATTATTTTTTTTTGCCAAATTCTATGTTAATATCACAAGAACTCTGTCCTTGTTCAAGCGTTTCATGTTGGAAGATCCTGTCTGTGCTATCTTTCAGCATTATGTGTCAAGATCCTTGCTACCTCTGGAAAGGAGGGTGGGGAACAGACCACAGATCTGCAACTTTATTTTAGAAAATAAGGACACAAAATGGCAAGTGATTCTTTTTGCTGTGGTTTGTAGATTTTCTCATATTGAAAGGGACTTAAATCTTCCAAGAAAATGTATCAAGATAAGGCTGCTTCTAGCTTTGTATCTTCTCTGAACATTATATATATATATATGATGTTCTCTTTAAGGCTTCATAAAACTAGTAAGATATTGTCAAATTGGATAGCTGACAGATTGGGGGAACTCAGAATCAAAATGGAAGCCTTGATTTATGTCATGATCTATGAACATACAGAAAGTTAGACTTTGTCTTAAGTCCAAGAAGAAATATGAAATGCAAATGAGCAACCTCCCATTAAAGGCATGTGGTTCTCATGGAGAAAAGCCAAAAGGAGAGCTCTTTCCCCAAAGATGAGGCACAGACATCCCAGCTATCTATCGAGCATGGCAGGGCTCTGGACGTGGTCCTCTTTCCGCTGTTGCTGCACAGGCTCAGCAACCACAATTTTGGAAGCTACGACCCCATCACAGAGTCTTCCCATATGGTGGGATTCAGTATGGTCCTGCATATCTCTGCATTACTGGTCATATAGCAGTGTATTGCAACTGTGTTGGCTCTACTATGTTCTTTTTAAAGTAGATCCAGGCCTGGGCCTAAAGGATGAGAAAATAATACCTTGGCAGAATTATAAATGGGATGAAATTTGGATAGGCAAAAGAGATTCTGAATGGAAGAAATCTGAAGGTGATTGAGTGGGTGCAGTCTCTCCTCAAAACACAGTTAAAGCAACAATTCTTGGCAGCTGTAACTAGGCTTCTTCCTAAAGACGTATCTAAATGTTTTCCTTGTTGTCCTCATTGTCCTCATGCTCGGAAACAGCTTTTTTTTTTTTTTTTTTTTTTTTTTTTTGGTGAATTAATATACTATTCTTAAATCTGTTGAGTGCTACAGTCAATAAATCTGACAAGACAGCTGGCATTTCAATTGCAGGGTGCATGTTGCACATCTTGCAGTTTATGTCATTGTTCCTCTTATTCATATATCTTTGTACTGAACACATCTCTTGTGGTCTTTAGGATTCATATTATGTTCTGTGTTTGTACAACACTGTGTTTGTGCAGCATGTAAAAAATGAAACTCTCATCCATTATTCAAGGTCCTAAAGTAATACAAAAAATAACTACCTGAAGTCAACTAACCGAAATAATAACAAGTTTATCCAGGGAACAGTTACATTTCAAACAAAGGTAGAAAACACTTTTTTCAACTTCCCTACTTCTAATTCCTGGAGCTGATCGTCATTTCTTTTTAGCTCCTTGAAAAGGAGGAGGCAAAGACTACAGGAAATTTAGTTTCCTTGTGTAGGATTCCTGGCTGTATTTAGGTTCTGTGGTTTGAAAAGACCTAGTAGATAATCCTGTCTCTATCCTGCTACCTTGCAATACTCACAAATGTCCCTATTGAATCCAGCTAATGTAATTGTTGAAAGGAATCAGTAAGACAATCCTGGATGAATTATACATGTGTTTCCCCTCTGAGCTTATCCCTTCATTTCCAAACTCAATCCTCTACTCCACACATCTCAGTGAGAATGAAGTTTATGGCAGCATCTCTGCTGCTGACATTCTCAAAAATATTGTGAGGTGCCTGATCTCAGGTACGCAGACAAAATAAAAAAGGCCATTTATGCAACATTTGAATGAACAAGCTAAGAGTTCTGCATGGTTTGCATTCTTTATTTAAGTTTTAACAGGACAGAATATCAAATTTTGTCCCTGCTAGTAAGTATTTCCCCATGGTTAGATCACAGCAGAATGAAAACTATGAATTCTCTAGATTTCTTTTGACTGGCAAGAAATGAGATGAGATTTGTTTTTACTGTCAGACTAAAACAAGGTTTATTGTGGCTTTGTGCAGCCATAATGCAGCATTTTCAGATCTAAAAATAGCAATTAATAAATAAAACAACCTTTTATTGATAACTGCTCCTTCCTTCTGTTAGGAAACACAAAACAGACAAGTCTTCATTTTGTCCTGGAAAGAAAGGAAGCTAGGGAGCACATGTTTATGAACATTTTTTTTTTTTTCACTTCAGATGCCAATATTTTTTTGTGTGAACTTACTTGGTGTGTAAATATTTAATGATTCCTTTCTCTGCATTACTATCTGTTTTTCTGTGTGGGAGTAAAAAGATCCTTCAGTACTGTGGACCAGATAAATAATGTATTACTTTGTCATGAAAGATGCCAGAGGAAAATACATAGAAGATATCTTACCTTTGGTCATCACAATTCCTGCAAGAGTTTTGTGGCGTGCATGCGTGGAAGTAAAATTGTCTGTCAACTCCTGGAACTTCTGTGCAACCATTTGGTATATGGAGTCGGCAAAATCCTGAAAGAAACAGTCAGAAAGAATTCGTTCACTGTCTTTGATTGAGGTACCTGGGCGTTTCTGCAGATTAGTCACCTGCTGTCAGCTTCTGAGTGGTACCTTTTAGAATTAGACACCACCTACCTGAGCGAAAATGAAAGGAAAATTTCTTTGTCAGCTAACGGCATTCCACCGTGGAGATGCTCTGCATTAGATTCTAAGACTTGTGCGTTAAAGTCAAAGTTTCATATGGAGCAGGGTTAGCAGGAAGGAAGGAGATTTCAATGTTGACTTTTCTTCAGCCTTGCAGTTAAAGAAAATTTGCTGTTTCTCAAAGAACTTTGTTATAGCCAGCCAAAGATATGTACCTGTGTCCCACCAAACCACTTAATGATAGGAGACATGGGCTAAGAATCAACAGTTTCAGGCGTTACTCTTTTTAAACATTTTTGTTTTTAATGAATATTAAGGCATGAAAATTTCTACCAATCTACTGAAGACTGAGAGCTTAGCTGAGATCTGGGTTACAGGGAGGGGGCCAAAGAAACCCCTATTTCTGCCTTCATGGTGAGTCTTTAATGACTCACTGCTACTGCAGGAAAATTTTCCGTTCAGGAATAGTGACGATGTGTATTGTTGTCAGAAGCTTACCACGACCTCTTTAATTTCCACCTTGACTACCACAGAGACAATGGAATCTCTACTTGCACCAGGGATGGTGCTTGCAGAAATACTTTGGTGTCTGGTAGGGCTGCATCGACTCCTATACATCAGGTCTCCTCCTGAGATCAGGTGAGTTCAACAACTATCTCGAAAGATCATTTTTTTCCTGACGATTGGGCCCTAAGGACTGAATTTTGAGGTCTGAGAGAGCCTGGAGAGTTTAGCTGGCTGTTAGACTGTTAGGAGACCAGGTACCAAAGGAGGCTAAACGGACTAAAGGATAGATGCTGCAGCCTGCTTATGGATGAGTATGAACCTCTGTTGGCTCCTCAAAACACTGCTCCTCGGGCAGATTCCCTGAAAGAATATTTAGTATCTTTCCATTTACTCAAGCTTTGCACTTTGGTTTGCACAGAACCATTCAAGCATACGTTAGAGATAAGGCAGGGGAATGTTATTTGTGAGCATGAGTTATTCTTAATGTGTTTTGCAAATCTGAGCATATGTAATTAAGATCCAAATGATTTCTTTTTCTTTTCTTTTTTTTTTTTTTTTTTTTTTTTTTTTTTTTTTTTTTTTTTTGTGCTATCCAGTTATTTATGTGAAACCAAACTGTTTACAAATCCTTCTGGAAGCAGTTCCTGAGGCTTGATGCTTACTTCCTGACCCCGGTTTGGGACCTCCTTGGCATCCTGTAATCTGGGTAGCCCCAAGTGAATATGCCCTCATTGGGAAGAGTGGCTTGACTAGGCAATTCTCTCCCTTTCCTCTACTGGTGTTGGACTAAATGCACCTCTGGGGAAATCCCTGTAAAACAGCCCCCCTTTGATTCCTATGGTTTCTCTGCATGGGTTCATCGTACACACGGGTGAGGAGCTGGATTTGATATTCATATTGTCTCGCCTAGAAAGAGCCATGGCCATATGAAAGTAAGGAAATATATTTAAAATGATCAAATCCTTCCCCTGAACCATTAATGTGGATGGAAAACATATCAGTGGAAACATAGTATTTTAAATTGGAAAACACACAGATGTTTTTCAGATGAAAGCAGATTCTATCTCACAAATATTATCAGTAATACTACTGTCATAGAGAGCCTCTGCAGGCTGCATACCATATGTTTCTACAGTTTCCTATAGGAACTACAGGAAAGCTGTTTAATTTTTAAGCATTATTATATAAATATAAAAAGCTAATTAAATAAAACATATCAATAATTAGGCAACCCCCTTTTCACATTTTCACAAATCCTTGAAATATTTTTCCATGGACATCAATGTAAGTGATAGCAATTTGCTCAAGTGTATAGAGGATAGGGTTTTTTTTTTTTTTTGCTAATATAGATTTTCAAGGTGTTGCTCTGGGAACCACCAATTTGCCCAAAAGATGGAAGATGGTTTAAAATAACATAGAATAAAATTTGCTAGATTGGTGCAAAAGAAGGAAAGAGTCATTTAAACTCATTCTGTGATGTGCATGTGAAGTTCTTCACCAGAATTAGATGAGAAGTGAGAAAAATTATCAAGAATGTTTTGACAGTTTCTAAATGGAATTTTACATTGACTGCATTTATACCTCTTCTAATCTAATTGTCCACAACAACCATATGAGCAAAGTATTGTTCATACAGTGCTTCTGAAGGCTGGGTTTGGGTCCATTCTCCTTTGTCAAGCATCAAGGCACCCTTGCAATATAAATGCAATTATAGGCATTTTACAGATGAATGAGTGAAGGCAGTAAAACAGTGAGGGACTGGTGTGAGGGAGCAGCGCAGAGCAAGGCACAGCCAGGTGTTCTGATTTCCTGATGCTCCAACTAAGTGTTAAATGCTGGAGCGCTGCCTGTCTTTGATAACACGAAAGTTTGGTTCTATATTTGTTTTCCTTACTAAAGAATGACTTCATCCATAAAGGTAAAATAAAGTATATTTGCAGACTTGTATAACTGAGTCCCATATGGTGAACTGAAAATCTGATCAGCTTTATTTAGACTGGAAAGAAAGAAAGAAAAAAAGGAGTACTTCAATAAAACTATCTGTACCATCTTAAAAAAAAAAAAAAAAAAAAAAAAGAATCAAATCATAAATTTCATCTCCGGTAGTATTACAGTCCAATCCATGCCTGCCTTTCTAGAATATCCTCCAAATCTGCATCCCAGGGTATTTTGTGCTCATTAAGAGTTAATTAGCTTAGAGGCACATACAATTCCTAAAAGAATCATTTTAAAAATGCTAAATAGAACAAATAACTTTTAACTTTGGATTTAGAAATCCCCACAGTCAGAGCTTTCCTTACTTCATTTGGCAGTAGATTCCAAAGCCAGAGAGCAAAGAGACTCACTAAAGGCAAAATAACGACATGACTTCAGATAACATTTAGGGATGATAAGGAATTCAGCATTCATTGATCTCAAGGAGTGACCTGGGACATTAAAGAATAGCAAATCCATTAAATGTGAAGCCTCTAAGCCAAAATAAGTCAGGCAAATATTTTTGTCTGGAATTCATTGCCTAATAGGATGCCAGTAAAATTAATAGGAAAAAAAAAAAGGAGTGAAATGCATGGATATGTAGGGTGTAGGAAGCAGGAAAAAACAACCAAAACCATAGTGTTAGATCTAAGAGGACATTCAAGGGCTATCATACTAACTTTGGATATTCCAAAGTACCAAGTAAAGAAGGGAAAAGAATAGTCTATTTTTTCAGGTGGTGAAAACTAAGGAGTAAAGCAATGCAAGGCTCAGCCTATAAAGGAGTTTGATCGTCTCAGAACTGATGCATGTAGTGCAGCTTTACTGCAGAGTCCTGAATGATCAAGCCCTGAAAGTTGTCCTGGAGGCACAGATGGGAATGGGGCACCTGTATGGCACAAGAAGTGAAGCATGTTGCCTTTGCCTCTACTACACACTGGAACAGTTACTTGACTGGATCCAGTCACATGCGCAGAAATCAGTGGCAGTATTTCTACTTGGTTAGAGACATTAGTCTAGCTTTGAATATTTGAACAAATTCAGACGTGGTTGCCAATATATTTAGTGCATTTGGGGCAGATACAATGGAGATTAAGATTTGATACACCTATCCTTGCTCAGTTTATAACTAGAGATTTCATTCCACAGTTTTTCTTGCCTTGTGATCATCCAGTAGTCCTAGACTATTAAGAGATACATATCTAGCTACTGTAGGTTAGCATTCCTGATGGCTGATAAAAGCCAAATAACTATCAGCAGTCATCATGAGACTGGCTGAAGTCTTGCTAATGGTAGAAAGCAGAAAGACGCCGATGGTCAGAACTTTGATAATTTATAAAAAAACCCACGAGAAGATACAAGTCTGCATACCTCAAGAGCACTGGGACTAAGGTGAGGCTTAGCAGTAAATGTCCTTAGATGTTCAGAATCTGATCCAAACCTGAAGTCAGTGGAAACATATCTGACTCAAAGGTGCTCTAGATAAGGCACCATCAGCAAGGATGTATTAGATACCTGCTCATCTTTGAGCGCTGGGTGCCAGCAAAAGCTTTTCTGGACCACCAGAAGGTTTATTCACTAGAAACTGCATACAGTAAATGTGGATCAATTTGAGGCATCTCATCCCTCCATGGAAAAGGAGCCACTGAAACACTGACTGTTCTGGAAAATGCTCAGAAGAAAAGATAGTTGCAGACAAAATGAGGTGCTGGGGGCAGCAAGCCCTTCATTTGGCAATACCAAGGAGGTCTTGGCCACGATGGCTTTGTATGCGGGTCCCTCACTTGTTGGGAGGAAAGAGTATGGCTCTCTGCAAGAGCTGAACTCTCCAGTGCTGAGTTTCTTTCCAGTCCCTCACTTTGGTTTGCTTGCTGTTAAAATCTTAGCTTTCACACATTCTCATTTTTTTTTTTCTGTATAAACAATATTCAGCCCAGAGACAATTTCTCTCAAATCAAAATTTTGTGCATTCTGATCAATATAGTAAATGAGGGTAAGTCAAGTGAAATTGCCAGACTCTGGACACTGACATCCAGAGTCTGTTCCCAATTACTCTCAAGGCACGGAAGTCTATTTGTTTAGAGGATCTGATGGAAACGGCAGTTACTTGCTCAGGCACCTACCAGAAAAAAAAACAAAAAACAAAAAACAAATAACACTAAACCTTTCACTGAGAAGGAAGACCATGAGATCCCACCATACTTAATGAGCACTATTTGTCTGTAGGTAAGTAGGGTAGAAAAATGAAAAACAGATATAATTCTTATTAAACTGGACCATGTTTTCTGAACTATTGAACTATCCTTGATTACCATATCAAATTACCAGTGTTATTCAGAGAGGAACATAAAGCTTCAGATTATACTATTATGGAACAAAAACTACTAGTCATTTCTCAGCACTAATATTTCAAATGGTATAAATAATTAAATGGGTTAAAGTTTGCAAGGGTAGTCTTCAGGGTAAAACTGACATTCAACAAGAGTAGTAAGGATATTAAAATCAATAGATTATAAAGGAGAAAGTCTTTAGTAAACATTTTCTATTGAAATCCTGTCTTTGCATTTATAGGGTTGAAATATCAAAAAGGTTAGATTTGCATATGGATGGGCAGAAAAATTCTACTATACAGATATCACCCAGAACTCTGTTTCTCCTGTCTCCCAAGTACTTTATTTTCCAGAAAATTGCTGACATTTGGGGGGTAAATGTTGAACACAATGAATGGGCATCAGGTTGAATTAAGTTCACAACTTCCTTCACCGATAAAAGGAGACGCGTGCCTTGTTCTTTTTACTAGCCAAGTGGGAAACATGTATAAAACTGGGAGCTTGTTTCCTACAGAGAACTCTCACTATCTAAACAGGAGGAATGGGAAACAAAGCACAGAGATTATGAATCCTGAAGGTCTGATCCTGATTGGGCTATGTATCAAATTGCTACACAATACACTTTTTTTCCTGGGCTTGTAAATAAGTTTGCTATAGCCAGCTGGAGATTCATCTCTGAGCAATTGTACCCTAGAGTCAATGAATTAGTCAAGTCCTTCCCAGGTATTTATCATCCTCAAGATGCAGCCCCGTGAAGAAAAATAGCAAAGGGTCAACAGCTGCCCTCCACCATCAGTCTTTTGGCACCAATTTAACTTCTGTCCCCAGGGGCTCCACCACCACAGTGCAAAGGGCTGAATGTGGACCTAGCCAACCCGGCACATGATCTGCTAGGGGAGGAGCAATGGGTCCATGGCTGGGACCCCAGTCCTGCCTCCTGCCTGCTCTGTGCTGCACCATGAGGACCACCTCTCCACGGAAGGGGTCAGTTTTTATCCATCTCGCAAGAGGACAGTGAGACAAATCTCATTAATGGTTATGGGACTCTTCAAGCAGGGGTAGCCAGGGTCATGTAAGTACTTAGGTAGCCACACTGGAGGCTGCAGCCCACAGCCCTCTCGTAACTCAGCCTTTCCTGTGGCAGGCATAGGCATTTATGGAGCATTACTCAAAGAACAAGTCTCTGGCAAGGAATTCGTTGTGGTTTGTTATGTGAGAGGTGCAGCAGTTATTTTTCACAGATCATAACTCCTACAGTATTGATCATTATGTCTGATTTTGGCTTATACCTCAGAGCCAGCATAGATGGGCTTCCTTTTATGTTAGATGGGCACAGTTTTATTTTGTCTGGCTGTATGCTGGCATTGCAGCTGAACACATCTGGATACCCTGTTTACCCCCTTGATTCAGAGAGGTCTGCTCGTTCCTGTTAGAGGAAGCTGTGCATGTCCTGCACAAGCATCAGCTGCGTGAATGTTCTTACACTGAGCTCTTGGTGAAAGCTTTACTAGCAAAAACACATTTCTGATACTGAAAAGCCTCATGATTATCCTATCAAGATTGATGGGGAAGATCATCTGCTCCTATTGATTCAGTCAAAAGAATCACTTTCACTGCCCACAATTATTCAGAGTCCTTTAATGTTTTTTTGAGCTACATACACTGCCAGCTATCATAATAAATTAATAAATTCCTTATTTCTGTAATTATCGAATACGCTGCATGTACTCTGCATCTGGAAAGACTCGTCACAGACTCGGTTGACCCCAGCTGACTTGGCTGACTCGGCCGGACTGTGCAACGGGCTCCTGGCCTCATTAGCTGGCTACTTCCCTCTTTCCTCCCTTTCATTGCCCTCAGCCCTGCTGGAGACTGATTACTCTGCTAATTTCACAGGCCCCACAGAACATTTTTGCCTCCACATCATTATTTATGGCATTAGTGATCATCTGCTAAGTTTCAACACTGCTGGTTTCTGTTTGCAGCATGATTTTGAGGCCGTCCCTGTGTCGCATATGAAAGAATGAAAATATGCTCTGAAAGATCACAGTGTGGCAGTCAGGATAGAAAATTTTTATTTTCTTCACTTGATTTTTGGGTTTCTCCATAACCCAAGGACTTTATGAAAACGAAAGGCATCCTGCTCCCTAGGACTGGGGGGATACAGCATGCATGGAGAAGCTAAGATGGGACAAGGATGGAATGGGAGGGATAATTAAAGTCATCTTTGATGGATTTCTGCTGGGAGTTTTACCACTAACCTCTTTGATCTTTAGATGTTCTAATGAATCTGATGTTTGCTTAAAAAGATGTTTATCACATTTATATGAATAGATCATATATCCAGCAATGTTCAGAGACTGCCAAGGACTTCACACTTGGATACTTCTTGAGCAGCAAAATGCAAGCGAAATGTCCTTCACTGCATCTCAGAATTGATTCTCTGCACATGAGAACACAAAGGACTCCCAGTAAATTCATTTTAAATCTTTTTAGTGATATTTTTGATCTAGCCTGGCAAAGATGCACTGTGCAAAAATTTGCAGAAATTTTTTTTTTGAATTTTGCTAGAAAAAGATGCCTATTTCTGATGGGCCACAAATGTGACATTTGAAATTAGGATAAAATTCTAACCTTTGGGGTGCATTTGGAGACACCTGGAAACTGCTAACTTAACTGTGAGTTCTGCTGTAATCGACAGGGCTCTGTGACGCTGTAGATGAAATTCACCAATGTTAAATATCCAAAAAGATATTTTGCAGCAAGAATAGGAAGTAGAAAGATCAAACAGGAATTTATTCTAAGAGCTCAATGAAAAAATGGTCTGTTTTCTCAGTATATCCCTTGACTATAGGGAATCAATCAAACTTAATATAATGTATCTTGTTATTTGTTTCAGAAACCCCTGGAGTCACTGAAAGAAAATAGAACACATAAAATAAGCATATTAGACAAAAAGGAAATGCTGTCAAATCCAAATGCCCCAGCTCCTCCAAAAAGTACAGCTTTCCTATTTGGTAGTAAAACATTTTGTACGTAGGTTTAATTAGAATCTTTAAATTCACATTAGCGTGTTAATGTTAGGAAGCTAACAGATGAGCCCCTCTATTTGAGGTTGATTCACTGCCGTTTGTGTTCTTCTTGCTATAGAAAAGATGCTAACAACAAGTACCATTCCAATGAATTTGGAGGAAACAAGCTTTTCCACCCGTCAGGCGCGGTCGTTCCCTAAAGGAGGCCACGTTTAGTCTCAGAGCTTCTGCTGCTTCCGAGCCCAGGTTTGCATTTATTGCTTCAGCAGTGAAGAATGTCCCTACCAATTTTGCAGAATCATTCCTGAAGTTGAGGCTGCACCTGCTAGCAAATGCCAGAGAGGAGGGGTTGTTTGTTTGCCTTTTTCTTTTCCTTTACTGATCCTTAACCCCAAAGCCTCCTTCCTACAGAGACACATATGAGGTTGGCTGCGAGTACTGAATAATTCAAAACAATAAAGTAGTGCTCACTTTGCAGTGTTGGGCCTGCTTTAGGACAAGCCTCAGGTGTCAAGCTGTTGTACACTGCAAATATTAAATTAGCACGAATGTGTTTTCTTTAACTAGATAAAACCTCTATGAAGCGATGGGCACTTGGGAATGGCTAACTCTGTACAGAGGCTTTCAGGCTCTCTCTATAAAAAAATTAGATTTTAGATACATATTCTGAGCTGAATGTCTTTAATAAAATCAATGTTTTTCCCCAGAAATTCCTTTCAGTTTCCCATTTGCATTTCTGAGAAGCATCACAACAAATACCCTGTGCACACCAGCCCTGGCTGCGTGCAGTACCCGGGGCTGTTCGAGGTCCGCGCTGCTGTGGCCGCCAGACTCGTTAGCAGCCCTGGGCTAAGCGCTGCGAGCCAGGAGAGAGCGGGACTTGCTCGATTCCCTCGAGCGCCGCTCTGAAAACCTCCGCCTGCGTGTTTATGGCTCTCATTAAGGCGCTGCGCTATTAAGAGCCTTCCCCATCACACATATGCTTTGTTAGATAAAGCAGGGTGCAGGCAGGGTCCAAAACAAATTTAATCTATTCTGAACTGCTGATCCCAGCAAGGCATGGGGCGATTCGACTTTCTGAGTCGCAGCAGAGCAAGGCACAGAATGCACCATGGGGCAATTGCTATACAGACGTTGGGATTTTTCTTTTCCCGTTTCTAAAGATCTTGGTGTCATTTGCTGTAATGACTCCAGAAATCCAGTTGTAACCTTGCTAATGACCTTTCTCTTGGTTGGGAGGGGTATTGAAGCAATTTGCATTTTGGGTTACCTCAGCCGTTCTCTGTGCTTCTCCTTAAATGTGTATTTAGCAAAGATGGTTCTCTGTCATCATCTAAGGGAAATCTGTGCCACTACCAGCAGAAACATAATTTCTGCTGAACTCCTGCTGTGTCCGTTTGGGGCTGGAGGGTACATATAGCACTGAGGGCTGAACCCAGCCCTGTAGTGATTCGCTGTCCTTCTTGGACAGACATCCCGTAACCAACACAACCCTGCTGAAATTAATACAGAGAATTACTGTTTTATATCTGAGGGGAACTTGCATCTGAGGCTGCAAAGTCAGCCTTGCTGGGAGTCCAAACTCTAAAATTCAAGAATCATTTTCTCATCACTCTCACCTCTATCTCCCAACAACAATAACAAGAAAAATCCCAAATAATTATCCACGAGGAAGAAGGACAATTGAGAATGGCCTTTTTAATCACATTTTCTGGAAAAAAAAAAATGCTGCTTTGCAGGCTTTTTCTTTATAAGCCTGTGCCCTGGGGAATGATTGAGCTCAAGGTATGAGGTGCTGGAGCAGCATTGAGTGGGTTGTTCTCTGCAGGATGACATTGCCTTGTGACCATATGTGTGGGAGTGGTGGAGACAACTTGGCCAAACAGTAGCACAATGTTACAGGTTTCATCAATAGCTGGGATTCCTTATGGAAAATAAAATCTTCAAGAAAACTTGCTCATCCTAGGAAAGTTGCTTTAAGTGAATTATTCACTCTATTCTGCAAAAGAAAAACTTCTTGGGAAGAACAAAGAATAAATGGATATAAATATTAATAAAAATAATTTCTATTTATATGGTACAGCTTATCCAGAACCTTCAAAGTCGTTTACCTACAAATAGACCAAAGATTACAAAATCCATGTCAGATATATTTACTCCCCTATGATTGATTATTACACTCAGAGACAAACAGTTTTAATATTTAGCTCATGCAAGTGTCAAAGGCAGGATATAAAATGTGAAATTCTTCCCTTACACCAAAAAAGACATAATACAAAGATGAATAAATTTATTTTATCATTGTATCATACCTCTGAGTGATACCTCTAAGGATCTCTATGATGTCTGGCATCATGTATGCAAGCTCCCCTGTCCAGCTATGGGGTAATGCAAGAATCTCCACAAATTCAAAAAGCAAATCCAGAGAGAAGTAACCAGTCATCTCAGTGCTCTCAGAATGTATGAAACTGTGTCACTGGAGTGTGTTTTTGAAGTAATTGTTGGATGTTAGCTCACCCGCTAGTATGCACATAACCTAGAGGGCACTCCAACAAATGACGCACAGTAAGTTGCTCTCCCCTCTGCCCTCACAAGGCTCCTCAGCAAGGGCCTGCTGCTGACACACAGCTTTGTGTGACCCCTTTGGACTGCAGAACTGTCCTGCCACGAGCTGGCGCCTTGTGTGGCACACGTCCTGCACAAAATTCCCACATCAGGAGCGGAGTAACACAGAAATCATGGAAAGCATGCCAACTGAATGCCCTGAAAATGATAATTAAAGAAGGTTGAAAAAATTCAAGGCTGTCCTCCATTGCTCTTGCGTCTTCTGGTATCTCTTCATCCTATTCCTGTGTGATTATATTTTTAACTATTTCTGCCTTTTGGAGGAAAAAAATATCCCTTTTTTTGTTGAGTGAATCTGTGCTTGGTCCCACATTCTAGGTGGGGCTGGAATCCAAGACAAACTATTATACAAATCGAAGCCTGTCCAGTTTCTGATAACACCAAAACTAATTTATTTTTTGTTTATACTCCACTACCTTTGACAAAGCTTCCTCTGGAGATTTATATCTCACTCCTTTCCGCCCTCCAACTGTTTGTCAATTTTTTGTTTTGCAACTGACAAAAGAAAAAAAAATATCTGACATCAACCTTGGAAGAGGTACTGTGTGCAGATTTTTTTTTTAGATGTGATAAAATCTTGCCTAAAACCATGTCCAACCTTTTCAGTAGAAAGTCCAGATGGCTTTGCAGCCTGTACAACAGACTTTATTCACTGATGCTTCTCTAAGTGTCAGCAGGGTGTTGTCTTGCAGAACTAGTAAATGTACAATGAAAGGCAGCTCAGAGGGGAAAAATGAACACAAACAAGCAAAAATACCCCACTTAAATTCTCCTACTTCCCCCCACACACATCAAATTAATCTGAAGATTTCTACATGCTTCTGACTGAAAATTCCCCCTGGGTGGAGAAGGGCTTTGCAAACAACTGTGGAGGTGTAATGGAAGGGGTAGAAGTTCAGGATGCTCCGGGGAAAACAGTGATTTAGGCTGCCCTTGTCTGCATTACAGATGTTTCAGCTCCTGGATCAGGACCATTCCCAGGTCTGTATTAAGGCTTAAAACTGCAGCAACTTCTAGCGTTATTTTCATCATGATTAAACCAGCAGAAAAGAGCATCAATCCTGTGAATCCAGCGGGCAGGGGCAGGCAGGTGAATCAGGACACAGGAGTTTGAGCAGAATTTCTGCTTGTGTTTTTGGATCCTCTGATCCGACCTTATGCCAACCAAGCACTCCATCAGCCCACGCCTCATTTTGCAAGTTGTGAAATGGTAACAATTCTGGTGAAACCAGATGTGCAAGTTCTTTTATGTGTAGATGAGGCACTTAAGGACATGGTTTAGCAAGCATGGTGGTGATGGGCTTACCATTGGACTTGATTGTCTTGAAGGTCTTTTCTAGCCATAATGAATCTATGATTCTATGGTTCTATATGGGGGGCTCTGAGGACCTTATTAGCTCGTGTAATAGCAGGGCTTGTAGTGCAGTTGTGAATTTGTAAAGAATAATTTGTAAAGGTGTGAAGGTCATGCAAGTACTGCCACCACCTAGTCAAAATAGAGCTAATTGCTGTGGTTGCTAGTTGATGGAGCAGCGGCCTCTTTAGTGGTCCTGACGCCGTGGCGGTGGTGCCGCCGCTCGCTGGTAGCCCTTTGCTCGATGTCTGCACAGAGGCTGTCCCTGCAGGGAACAAGCTGCTCCGTGACCAGAGAGGCTTGGCAAGACTACAGGGCAAATAATAAGTGATGGCAGCAGCAGGGAAGTTTCTTCGAAGAGAGGAAAGGGAGAAAAAAGAGACGTAGTGCACAGAGGACCCCAGAGAAAATCCCTTCCCAAATGTCTTCCATTTTACCTCCCATAGACATGTGGGTCTTCGGGTCTGTGCTGACAGCTGTGCTCTTGCCTTTGCCAGGTAATTAATCTGGGTGCCTTGTTTTCACAAGTGAGGAGCAGGTTGGCAAAGGCTCCTCTAGCAGAGGTTTCTGGCTTTTTCTTTTCAGAGTGGATGGGCAAATAGTGTGTAAAAGGTGTGTGTATGCAAGAGGCTGTGCACACTGTGTGCGCTCAGGCCACCTTGCTGGTGATTTGTTCTTTCCTCATTGCAGCAGAATTATAGCACTAGTTACCTGCTGCAAATAGATACTGTTCTTCAGAGAGTAAACAGGAAAGCTCAGACAGGAATCTAAAAACATCAGACTTACTCTCATTGATTACAAGTGACAAAACATTAAAACTACTGAGTTGCCTTGCCAAGGCTGAGCACTGCTATTCCGACTCACACAACAAGTTTTGGGTCTATTTAGAAACAAAATTGATTTTTTTTTTTTTTTTTAAGACAGAGAGAAGGGGAGGGAGGGAGGAAGAAAAGCCATCATACTCCTTGGCAGGGGAATGGCAGTGATCTACTTCATTTTAACATTGTTAGCTCTAAAGTAATGCAATAATAATAATAATACTTTGCCCATACAGTAGTGACAGCTAAAATGAGCACATTTTTGCTTTTGCAATGCGGACAGTATCCTTCAAGGTTACAGAGCTGGGAAATGTGGCTCTATGGCTCTCGTGCCAAAGCGTCAAAACAGCCTTTCGCAGAAACTCTACTCCTGCAAGCTGTCAGTGAGGTCCCCTGAGCCACTTCCTTCTCTTGGATGGTTTTGCACCTCTTTCCACTTGTGCTTCACGACATCTATCTGCCCAAAGGAGTGGGTAAGACATGGTTGGGTAGCACTGTTTTAACTCACGGGTCTCTGTCCTCTCCAGCCAACAAAGACTTCATCTGACCTTCTTTGATATCCTCTTGCTTATCTGTTCTTACAACCCAATAAGCTCTTAAGACCTAATCTGCATAGGAGTCTGTATGCTAACCTGTCTGTGCTCTGGAGCCTCCCACCCCTCCATTGCCATGAGTAATCAAGAGACATTGTGCTAAGATTGTTCCATGAAAGGAAGCAATATTATGATATACCTTCTTTCTTTTCTTTTTTTTTTTTTTTAGTTTATTTTTTCTTCCTCGAATGATAAATACTAACAGGCACATTGAGCAAAAAGGCTTGGAGTGCCAGGGCAAATCTATGTCAATGATAATGTGCCTTAGGCCTAGAGGTAGGGTGCTTTTATAAAAAAGCGTGATGTTCTCCAGGTCATCAGCTACTCCAAGAGGGGCTACTTTAGGAGAATTGAATTTAGGAAACCGAGCGCTCTCCACCTTCTCTTTAATTATTTGAGTAGTTATTTCTAGGTGACATTTCTGTTGCTACCTTCATTCCAGTGGTTATTCTACATTAACCATGGAAGGGCCCTAAGCAACGGACATATTTTGGCCACCTCTTCTCATAAGAGATTATTTCTCTTCTCTGGCCCTCAACAGTAGGTTAAAATAACTTGTCTTTCCTTAGTTTTGGTTCTCTAGTAGTAGTAAGTAGGTACCAGTAGCAGGTTTTCAGATTCAAGTGATTTCTTTATACCAAAAAATGGAGTAAAACCCCTTTCATAAATCCCATTTAGCTCTACAGTAGTCATTACATTGCCATGCTTTTATACTGAAATGCCCAGATCCTACCAAAAGTCCTAGACATTAATTTTCACTGCCAATAATACGAGTTCTCTGTGCTGAACATTGCCCTTGGAATGCAGTAAAAATATTTTTCTGTAACTAATGAAATTATCATTGACCCTGTGACCTGGAAAACAAACAGAGTGCAAAAGTCATACCCAGAGTGGCTAAAATGATATGGTACTGCTGCATTTTGCCACGTGCTTTTTATATATGCATTTGTCATCCCAAATTGTATATTACAATTTTATATATAGTAAGGCGGCTAAGTAGACTTTTTAGTTGACATTTTCAATCCAGCACATCTCAGTGATTGTTTCTGCTGATATCTATGCCTTGTATCACATATATGATCGCTTCTTTAGCAAATGCAAGGTTTAACTATTGAAAGACTAATCCTTATCTGCCTCTAACAGGGATGCAATAGAGTGCCACCTCCCCTTTATTTTGGCTATCCAAATGTTAGATTGTGATTACTTACTACTTTTATTTCGTCCTTAATATTTTTGTGCAGCTAGAAATAATAAAAAAGCTCTCACCAAAAAGATAAAAACATCTAATTAAATGTAAGAATAATGGGAAATCTTTCAGGTAAGAAACAGGGAGACACCTGAGAACTTGAGAGAACTTACTTGTTTTGCAAAACTCATTGTCCGATCACAGGAAAAGGGCTAAATCTCAGCACCTCCCCAAGTATTTAAGTATCAAACTTCCACTTTGAAGAGAACAGCTTCATCTGAGGTGTGAACTAGGCCTAAAATTGTCCTTTTAGGTTGTACTATGTCAATGACACACAGCTCCAGTGTTTTCGTAAAGAAGCTGTTGAATTTCTATGCCCTTGTTTTCCTGCTTGAAAATGGAGATGTTAACATCTGTTTTCCTGGAGCACCTTGAGGGTCACCTCCTTCATGTTTGCAAGCTGGAGCACACACATCTCTGGGGCAGGGAGAGGCATTTCCATGACGGTGCCAGAACATCAGCTGCACGGGACAGCTTGTCCCAGGTGATACCAAAGAGACAAAATGAACTCTTGGGTCTTTTGCAGGCTCAGTGCAGCTATAAAACCCATCATTTCGCACCAACGGAAGAGGACACTACAAAGCAGTCCTTCCATCTGTGTGCCCTGGTGTTCAAAACAAACCAGTGGATGTGCTAGTCTTTGCCTTTCTGGTTGCTGTGCCGGAGGGCAGAGCAGTGCACGCATGGCAACAGATTGCAGGAGAGCAGCTTGGAGCCGGGCGGCTCCCCCGGCAGCTCCTTGCTCTTCTTAAAGGCTGGTAGGAAATGAACAGCCTGAGAGCCCTCCCAAGAGGCACATCTGTCTCAGCAGAAGGGGACCACAAACATTGACTTGTTCATCATGGGGCTGAGGTATCTCCAGGGAAACAGAGGCCCAACACCCCGCAGCCCCAGTGCCATTAGTGATGAGTACTTTCTTTAAGGTAATATGGCTTACTTGGGATGAAGGAGACCAGGGGCTGACTCTCATTTCTGGATCAGGACACAGAAAAAGAGGAATGCTATTGTAGCTTGCACCATTTTCATTGGAATAATTATTCTGCAAAATGCAGGCTAAGGGAGGATGAGGCCCACCTAATGGGTGCTGTTGTCCTTCCTAGGAAGGTTGAGTATATGGGAATGTGCACCCCACAGATTCCAAAGATCATTTGAAAATAACCTCTTGAAAAATTAGTAGTCACTTAAAGAGAGCACAACCCAATCGACTTCAAAAATTTTAGATTAGAAAACCCGTGACATAGAATCCAGCTCAAAGATGTGGACTAGCACAAAATGAGGAAGAGGAAAGAATGAATTATTAATAACTGGCACATTTTCATGCCCCTTTTGGCAGAAGAACAAGAGTTACCTAGATCCTCAGTCAACATGAGGGAGGAGTTACTTTCATTTCAATGAGAGGTTGAAAATGGTTGAGACAGCAGTCCAATATACCTTCTCTTTAGTATTAAACACTTAACCCCCCCCCAGTTTCTAATTCTGCTGTAGCTGCTAATTTTGGAAGTTTCTTCCTTTTCTACCCCAGGAATCCTTCCTGCCCTACTATAAATACGTGGCATATCGAAAGAATCTAGGATCTGAGACAAACCTTGGAGAAATATAGGAAAATACTTTATTTCTGCTTGAGGAGGTTTCGGTTTGGACTTCCTGTGCCTTTAAAACCGCAATACTTCTGCTATTTCACAAGTGAAACATTTTATGCAAAGCTTTTATAAAAATTTGCTTGTGCATTTAATTTCAAACTACATCTGTAGAAATAGCTAATGGCTCTCAGTGCTGCCTACCAACACATTTTTTCTGGCCAACTGGCATTGATATACACCCGTAGCATGTCTTTTGCTAACTAGCACTATTTCTAAAACTCTCGATGACTAAAAATCAGTCACTCAGAACTTACTGCAGGGGGATTGCAAATAGCAGCGCTCAATTATGGAAGGAAGACAGACTATAAACCACCATATTAAACAAGGGATATACTTCTGGCAAAAAAAAAAAAAAAAAAAAGAAAGAAAAAAAGAAAAAAAATTCAGGGATTGTCCTGGTACCCTTTCCTTTCAGATTTTTCCATTTTTGCTTTTTCTTTCTCATGCAATATTTGCTTGTTTCCCCTTTCTTTTTCACTCCTTCTGGCTTTTTGCTTTCTTCTGAATCTCCATTCCCAGCTGCTTTTCCCCAAGGTTTATCTGGTTATCACACGCTAACTCCTTTCCCCTGTACCCTTCAGGCACGATTTTGTATTTCTCTCTTCTGCTGGCATTTCCAGCCCCCTTGGACGAGAGGGGGACATGACCTGCCATACCGCAATCCGCACCAGGAGCCCCCTGTGCTCCTTGGACTCAAGGGGAACCCCAGGAGATTTAGACCGCAGGCACCTTGGTTATTGACCTAAGGACAACAGACGAGGGCATCGCTTAGTGCGTGCTATCAGCCAGGACACTCTGGAAATTGAGGAGCAGTGCACGTTGGTAGAGATGAACCACCAGTCAGATGCACACAAGCCCCGGACCAGTCGGGGAAATACAGCAACTCATTTCTTTCAGTGATGATTTAGCTTTACTCCGATTTCAGAGCTACCGAAATCTTTTTAACACCACCAATTCGTGGTGTAAGACAGCAGAAATTAGACTAACAGTGACATGTCCAGATCTTTCCCCTTTTCAATGCCTTCACAGATATTACATAATTTAAGCACCATAAGACCTCCCTAGCATGCTCTTTGTGGGACACAGGGAAAAACTTCCAACTGTATCTGTTAAGAAGAAAAAGTCAAGGACTCCAGGCTAATTGATGGATACACAGATTTAAGTAGATTGATGGATACATTTTTTTTTTCTTTTTAGATGCTGCAAAAAGCATGCATCTAACGCTGCACAACTTCATTGATTTTGCTGCAAATTCTCCCAGTTTGCTGGACATATTCTTGCTTTACTCAGATGAGCATTAACACGAACAGCAGGAAGGTCTATGGTACCACCTCTAAGGTGACTACACACTCCTACTTGCCTTTGGGATGTATTAATTGCATGGACAACAGATAGCAAGCATCGAAAAGAAAAAAAAGCTTGCTGCTGGTTTGGAAACAACGCTGTTATGCTATGCACTCTCCTCTCTCGGGAATATGTATATGCCTCAGCAAATGTACACGATTCTCCCATTCATTTCCCGGAGCTCTGGGCACACACCACGGCCGAGCGAGCGCAGAGCGTACCGGGTGTCACTTCTGCACGGCCAGCGTTTCCGCAGCAAGCCATACATCATAAAATAGTGACATGGTTCCAGCAGGCTGCCACTTTTGACATTTGATGTATAGCTTTAGCTGTTCTCTTTTTAATGCTAAAGAGTCAATGAGGGATCAAAGGAAATGTATTTATACTGTGCAGAGTTCGGCATGACACATGGAGAGACAGGGAGCGGGGGGCGATAGGGCTGCTTAATTCCCCTTGGCTCCTTCCCTGGCGCTACCTGGTTAAGAGATGCAGGCCAGGCTTCTAGTCAGCAAGTGAATACTTTCTCCTCCACCATTTCAAATATTTATCGTGTTAAATATCAACTTGCAGAATATTGCATTCATTTAAGCTTTTCACGTTCCAATGATTTTTTATTATTTCCATCGACCAAAATAAATGAAGAAAATGTTTCAGACTACACATGAAAGCATGTAAAAATCAATAACTGGATTTTAAAAGATCTAGAATGTCTTGAATACATTCATTTTTCAAACATTTTTCTCTGATCTTTAAATAGCTTTTCTTGGAGCATAACATTTTTTGAAAAGTCAAATACAGAGCATTAAGGGTATAATTACCATTTTAATTATAACTCAATCATCCTATCTACTTTGCATAGAAATTACAGCTTTTATGTCAGGATTTTGGGTACTCACAAACATTCAGGAGTAATTAATGCTAAAGGTTTTCACTGTATATGAACTTCACTTTGTAGCACTGAATTCAAACAGGCTTCATTCAGAAAATATGAATATCCTGATTTTTATATTTACAATTTCCAAGCAAAAATACTTCTCCATGAATGTTTGTAAAGCTAAGACATTTATCAAAAGCAGAAAATCTTGAAAACAGAAGGTATTTTCTGTCCTCAGATGTGATCCATATCTGTAAATATGGCCAGATCAAATTCTAGTGAAGTTAATCATAAAATTCAGATTAACCAGCTTCTGAGGAGAGTCATGCAGCATTTCTGGTAATATTCTGAATATTCTTGGGTGGTATCTAAGATTCTGAAGTTTATTTCTAGATCTTTTTAGATATTTTTTCCTATTTGAATTTTCAGGAAAAAATGCTGTATTGAAGATTTATTTTTGAAATTGCGTTTGCAATGCTAAAATTCCCATTAGATCCCTCTGCAATTATAATCACGTGCATGTGTGCCTACCTCTGAAATTCAGCAAAATTAATTACAACAAAGCTCTTTATCATCTGGTTACCATCACAATTTAAGACTTGAGATATTCCTCTCTATGCTGTCAGTGCTGAAACAAAAAGGAAAATATTTTTTATAAGTAAAATGATGCTTCATTTACACCTGGGCATTGTTTGTTATTTTACTGACTTTTTGCCTATTATACATGTTACAAACTGCTACACATTTCTATTGCTGCTCATGTGCTGTGTTTTGTGATGTGCTGGACCAGTATATGCCTTTCCTCTCCTTTAAAAGCATGATAAATCCACATGGATTTTGCAGAGTAGTCTTAACAGAACACGTCCCCTGTCGTTTTGGGATGCTAATGATGTCATGGCATTTTCTGTGAATATTTATCATATTTGGTCTCAGGTGTTTTTTGGGGAAAAAATTCTACAGCTACCAGGCTGTGGCTCAAGTTACAGTGCTTCATTCCCCAGAAGAGCCTGTTTTTGTGTAATGCAGTGAGCTCTTTTACACGTGGAATTGCTTTTGCCTCTATTGAAAGCTTTGCATGAATGCCCAGGCAAAATCAAGCCCCTTGCCTGCAAAGTGCAGCAGGACCTGGAGCGAAGATTCATGATGCTTATTATCACCCTGTATCTGAGATAGATGTCTTACATTCCCAGTTGTGGAGCTACAAGTAAGTTACATCTGAAATGCATGCGATTAAAGCATTTATGCCAAATCACACCATGCATTCTGCATATATATGCGTAAATAGCTCTGACTTTTTTGCAGGATGAATGAAAAACATTTTCTTATTATATCCATCTGCAGCATAAAATAAAGGTGAATGGATTATACAACTGCACTGCTCCATGTTCTTGACAGTTTTGCCAAGAGCCATTTCAATTTCTCTCTATCCCTAATCTTTCCCAGATGAAAGCAGGTTTCTGACATCATTTTAACTCTGTTATCTGAAAAAAAAAAAAAGAAAAAAAAAGAAAAAAGAAGCTGGATGTGAAAAGGGAGGCAGAAAACATCAGTCAGATGGCCTGACTTGGCATTGACCAGTACTTTGTGTAGTCATTTACCCCAGGGTTACAGAATTTTATACTGTGCAAAGGCACAGGGAAAAATTTCAGAAATCCCTGAGCCCACAGATTTTCAGTAGAACTTGAGTCTTGTACACATGGAAAAAAATGTACCTACTAAATTTAAACTGGCTTTTAAAACACCCTGGGTTAAGTTAAATGCTGCCAACCTGTAAGTGGCCATGTTGTTCTCACATACTTAGAAGGTCTTGGGGAAACAGGAATGAATGGCTTTTCCTTCCATCCCAACTTCATGTTTAAGTAAGAGTCAATCTTAATTTGGCTTTCAGGCTCTGGAAAGCAGGAACTGGGCTGGTGAGGCTCAGTTATCCTGGAGGGTGACTCTAGTTATCCTACTGGACAGGTTTCTGTGCATCCAGCACTCACTGTGCTGGGGGGTGAAGCAAAATCCACTGCGTGGTGTGAGATATCTGAGTGTCCAAGGAGTAGAAACTATTCCAGCTCTTATGGTCAGATAATAATGTACTGCCTATTCCTATCCTGTGCACAATGAGACTTTGCTAAACATTACAGGCAATAGGAATAGACCCTGGGCTAAGACAGTTGACAGTCTGAGCCAGGGCAGGGGGTGCGGCCGGGGTGTCTGCACGCAGCCCGTGCTGGTGGTGCACAACAAATGCCTAACGGGCATGTAGAGCCCAAGGGGACAGCAGGAGCCACCAGTCGGCTGTGTTTGATGTTGGGAATATACAATACACAACTTTATCCCTAGAGGAACACTGTGTAAACCTTATTGGAGATGAAGCCGTGGACAGGCTTTCTTTTCGAGACCCTGTGATGCTGCCCAGAGACATTGCCATGTCCCAGATGGAGGGGCCTTCCCCTCCCTGTGTTACTGGTGGCAGGGAGGGAATCCATGCCCCACACTCCATCATAGGAAAGGCTTCCAACCACCTTCTCAGTGGGCATTAAGGCAAACTGACTGCATTTGTCCAGCGGATTACAGCACACTCATGCAATGTATTTCAGCAGCCTAGCATGCAGCAAGCAGCTTTGATGGCGGAGCATTGGATCAAACATCTGGGAGGGCTTTGAACATCTTCATGGTGCACAGAAGCTGCCAAGACCCTCCACTCAGGCCCAAGGCTCTTGGAAGACCTGCTGCTTACTTAATCACTTTAAAAACTGTGCTCAAAACTGTGAGCGTGCTCAAATGCAGGATTCACAGCTCCTGGGGCTGTTTGTGGATGCCACAGTAAGGTATTCTCCAGGGCAGATATCTGAGAATCCTAAACAGGGTTTGTTGCCTTCTGGACTTAGAGAGCACTGGCAAGCTCTGAAAGGAAAGGCTACTGTAGGATACAATGATTGGGAAGGAGTGAAATCAATGGCAAAAATATGGACATTAGACACGTCACTGAGAAACTGGATAGACAGTGTTGTAAACTGTATAAATATATAGACGTTATAAATTCTTGTGGAAAACAAGGAGTATGTGGAAACAGTCAGCACAAACCATAAGGGTGCTGTAGTGGTGCTGAGGACTGGGCTTGTTCTTTGAGCTTCCTTCCTATAGAAGGCAAAAAAAGAGATGAATATCCTTACCTAAATAAAAATGACAATGGAGTAAGCAATAATTCTTAAGTTCTGTTTTGGTAATACCTTCAATTTAACAACTGTCTGTGAAAAGGAGTTTCTCACAATGAGTTATTTAGTTACAATGCCATCGAGGGTATAACTGTCACTCTGGTGGGAACAGCCATGCTGTGATTTGCTGTCAGTCTGTTGCACAGTGTAAGTTTATTCATTTTTTTCCCCTAACAGGTGAAGGTAACACTGTGATACACAGTAAAAGATAGATGATAAAAACAATTCTTTAAGGAAAAAAATAGTCACAAGAGGTTTGGCAGGAAAATATGATAAAATGTTCCATTCTCATTTTTGAAGTACCATAATAAAACACGTCTGAAGTGAAGTACAGATAATGTAAACAGCAGAGCATGGGTCTGCAATCCCAGTGTGAAATTGCATAAGGAGCAATCATAAAACATTCCCATTGCACTTGCCTGTAACACATTAACATGAGTGTTTAGGATTATTAAGTAATGCTGTTAAAGGGGCACAATCATCTTTTAAAAGGTTGTTGTATTTGTATCAGTTGATTTGACCTGACGAATTATAAATAATTTGAAAACCAAACCCACAGGAGACCATTTCAGTCTTCTCAGCCAGTTTCCAAACACAGCACTGACCATAAAAATGTTGCAATACTATTTCCTACAACTTGCTCAGTAACTTGCAACTCCTAGGAACACCAAACAGAAAATATTTATCTATACTTGTCTATTTATCAATATTTATCCATTTATCAAAACCTTTTAGGACCAATTTCACTCTTTCCACAAATTACCAAATTAGTGCTCACCATTCATTTTCTGCTGGTTGAATCTTTCAAGGAACAGAGAGGGAGAAAAGGAAGTTAAAACATATAAAACTAATAAAAGCCATGGCAGTAAGATGCAAAGGAATATATTTAGTACTACCTTTCCTTCCTTGGCTAGGTTTCAAGTTAGCAGTATCCTTGAAAAGACAAAAGCAAAACTAGCCTGTGACACAGCCAGTTACTTTTTGTCATCCTCTATTTAGTGTGACACATCAGAGAGGTGATCAGAGATATCTGCATTGGCATTAAAAAGCCATTATAAGCAATTTAAACTCTGGATTGATCCTGACACATACATTCAGGTCCTGCTAGTATGGCCTTTCTGTAGTGCTATGCTCCAACCCAGAACAAGCACCACTCTATACATGGAGGAGATAATTATGCTTTATTGATTAGACCCGCCAGGTACAAATGGAAAGCGGGCAGCTAGTTGAGAACTGCCATCAGTGTGTTTTTTAAATTGTAGCATCTCAGTCCTTTCCTTTTTTAACATTTCCTAAATGCAGTCGTCTAAAATGGAAATGTGGACCCAAGAAAGTTTTGACACTGACTTCAGTAGAAAGTAGTATGTCAATGCAGACTAGAAAAATGTGATTTTATATTCTTTCCACAGCCTGTCACAATGTGCCCTCCTTACTCAGTTTCCAGTTAACACGGACACAGTGCCCTCTCCTCAAATGCCATCCATGAACCTCTCAGAGTCCCACAGGCTGCCCCACTCGGTAACACGTTGCAACCTCCTTCCTGCCTAGTACAAACGTCACTTTTTACTATAGTGTCAGAACTGATTGACTCCAGTTTTGCCCAAGAAAGGATTTTAGCACCTGCCCCACAGTACTGTAAAACATATATAACAATTACGTGGAGATTCATCAACAAACTGATTTACTAAATGTTCCTTGTTCATAGCAACCCCCCCAGCATTTCTCAACCTTCTGTCTTTTGCCAATTAAAATACTCCATTAACCAGACATGTTAGTCAGAGAAAAAAAAAAAAAAAAAAGAATACAACAATTTCATGTCTAAATTTAACTTCTTACTTTTTAAGAGAAGAAGAAATGTTTTTCAGGACTATTAACAATCCTTTAAACTGCATTGAAAAACACTGAAATTGTTCACAGACGTTACTAGAAGGAACTTTAACTCAGATGATCAATGAGTGTTATACCTATGGGTATAAATCAAATAAGCAATGCCTTTTCCTTTGCTTGCTCTCTTGGTCTCATCAATGAACTGTTGAGATGACTTTCCTTATATTTGCAGCTTCCAGTCTAGTCCTGGACTGATACATGGGTTCAGTCTCTTCATCTGCAGGGAATATATCAGAGGGTACTTTCCTAATTCAAAAGGACTCTTTCCCAGTGCTTA
>VZSV01000002.1:9678642-9741406 GCA_013398735.1 Nothocercus julius | reverse complement strand
TCATTTTTGGCTCCTGCCTATTCATAGAAGGAAAGATTTCAGAATATCAATATCAAAGACTAGCAAATCTGAAAGTCATATTACTGAGCCTTATTTTTAATGAATGAAGGATATAAAAGGAAAATTTATACTGTAGCTTGGCAGTATTTTGGGAAATGCTATTCATTTATTCCCTGTTAGTGTTCTCCAGAACACGGTGACAGCAGCAGCCATATCCCTCTTGTGCCTTAATGTCCCTCAAAGTCCAATGTAAAACATGCAGCTGAAGGTTCTCACCCTGGAAAAGTAGAGGGCATGCCCTTTCATAACGACTGTTATGATTATGAACAAAAATACCTCTACTTATTAAAAAAAAAAGAGAAAAAACCTTCTGCTTGGGGTTTACATGGCAACTTGCACACTTTGCAGTATTCATGAGTCAAATACACATTTATTTAGTGAAGAAATACATTTTTAACACTCTTTATGCCTTCTTCACTTAACAGCCAAATCCTAGAGGAACAAGGGCAAATACAATTCATGGATGTGCCTGAATAACTTTTGCTGGCTTCGGCCATGTAGAAAGTCAGATAGATGTGTATGAATTATGACCAGAGGGAATATGTTACCACATTAAATAAGATACAGTTTTGAAGAAGACAGGCACAAAATGAAAAAAAAAAAATAATTGTGTGTCAAGAAAACATACCTGCTATTCTGGTAATGTCCATGTAACTCTGTACTATGATCTCTAAGATGAACTTTACAGTGAGATCCCCCAAGTCATTAAGTGCCAAAGAGATGCTCCAGGGCAGCAGGGCTATTACTAGAAGCCAGTGTTAGAGAGTCACAGCAGTCAACCTGTGCTAATAAGAGAACATCAGCTCCCTCTGTGGATGTCAGGTACAGATGCTGGATGACCTTGGGCATCCATTGCCCCAAAAGGCAGCAAGTTACAACTGTGTTTTAATGTGCTGCCAACCCTGGCCAGGAAATGCAACCCCCGCCTAGGCTGAGTTCAGAGGTTGCTGATACCTATGATCCATACATATGCATGTGCCAAGGCTTATTCTTTTTGGAGAGGCTGATAACTGCCTTTAGCATCTGTGAAGACATCTTCCAGACTGGTGACCCTCCCATGCCATCCTTCTCTCTGTGTCATCACCTGTGTGTTAGTATAAAAAGCTTTTACTACTAGTATTATAGGGCACTGTTTTAGGTGAATATCTTAGGTGGTACAATTGCTAACTTTTGGCTCCTGATGGCAATTTTGGGCTATCTATCTAATCTGTTTCCATTTTCACGTGAATTGCTGACTCCCAGGCACAGAGGCTTCAGAGTGGCTCAGGTTTGTGTCTTCCGATGTGTATCCAGTGAGCTCTCCTGTCCCCCTCATTGCTGCCATGGCCATAAACCTTGAAGGAACTTGTCTTTATGGCTATTGTGTTATCAGACGCTACTGCCTTTTATTTTCTATCTAGCTCTGCTTTTTTTTTTTTGGCTGCTGAACTGCTGAACATTGATGGCCAATGACTTGATTTGCAAAGAGTTTCTGACCAGCTTGATCAGGTTTAAATATAAATACTCAATTTCTACTCATCTCTCAGATTCTGATTCTCTGCAATAACCAGGACAACCAAGCCCTAACAGCTTAATTGTGTTGCTATTATGAACTATTGTTCCATATTATGAGTGTATATGGATCATTAGGCACTGAGAGTTGGAGTGACTCGTGTGTGTATCAAGGAGAGTGGGAGAAAAGAGGGGGCTGACTCGAGAGTAATGAGTTTAGTCTCCAATATCCCTGAGAGGATTATTCCTTAAAAGTATAGTGCAGAGTTGATTTGGATAAAAACTAATTATCAAACATGAAATGAAGCCAGTGTTGCAGACTTCACCCTCAACACAGGACCTTGGAGACTGACATTATTCATTGCATTTAACCTAATAACGCAGTGACCCACATAGGAAGGAAAGGAGTTGACTGTAATTATTTCTGTGAGTAATAGTGCTCAGTTCATAGAAGAAGCCCTAAAAATAGGAACTCAGCAATATAATGACATGTGAAAAAACAAAAACAGAAAATGTGGGGCTTCTAGCATTTTTTTCTGAATAAACTAAAGTACATTCATCTTGTTCATTTGACCCAAGAGTGCTTGTTTAGGCGATGTTCTCTTTGCACTTTCAGTTTTTAGAAGTGAGCTGGATAAAGACAGTGAGAAGAAATAGCACCCAAGGAATTTATACAGGAAATCAGTGTGGCTTCAGTAGCACAGGTCATTAGAGGGACATCTCAGTGTAACACTGATTTTTAAGGTAAGATTGTTGGGATATCAGAAGGTCTGATTACTTCGCTAATGCCTGTCAGTAGGCATGATGAAGAACAGGTTAAGAGCAATCACAGGCAATCTCATATCAAATATCTAGACCAGAACAGAAGACAAATAGGGAATAATTCTTAGTTTGCTTGAAAGTGAACTTTGACTTTTCAATTAGAAAACAGAAAGGTTAAAAAAGCAGTGTGATTCAGTCTAAAGACAATACTGATGCAGGATACAACATCGAAGGAGGAGAAAGTGCTGAAGGAGGAGGAAAGGTTTATGAATACATTAACATATTGTGTTTCTTGGAATTCAGTCTAAGAAGCTAAGAAGAAGAAATATTTTATCTTAATAAAGATTGACAACATGCATCATGCATTTAAAAAAAAAAAGAAAAAAATCTTGCTCTGCCTAATTTTGCTGCCATCTAAGATCCAAACTCTCATCTTAGAAAAGATGTTCATATAAAGAAAGCACTAAGTGAACAACAAAGGATTTTACTTTCTAAAAGAACTTCAACTTGTAGGAGCCAATTCTCTTTTTGTTTAGTTGTTGAATGTCTTGTATTGGTAAACAGATAGAGCACATTATAAGTTTACTGTGACAATGGCAAGCCTTTTCTGTTCATTAGCTTTGAACAATCCTAAATTAAAAGTCCTAAGTATATTCCATATATTAAATATTTTACAACTTGCATGAACACTCCACTGTGAATGTACATTCTTTTCACATTGCAGTATGCATGATCAGCTTAACTGAGATCAAAGGGGAATGAGAATTGTTGCTTTCCTCCATAACTACTATACAAATGCACTATTTAAACACTAACAGATGCAATAAAATGAAATAGAAAAATAAATTCTCCATTATTCAGCAAGAAGGGAGAAAACCATTTACTTCTCAAAAAGAGTCACCGGAGGGCGGAGGAAACTGGGAGCTGGCTCTTAACTGTGGCTTTTCCAAGGGTGCTGGCATTTTGTCGTATCTGTTATTCTCCTTGCGTTGCAATAGTACAAGTACCATACAGTTGGCACAAGCACCACAAGAGGGAGTTAGTCATCATAAAATATATAGTGGTAGCTTGATTCTGATACTCTGCACACAGAAGAAAAAAAAATCTGTCTGAATAATTAAGGCTTCCTAGATGTGACTACAGATAAAAATAGATAAAGACTGCAATTTTGGCATGCCTATAATGCTGCAGCTCAAACAGCGAAGGCTTTGCATGGAACTCGACCAAAGAAAAATTCACTCCAGGCACTTGTATTACAGCTTCATTTAGTGGAGCAGAACAATCATGGCTTGTATTAAGTTGATAATAATGAAGCATCATAAACAATGTGAGGACGCAAGTCCAGGAGGAAGCTGGAGCTTTAATGAGGTCCAGCTTGCCGGGAGCTTTTGAAGTGTCCCCAGCTCACTTACAAAGCCAGGAAGCAACAAAAGCGCCTCTGACATCTGCGAGAGTGGCTGGTTTAGAAGGAAGTTTTATGTGTTGATGACTCTGGACTGGGACTCAGCTTTCATGTGCTAACTAGCTCTACTTGCTGCCTGAGCCCTAATCATTCTCAGCAAACTCGCTCCCTGTAACGCTTCGTACAAATAGCAATTTTTCACAGAGCAGATCCACAGCATCAGCTTCCTGCACAGGTTAATCTGGTTCACAGAGGTAAATAACAGAAGTTAGCACAGTCCACACTGTGTCTCACTATCCATTTTTAACAAGCAATCTCTGCTCTGAAGGGAAGAAGTCAAACACTAGTTTGGCAGACATATAGATGGAATGATGTATTTACTATGAGGCCAGCAGCCAGATGAAGCAGCTGAATCAGAATCACTCCTTTCTAAATGCACTGTAATCACATAGGGCCCTTCAGATTCTTTATAAAGAAAAAAGAGGTATTTTTGATTTTCTTTTTCTTTTTTTTTTTTTTTTTCAGGGAGCTATGATATATTTTGGCTTGCTTTTAAACACTTTTTAATATATAAAAAATATAAATGCATATATACACACTCACTTGAGAAAAATGCCTTTGGTTTGCAAAGATTTCCTCCTTGAAGATATTAAAATTATTCATAATTTCTTACATGGAGACAAGCCCTTAATTAACCATCACCCTCATTCCAGATCTCTTAACTACTATTAGCTAGACAAGCAGTTTATTTGGACTTTCACACCTCTGTGAAAGTGTTTGGTTTAGCACACCGAATGCTCTGCAACTCCTAAGCATGTTCTGTATCATATAGGACTCAAAGCCTTGCATGCCCAGTATATTACAGTGGAGTCAGCAGAGTGGTTGAGCCTGTGCTATGTTAGTACATGGGAATCATTTTGGGCTCCTGCTACAGGCTGTTCCTAGCTAACCTGGTCATCTGGGAAGCCAAAGGTGGTGGCAAGTGTCTCTAACCACACTCTTCCCTATGGAGCTGTGGAGCTATGCCGCACTTTGACACGCTGCCCCATGGGCTGTATTGCTGCACCATATCCCTGAGCCCAGGGTCTGAGACGTGGGGATAGCTCTGCCCTTGGATGCCATTGCAGGGATGCTTCTCCTGGATGAAGCGTCCCACCACAGGCAAGCTGCCTCCTTGCCCCCGTGGGAGCCTGGAGAGCCGAGCTGCCTGCCATGACTGCCGAGGAGGGCATGAGGGTGGCATGCTCCCAATTCTGCGTGTTGAGATGTGAAAGGGGAGGAGGTGCATGGCCCTCCAACAAGCAGCCTCCACCTTTCTCATCTTCCAAGTAGAAGCTGGGGGGCAAACGTGTTTCTTGAGGCTCTCCTGTGAGCCTCTGTCCTGTATGCTCCTCCTTTGCCTCCTTGTCTTGTGCTATGAGTGATCTTGGCCCACACAGGCCTCAGTCCTTCATTTTCAGGGCTGCTGAGAAGCCTTGAGCAAGGGGTGATGAGGGAAGGGAAGATGGGGTGGGAGAGAGAGGAGGTGAGATGTTCTCACACATTCAGCCCCAGGCAAAGCAGACCCGCTCCTGCAAACTGGCACGAACTTCACCACAGCGAAGCCTGTCAAACAGCATTGCAAAATGTGGCAAACTGCATGGGTAGGTGGCTCTCGCAGCGGGAGTGCTCCTGCTGCGTTGGCTCTGCTTGCACGAAGATTGATATGCCATTTCACATGCATATTCCTGCAGCGAGCGCTTCGTGCAGACGGCTGCCCTCATTCTTTTGGCAGGCTAAAATCACAGCCTTGCCATTTACAGACTGAAAACACATGACCTCCCTGCTATGGGTTCATGGCATAACTCTAGTACCAAACCCACAGTTCCCTGGACATCAAGCAGCAGTGCCACCCACTCCCTTGGACAGGTCTTAGCATCACCTTCAGCACAGGCTAAAGTGAGCTTGTTCTTTGACATGACAGAAGAGATATCCTCGTCTCCTAGTTGCCTGCATTCGCTCATATATCTGTTTATAAACTACTCGTTATTGCTTATCTTCTTATAACAGAGATTTAGACATGCTACTTCGCCACAATATAGCAAGATGCTTCCTGTGGTCTGAGCTGCAGCGCTCTGTGCGCACATCTCCCCAGCCTGAGGAAGGGCTGAGAGGGCGAATGAGCTGACACCTCCTTTCCTGGGGGCTATGCCAAGTTAAATTACCCTGCATTTGCCAAGGGCAGCTTGTTGGAGCATTACCATCGCTCAGCTGATGCAAAATACTGTGTTGTTTTGCAGCAATGCCTGAATTTCCATGTATAAACCTTGCAGTGAGGCTGCATGTGCGGATGGTATGAGAGCAAGAAGGCGGAGGTTCTTCCACCCTGTTGGTTCTTCTCCTCTGATTCTGTGTATGCAGCCATTCTGGTTTTGCATGGATTATACACATTAAAACACTGTAGTTTCTTCATGTAAGATTCTAATTGTGATCTCTTTGGCACAATAATCATCTTTTATGTTGGGCTTGTATGTGAGGCAAGGGGGCAGTTGTAGTTCCTCAACTGTGAGCCTAGGAGTGACTGCCAACTTATTAACAGCCAGGATAATAATAACAGTATCCAGTGCACTAATGCAGTGCCTCTGAATTGGTTCTTTTGCCATTGTTTTCCTTAAGAAACTGTAATCCTATAAATGACTGCCCATTGCTCTGATTATAAAAAGCAACTTTCCCACCTACTGTGAGTCAGAAATAGAAGGCTGAAAATGGAAAAAAATATATTTATATATATATATGTATTGCACAGGCATTTCTTTGGTCCCTGACATCTCCCTCTCTCACATCTCACTGTCAGGATCTACGCACATACCTATTAGCCGCCTTTCTTTGTGTGGTACGGGATAGAGATGGAGAAAGTTGTAAAAATTGTATCTGGTCACTTGACTAGACCAAGCTGTTCACATAAACACATTAGAATGGCTTCTCAAACCTTGGTGCCAGCTATGCGCTTCCCTCCTTGCACCAAGTCAAATCTATCACTGACAACCTCTGTCCCAGCTTAGTTGCAACACGGGGGAGAGGGCATAGTCACAAGAAAGTTGGCAAATGCGGATAGAGAAATAAAGTGAAGAGGGCAGGAACAATTGATACTGCATGAAAATGAAGTCTGTTTTCCAACACACAAAGAAACAGGCTGTCTTTGGGAAGTGGCTCATAGGCTTGTCTTTTTCATACACCACAGTGATTATTCTTCACATGACATTGCTCTCTGAGGCGACACTGAAGTCTGCTGGTAGGGATCCTTGACCTGCACACTGTGAAGAATCAGGGCAATGGGCAAACCCGGATTGCTTTGGTCTGTAAATGAGGCTGAGGGCAAACATGGGATTTAACTGGATTCAGATGATTAGCCTTATTTGCAGAAGGAAAAGCCCTGCTTCTTTCTGATGATGCACACACAGTACTCAGTGAGTTTACATTTAAGTAAACAAATTGAGTACTGCTCTGGAGGCTCTGGATGTGAAGCAGCAACAGCAGTGTTAATTTCAAAGCAGAGGGAATGTGATTTTCACACTTACTCGTTTTTAATTTAGGTCCATTTGAAATCCAAGCACCCCTCTATTACTAATTTGTTATGGCAACATTAATTAATGATTTTGCTCTACAGCAGTAAGAATGTTGTTTAGACTGAGTGAGATAGATTAGAAGGAGTACAAGATTAGAAAAACAATCTGTAAACTGGTCAGATGCAGTTGGGGGTCACCTTGATTTCCTGAAACGATCACATTGCACTCTGAAAGTCTGGGAATGTATGAACAGATTTCTACCAGTGCAGACTCATTAAAGCTGGCTGGGTCAGCACTTCTCACTGCTGTCTCATATTTGGATTACAAGAATATTAGCTTCCAAGACAAGGAAAACAATTGTCAGACTGCCATGAAGATTGATAGTCAAAGAAATTGCATATTACTTCATGGACATTATGAGGTTATACTAAATATGCCAGGAAACAGGTGGTAATATTCAGCAACACATAGAATGCACACAATGGTGTGTTGTGATTTCCATTCTCTTGACTCACTTTACCTCTGCTGTTTTTCATTAGGTTAGCAGATATCCAGCTTCCTTCTTCGATCCTCTCATAAGCATGGCATGGCTACCCACCATCAGTTCAGTGGCATAGCATGGATAATAGTGCTAGCTTGAAGAAGGGTAGTAGCTGATAGATTGATGGGCAAATCTTGTGACCATAACAGCTGGCCCTTGGGCTATCTCAGCTATCTCCTATTCACCCACACAATTAATAGCTCAGGTCTCACAGCCATCACTGTACATATGGAAGAATCACAGAAGCTGATCAAAGCACTGTTAAGAGCTGTAAAGATGCCATAATCTGAATTACGTTGTTTCTAAATTATGTGTTTAAACTATGAGATGAAAAAATACTCCTGTTATAATGTGTGATTTGTTTTTGTTTATTTTGGGATATAATTTTGCAGTCAGCCAACAGCATGGAGCAAATACGGGGAAGAAATCAGAGGCACCGTGATTTTCTTTTAAGAAAGCCTCTGTGATGTACAATGCTGTAAATGTTTCACAATGGAATTTCAGCATTGGCAGGTGAAGGGCAGGAGTGGCAGCTCAAGAAGCAAGCTGGACTGCAATGGCCCTAGGGAATTCAACTATTCTTGCTTTGCTGTTCTTGCATTTTCTTGTTTTGCCTGAAACAGAAGGGATGAGGGTGGGAGGATTTTATATCTATGCTCTCCATTTCTTGGTGGTTCAGGAAGCCTCCTCGTAGGCAGTACCTATCACAACAGAATGGAGGATATGGTGGGGTTTTTTGACATTTTAGACTGAAACGTTCTTGGTTAGCACAAAAAAAGTGCCTGTTAGGCAGGGAGCATGCCCAAGGGCCAGGCTGAGAAATGGCAGGTATCCACTGGGCATTTTGATGAGCAAGGCACAAATGTCAGAGGCTGGAGGTCCAGCTCTTGAGGACATCTGAATTCTTTTGACACTTGTTCAGACACTGGGAAAATCATAAGTTCAGCAGAACTGGACTACCAGTGTTATGAGATGCCTGACTTTTCCTACTTGAAGCAAGGCCAAACACAGGCCTGCTAAAGCCTGATAAGAGTATCATACCTTACACCAGGACACCAGGAACATGTGGACATGCAAAGGTGGAATACTCTGTGTAAGGGATAACCAAATGTACTCCTGAATTCTACAAAATATTGAAAATATAGGTGAAACTCTTATTATACTTGGTCTGGTTTACTTTTCCCTACTATCATTGATTTCATTATCTGATAGTCTAACAAATAACATGCAGCATGGAAAAAGAGTAGGTGTTTGAACAAGACAATAGCTACTTCTCATTCTGTGAAGAAATTTCAAAATCTGACCCTAAGCCATTTGAGTTTTGGGGCACTCTCCTGTACCTAAACAGACTTAAAAACCAAACTATGCCTGCTGAAGGCCTGCTGAAACTGAAGCAGGTGCATCTTTGAAAAGGTGGCCTGAAATGTGTCCTTAAAAGCTTGGCTCACAGAGGTTCAGGGAGACAAGAAAAAGCTTGGGACAGTGAGAACAACACTCTCATCAATACAGCAGCCACCAAAAATTGACAAAGCAGTGAGATGGGCTGAAGTACTGGACAAAGAAAATCTCTTGATGAGATACTGCAAAATATAGCAAGAACAAGTTTCTGCTTTTAATGGTTAATCTATAGCCCTGGTGAAGTCCATGGAAACATGTCTGTTGTTTTTTTTGAAATTTAGATATGACTGAAGCGAGTAACATGAATGTTGATTTTGTGTCATGGCTGCTGTATCTATTGGTAAAAGTGGTTATTAGTGAAGAAGCAAGCAGAAATCAGTGTTAAGGCTTTTGTCACAATTGATATGCTGAATTCTAGCATTAAAAGTGTCTGACTCATCTTCTGATTTAACAATATACAACCACTCAAATACACATTCTGGGAGAGAAAGTTCAAAGGCACCTTTTCACTGACATTTATGCTTCCAGAATAGCGAGAAGATGAAGATAAGGAGGGCATAAGTCTACAGAAAGAAGAAAAGGACATAAAAAGGAAAATACACCCTGAAGAATATGTGTGTTGCCTTGTGAGCAATTTGGGATCCAGGTAAGATATGATACTCAGGTAGATGATTTTGAAACCAAGCAACCAGGGAATAGTTCACAGAGATCATGAACTAAGGTAATGATACCTGTGGTGCCATCTCAGAACAGGACAAATCATCATCCTGTGAATGGTACATTTCTTAGTTCATGGTATTTAACTGCTGATCCACCTAGCAAAGTTCATTGGGGTCAGCAAAGCAGTAAGTAAGATAGGAGAAAGAATTCTTCTTTATATCCAGTTGCTAGGTTTCCATGGGGAAGGATAGGCATGTTCTTCGAAACAAACTTTAATTTTTACGAAATTAATTTACACAAAAAAATGCATTGGGGAAACTGCATAAATCTCTATTTAAATCTCATTCACTGTTCAGAGGGGTACGGTGAGGAGGAAACTGCCAGGTTAGCCAAGACTTTTAAAACACGTACAAACCACTGTGTTTTTATTAAATTAGGATGTGCTCCCATTGGTACGTAGAATTTACTAATACGAATTACAGGGAAAAAAGGGGGAGGATTATGATCCATTTTAGAATTTCTAACATTTCCTTTTTGAAAACACAAGAAGGGAACTTCTGGTTCACCAAACATAATTCCTGGAAACTGCAGGCAGTCATGTCACATAAAGGATTCATTTCCTGATCAAACTCCCTCTTGCTAATGAACATTTTTACTAATGTTAATGAGAATTGCTACTAATAATTTGCATTTACACACTACTTAAGGATCTTAAAGTGTTCTTTCATAAAATATGCCCATTTTTTAGACAGGGATATTGGATTTAAATGACTTGCCTAGGGTCTCACAGCAAGCCAGCAGTAGAATGACTCTTAGAGCTCCTAGTGATTTGCATTAAATCCTGGACATTAACAACTCCCTTCATAAAGGGAGCTTTGTAGTGGTGGATCAACTCCTGGTGCCGGTGGATCAAACCTTTTAGGGGAGTGCAAGCAAACCAAGAAATTAATTGAACCTATGTAATGCTTCTCAGCATCTGCAAATCCTGGCTTCCTTTGAACCTAGAAAATTGACACAAATCTGAGCATGCAATGCCAAGATAGCCTTTGGCATATGACCAACTATGAAATTTGGATTCACTAAGTATGTACCTCAGATCTATATTTTCTATATGAACACATCACTAATCTCTACACTTGTTCCAGGAAGACTCCAGGGCCTTAACCATTTCTTTTGCTGTTGGAGATATGTTTGGGGAAAAAAAAAAAAAAAAAAAAAGACCCATAATTAAAATACTTTAACTTTTCTTGCAGCTGAATTGTAAGGAGAGTAGCTCTGACAAAGGCACATTCCTTGTCATTGTTGTCTCCTCTGAACAGCACTGTCCTCAACAAAAATTAACTCTAAAAGGAGGATATGGGGCCTCCTGTTATATTTTGTTTACGGATTACTTCTATCAAGAAAAAGGCAACACTACAAAACAACCTGCTTTTTCCACCTATATCACTGCTATCATTCTCTCTAGGAAACTGAAATGTTGACATTTCCCCTATGTTCTGCATTCTTATCTACGTCACTTATGAAAAGGCTTGCAAATTGTACCCAGTCATTTTAAGATATAATTTTTTTAAGCTTTTGCCTGTAGCATGTGGCTATTTCTAGGAGAAAGTAGTTTAATTGCAGCACTGTACTTACTATAATTTCAGAGGAGCCATCTTGCAGAACAGTAACAGCTATAACTACACAGAGCACATTAATCTACACAATTCCTCCAGCTCAGCGGTGGCTACCTGAGAGCTCTCACCTGTGGCAAATGGTTACATTTACTCCTGCTGGGAATGTGGCTGGGCAGCCGAATGTTAAAGAGGGCCTGCAGAGCAGCTTGTGCTGCTTGGCCTTTCGCCATCTTCTTGCTACGTCCTGAGCCTTCAAATGTTCTCCCGTCCACGCGCACTGCCATCACAAAGCTCTTGATGTGCTGCTTCTCCATGGTCTCCGACAGGCAGACGTATCGCAGCCCCGACCGCAGCTCATTTAGCAGCACCACTGGGTTCTTCTCGCTCTCCGCTTTGGATACCATCTTGTGCTTGTTTTGCTTACTGTGGCCCATTAAGTCCAAAGTGTGGCAGAGTAGCCTCCCATGTCGATAAGCAGTGGAAAGCAACTCGTTATTAACTGGCTTGTAGACTGAGAAGTCCTCGCTGTGTGTAGATGGTTCAAACTCCTTGAACAGAGTGTCTGGAAAATCTGCCTGATCAGAAGTGAAGTCCGTGGATGGATTAATACAGTTGCCCATGGCAAAGTGAGCTTGGCATGCATTTGGGAACTGAACAAAAGACTTCAGAGCTAGCTCTGCTGCACGCATTTTGGCTTTCTTTTTTGTGGGTCCTGTTCCTTCAAACGTAAGTCCATTTACTTCTACTGCAACAGCAAAGACTGGAGCGTGCACTGGACCTGTCTGGGAAACCATTTTGTATTGTAAACCTGGTTTAAGTTCATGTAGCTGAACCAGAGCATTCTTTGGTGTCACTGACCATGAGACTTTCTTCCAGATGAGTTGGAATTTACAGAAATGGCCACTGTTGCCTTCCTCTAAGGGTCTTTTTCTCTTACTGCTTGATGTTCCTCCTCTTGCTTTCTCGTTAGAGGATATTGGATGATCCTCCAGGTTGCCAATGTTTCGATTTTCCTTTACTTCTGCACTGCTGGTACCTGTCAGTAAAAAAGAAAAAGAACTCACTGTTGTCATCACAGTAGTTCACATCATGTCTAGGGCTGGCAGAGTAGACAAAAAGAAAAAAAAATCTAATGATAGAAATTTTATGAAGGAAAATGATACTTTTGCCTGGCTTTCTTTGAGAGGGAAGGTATAATAATTTTCCTCAAATATCTATATGTGTGTATATATGTATTTTTTTTTTGCTTATAGTACAGATTCTCAACATGTCCTGAATGACCATTTTCTCACCAAAGTTTTGCTCTCATTATTCATTATTGTCCTATTAGATTACATCATCCAAAGAGAAAGCAAAAATGATGCCATGTGACTGAAATGAACTACTGCATTCGCAGTACATAATTACTTGTAGAAAGTGAAGAGCTTGCAACGATCCCTTAGGCTGAAATTTGTTCCATAATCCATGTGGGCAAATACTTATGAACACATTATTAGCAATCAAAAATGATTCACCAATGATTCACAAATAGAAAAATGGGCAAGTGCATTGAATAATTTATTTTCAATGAATAAATTGACCAGCTCTACTCACAACATAGGCTCTTTTATTGCTAACAAGATGAATCCAGCCTAAGAAATGATCACAGAGACCTTCCTCGCATTTGAAACTATAATTTGTGTTGGACTCACATCCCAGTTTAGTATATGAGAATTTTTCTCTCAGGTTATACTCTTAGCTCCTTTATCAGCAATAACTAATGCCACAAAAACTCTAGATAAATCTAAATCAGACTAGGAAAACCAGAGCATCACGATGTGAGTAATTGCTGATGTAAAGGATGATCTGTGTCAAAGAAAAGCAATAGGAGAGAGTAACTGCCATGAAACACTGTCACGATGGGCGAAGGGAATGTAATGACAGCTGGGAGCTACAGAGGGAGCACTCCGTGGCTGGCAAGCCAATGAATCTCACGTTGCTCTCAACTACACTTGTGCAACACCTGTGCTGCAAGGCAGTACTCTTTGCTTCAGGGGACATGTGGCTGAGAATGGAGATTCATCTCACTGGTGTCCTGAATGAGAAAGAAAACACGCTGCTCTCTCAATAAGGATCGTCCAGCGTTTCTATCATTTTTGATGCACTTTTTTTTTTTTTTTTTTTTTAAATGCATTGCATCTCTGACTCATCCTTTTCTCCTTCAGTGCCTTCCTTGGGGAATTTAATCAACCTGTGAAGCAGCTCCTTCCTGGGACTGTGCACCTGATCCCTTTCAGACCAAAACACTGCCTGGATGATGGCTTATGTTCCAGCACAGCTCATGGAGCTTCCCCATATTTTGGTATTGTGAGATAGGAGCATGTCAGCTGTGGTAACCGCATGAGTCCCAAAACCAAAGAAGATCCCCATGGTCCTTAGAGGATAGAGAATGGACCTTCAATGACCTGCAGGGTTGTGGCCATGTTCTGCTTCCTCTCCACCCTGACAAGCAATCCTGCCACAAGGTGCAAGCAGTTGCGTGTGGGGCCTGGAGGAGCTTATGCTGGAAAAGCCTGATAGTGCCACAGTCCAGGATGAAGCTGTGGCTTGCAGAAGCATAGAAGCCTGCAGATAATTGTGTTGAACCAACCATATACAAAAAACCTGCCTTACATCCCACTGAAAAATGGGCAGGTATGTATGTAATGTCACAGACTTTTTTTCCTATTGGAGCAGTTGAACTGCATTCATGCTTGCTCTTCCAAAGGAAGCAGTTCACTGCTTGGACCTTATTAAAAAAAAAAAAAGGCACTATGGCACTATTGCATGCATGGCAGTCCCTTGGCAGGAGTAAAACTTTAGGCTTCCTTTCCTAAAAACACCCTGGCACTCACTAAGCCTCCAGCCTGCATCTGTATTTCCTCAGTTACGTGCTTAACTCCATATATGTACTGAAAAGCTTTGCTGATGCTGAAGGTGGACTGACAAATTAAGGTCTTAGTGACTGCTTAATTTTTACTTTCTAAAACTAAGAAGAGAGAATGAAGACAGGTGAGGAAGGAAAGAAAAAGAAATACATAATAGGAAAAGAAAAGTTTCACAATATGGCATTCAGCCATACAAAATGTGAAATCTTTAAAACAGCCTCCCTGGAAATAAGACATTTAAAAGGTCAAATTAAATAAGACACAAGGATAAAGTAGTCTTTTCTTGTTGAGTTCACAACTCTATTTATGGAAGCTTTGAACTGAAGGGGAAGGAGATGCCAGCTTTAACTTTGCTCTGCTTAACTTGGCCATGACTTTGGCCAGACATTTTCTGGCTGTGATTGTATCTCATGTTTTCATCCCATTTAGAATACATCTCTTTTTTTTTTTTTTTTTCTTTGTTTTAATGTGAAATATTTTGACTCAAAAATGCCTTTTTGTGGGAAGCAGCTTTGGTTCTGTATTTCACACCTCCTCTCTCATCCTATCTAATAAGTTTTTACAGACCCAATTATGGTACATAATGATACTGAAGTCAAGAGGCATGACAAGAAAGATAGCTCTTGCTTCACACTATACTCAGGTTTGAAAAGAATTTGTATTGATTATGCACCACTGAATAGGAAAAGTGAGGGGGTTATTTGTATTTATAATTTATATTGTCTTCTTCCAGCTATTTTTTCTTTCATAATCAGAGAAGCATGGATTTGTGAACAAGAATGTGTGACCTTAGCATCTTATCTTAATCACCCTCACTAACACAACAATTAACTAAAAACATGGCAACATAGCAATAAACTTGTTTGTCCTGAAATTTTGTCTACAGAACTGCCTACTCGACGTTTTGAGGAACAGGGAATTTGTACCAGTGTAACTAAAAAAAATGCAGAGATGATAGTACAAAACTTCCAAGGGCCAGACACAAAGGATACTTGAAAAAACTTGGTCTACCTGAAGGTGATGTGTATATTTATGGTATGTTTTGGCATAGTTACACTGATGGAAATCCTTGCACGTGTCCTTACATCCAACCAGATTCCAAGAGGACCTGGTTCTGAAACACTGATTAATAACTCAGTTCTTCACAGATCTCAAGAAGAGCTGCAGGAGGCCAAAAGTCACCTAAGTCATGTAAATTAGAGGCAGCCTGAACTGAATGAGAGCCGCAGAGAGCCCGCGAGCCTGATGGACTTGTGTGATATCTGCCAGTAGCAGGACAATGTGAAATTACTTTATACTTCCATATACCTTTGAAATAGATCTTTGAAATGTGTCTTTTATGAGACCTCTGTATAGCAGACACAAGATTACCTCTCTAATGGTGGCACATGTACTTCTATTGTGAAAATCAAACAAAGCAGGCAAATGACACCAAACTACATAAGGTAAATACTGTAAGCAACCATAATAGAACAATCACAAGCAATTTTAGAAATGAAGAGCACTAAAAGGAAAGGGATAAGTCAGAGGATATACACAGGGAAAATGCAAAACTGTGAATCATTTTCAGTCCTGTTATCTCTCATAATGTCTTGGTCTTGAGTTTCCAAAACACATTCTCTGCCTTTGGAAGACAAAAATATATAATCAAATATAGTTTTTCTTTGATGAAAGGTTGGAAAAGAATAAAATCATGAGGGGAGGGTTGAGAAAGAGAAATATTACAACTTTTTTGGTAATAAATTTTACTTTACTGTGTAAGAAAAAAATTTGGCTCTTCATTGTATTATCTCCCTAAATAACTTTATTATCTGATTTTTGCAGTTTTACAAGCAAAGGGAGACAGTGCAATCTTGTATTTGCTTTAAAAAATGAATGGAAGAAAACAGTTATTCAAATATATTTATTTACGTATTTTCCTTCAGTCTTCTGTCTCCCCTTTCATGTTTTTCTCCTTTGGTCATTATGCACAGTAGAGTTAACCTGGAGAGTCTGCATCATCAAGAGCTTTTCAGAACTATAATGCATCACTAATAATGACACTGCCTATGTCTCTGGGTCATAAGGGCTCTGAAGAACTAGCCATCCGATACTCCACGCTACATTTGAAGAGATAATATTGTTCCCGTTGAAGGTTATTCTGCTGCCAAGTCAACTACCAGGGAGGATGGGAAAGGAGAGGTAGGTGGCATCCTCATTCTGGCTGGTATCTTTAATATTGAACCACAAGCTACACTGCAATTTTGAAAAGTTACGATATTGAAAGAAATTTACCGTCTCTGAAAGATTTCTGAAAGAAATTTACAGAAGGAGACTTCTAATATAAATGAGTTCTATCAATCAGGAAGTTACTGTCTTTGGAAATTCTCAGTAAAAGCAAAATTCCAAGCAATGAATTTTGAAGAATATATGTTAAACTGACTTTTTATTTTCCCGCATCCTGCATTTTAATATTTAACCCTCATTGGACCTGCTTGTGTAGAGTATGTTTTTGCTGTGCAGCTGCATCACATTGACTGCAAAGGCTAAAAGGCCTCCATAATTCCTGTTATATTTGAAAGGGAAAAAAAAATCACTCAGAAGCAATCGGCATGAACTTGGGAGTCAGAGCGATGGTACCTTTTTTCAAGGTCAGCTCCTGCATTAACAGCAATGTAGGGCAGGCTTTTTTGGCATGCAAAACAATATTTGTTTACAATTATGGAACCTATAACAAAGGTTTAGGAATTCTTCTGCTAGGGATTTTTAAGATTGTGTTATTAACTTCAGAATAGTAAATTGTAGCAAACAATAGAAATCACACCTTCCTTTCTGACCTGTAGGCATACAAATATATATTTTAAATTTCCATGAAAGCAGTAAATATGGTGAGTCTGCTTAAGGAAAACCTGTTGTAATAGCACTGTTGCAGATGAAATCCTCCCTGATAACTCACCGGGCCTAGATTCTTTAAAATTATTGTGTTAGAACTCATCAGTGTGTAACATCACACTGTGAGGGGAAACATTTGTCATGCAATGAAAATACAGGACTTTGCTTAAATTAAAAACTGAAAATTTGTGAAAGGTGACTGATGTTGCCTTTAGCTGCTCCAGACTGAACATACTCTTCTTTACTCACCTTACTGTCTGCAATAACTGTGAAGTCCGTGTACCTCTAGAGCAGCTCTTACCAATTAGAGAAATTATTCCAATGTCTTAATGCCCTGACCTAGGTGATATCAGAGTGATGCTCCCAATTTTTTTTTTGCAAATAAGTACATGCAGCAAAACCTGCGTGCAGCTCTGACTAGTGTGTTAAGTACTTGCCTTCCTGGACCAGGACCTGACTACAGCTTAGCTTTAAGCACGGGGAAAATCCAAATGATGGCAATGTTTTCAAAACAAAAGCAGGGGGTTGTGTTGCTGGTGCGAGATGGCTTGGTGCTCTGGAGAAGATGGTATATCTTCTGATATCACTTCTTACGATAGTCACTATATTGTTAAAGGCAAGGTCCTTGTTGTTTCTCACACTAAGAAATCCAAAGCTCTGTGGCCTCCTGCTTTCTTAGGAGGATTTTGACGGACATGCTCAAAATCTGAACATGGTTCAGTCACTGACGGTTAGCTTGGTCTCATCCCACACGACTTTTGCTGCGTTTCTCAGATACCTATGTTAGAGACGTAGCACCACCAGTTCCCTCTGCTGTCACTGGAGAGAGGCATTTACCTCAAGCAAGGCTGCAGGGCTGGGAGACTTGTCTGTCCTTGTCTATTCAACACAAAAGCAAATAGAGCATCTCAGATGCCCTAGTGGGGTGACTAATGGCAGTCACGATCCACCTAGGGCTCCGTGCCTGTTCAGTTGCACCATATCTACACACCTGGTACAGCAGCCTGTCACAGCCAGACCCCAGGCATTGTGTGCTGCTGCTAGAGGTGCGTAGTGGATTTGCAAGGAGCAGTGTCTGCTGGTATTTGTTGTTGTGGCATAGAGCTGATGGGTCGATTTAAGATCAGGGCCTAAGTTGAGGTACCTGACATTGTGAGGGGCAAGCAGACAGTGGATGGGGAAAGGTTATTCACTGCTTCATACCGTGCAAGCACTAGAGACAGCAGGCTTGAAACAAAAAAGGAATGGTTAGTTACTGAACTCCCTCTTCCTGGATGTGGTTGAGATCACAAGTATCAGTGGGCTCCAGAGCAGACTAGAAGTGTCTATCAGTGTCTAGATAGCAGGATGATTCAGGTGCACACTTGAGCTGAGTATATTTCTTGCTGGGTGCAAGAAAGATAAACCAAAGGCAGGATCACTATTTAAATGCCCCTTCTTTCGATGTTATCACTAGCAGCAGCTGTTGAAGACAGTGTGCAAACCTAAATACCCTATTTCTAATCCAGTATTACAGCTCGTCTGTTCTTAGGTGTGACTGTCTTAGGGAAATGCTGAAACAAAGTTGTTCCTTTCTCTCCTGTTTATGGCAAGGTCTTCCTTGGAGGCTGGTTATTAGTTTACCAAGGCGGGCATTTTGGAGCAGACCAGCATTATTTTGTGAGACTAGTGGCTAGTGTTATTTTGTGGATCATAAACCACACTGATGTTATCTATAGGCTAAAAAGCACCATTTGAAAATGCTCTTGTAATTTAACTGGCATGGGCCCCTTTGTGACAAAGACCTACAGGAACATGAAATATGGGATTTGAACCTATTTCCATTAATGGGACTCTTTGTGTTCAGGTAGCACGGTCCAGGTTGGAGCAGTCTCATAGGCCTCATACAAGACAGTTCAGTTAGTGGAAGCCTACAGGGATATCCAACGTACCATGCTAACTTGAACTATTCTTCTAGCCATTAGCTAAGTAGTTAACACAGTACAAGGCATGGCTTATTCAGATCAAATCCCCATAGCTCTTTAAAATACCTAATTACTACAGTGATACCTGCCTGCTGTGGAGGTCGGTGGGAACTCTGTCACTATACCAGAACTGAACAGAGCTGAATACTCTGAAATATGTCTGACACTGAAATATGTCTGATTTGAACTTAATTCAGTTATTTTTATATGCATTCTAATAGGCAACATTTAAAAAATGTGTATTGTATATGCCAGTAAATAGATCGATGTCATTATCATTAGGAGTATGTTTGAACCAGGAGAGGAGTAGGCAGGATATCCCCATACACAGTGAAATTCACTGTTTTTCTTTCATTAAACGTAGGTTAACCTGTCCGTGTGAGCTATTTTAAAGCCAGCACAGGCATGAAGCAGTCTTGGCACTACTGCAGCAGTAAGAAAATGATGCTACAGTGTTTGGCTTGTACAAACTTCCTACATTACCTAAAAATAACTGAGTAGCACATTTGGGAAACATTACGCAGGAGGTGCCTGCACCAGCTCATCATGTGCTTAATGTGTTTTTTGTGTGTACTTCTCATATCTCTTCCTGAAAAAGTAGCCTCCTTGGGACCAATTCTGAAGGATTTTCAAGACTTCTTTGCCTTTGCTAAGGTATGTGAAAGCTTGTCCCTGTGCTGCAGGTACGGTGTGATGTCTGTATGATACTCAGCAGTACAAAATAGAAGGCTGTGCTCCTTCAACAGCTATTCCCTTGGTGCCACAATATGTTTGAATGAAGGCAGATTAGCAACAACAGGGAGAAAAACCCATTCCTCCCACCCACTGCTTCTAATAGGGCAACACGTCATTGTGTTTCTGGCTGGAAAAGAAACCCATCTGGTAGGCGATACTAAAGCTCGAAGAGATGTTCATTTGCTTCAGAATGCCTTCCTCCCTTTTTTTTTTTAATGACTCAAGATATGTTACAATAAGCAGGGCTGGATAACACACAATAGTTGCTTCTAGGTAATAAATGGATGGGCTTAGTAAGGGTTATTTAGTCCTAACTATTCATGTTTCACCTGGATTTATTGGTGTTTTAAAGAAGATTTCACTTCTCTTTCAAACTCAGCAGTGCTTTCCTGTAGCTGTGTGGCCACAGGTGCAGTAAGGGTTGGTGCCTGCAGCCTGGTGCAAGTGCCCCACAGAATCCTCTGGCTAATTTTTGTGCTACATTTAGTTCATTTTAGCCTGGTTAATCGTCTGTTTTCAATTGGATTTGGTTTCTAACTATTTTATGCTCCTGGTTTTGTCAAGCAGAAGTAAGGAATAAAACAGTTTTTCAAAAAGAGGACCTGATTCTGCAGTCTTTACTTTGGCAAAAGTCCTTTTGTAATCAAGAGACTATGAACCGAGGAGGAATGTAAAGCAACAGAAAGGTCCTGTCTTTTATGGGTTATGAGAAAAGCAAGCAAGCAAAACAAAGTAGCATAAACAGGAAAGGAGAGGACCTATACGGTCCTGAAACCCCTAAACACCTCCCTTTTGTAAAATATTTTACTTTACACTTGTGATGTACAATTTATAGCCACTCTTACCAGTGCCTGTGTGGAGCCAGTGGTTGTACAGGGAAAAGGGGAAGTTGAACTGAAATTAACCCCTCCTTCACTGGACATAAGAAGATATGCTTGTATTCAGCATCAGATAATTCTGCATTTTACTGAAGGACTGTGCTCATGGCCTGCCAATGTCTGCAGAGGTACTTAGTGCCCATCACGACTCCTGTACTTCAGTGCTTTCATGTAACTTTATGTCTGCCTATAAAGAAAAGAGGCTGCTTACTTAAATTGTCTTCGTCCTCCATACTGGTTGCGCCAGGACTCAAATACTTGAAGGGTGCTATAAAGGTTGACAGTATGCTTACTTTTTCTAGAAGAAAACAGAAGAGACATAAAAATCAGTATGTTGTCAATGCCTTCAGATCTATTCTGTGCTTTTCCTCAAGTGAAACACATTTTGGCATGTCTGTTCCTTTTCTGTTTTTTTTTCCCCTGATTCTAGAATTCCATCAAAATTCATACAACTGTGACACATCAGTTACAGCTTGCATGTGTGAATGTCCAAATCCACATTGTCTCTGGTCTCTGCCACTCCGATCCCCCTCAGCCTGTGCAATGCCCTCTTAGCACTGCTTAGTACCTTAATACCCTTTTCCTGTGAAATACTCTATAGAAAAGGGCTGAGGGAGGCTCAAAGGAGGGCAGGTGTACAGCTGGAAAGGGAGAGAGAAGGTTGGGAGCCAATTGTGAGAGGAGGAACATAATGATGCTGCACCAGATGAGACCAGAACTTCACCTGCTCTTGTTTCCTCTCCCTAACAGAAGCTGTACCAAAAGTCTCAGAGAAAGGACAAGGTTTAATGCTACAAGAGAGTACAACAGCTTCTAATTCTTCTAGAAATCATTGATTTGCTCTTTTGGAAACCTTTCTGTTATGACACAGGATGTTATTATCCAAACAATAGGAATTCTTTTTGGGCTCCTCCTTATTCTCATTCATATGAAGTGCAGTTGATTCTACCTGCAGCTTCTGTTTATCCTGGAGATAATAGATGGCACAGAAATTTACTTCCAGTGCCAGGATCAGCCTCTGTACTAGATGCCAGGATGGATTCAACAAAATGAGAACTGATACTGATTTATATTCACTCAAAATTTGGTCCAGAATTTATCTGGGGAAAAGCTGCTCTTAATGCAAACACAATTAGCAGGGGAATGTTCTTTAATGGTATTTCACTGGCATTTCTCTAGATCTTCTTAAACCACCTGCCTAATAATGTCCCGTATGATTCCTCTGGAGCCATTGTCCTGGAGGGCATTCTGGCAGAAGAGCTTGTGGAGCTCACTCTGCGTCGGCAGGACATCTGTTGACTTTTCAACCTTGCTCTTCCTAGGTTCGCAAACAATCCTTTCTCTTGTTAAAGGGTGTTATCAGAATCCATCAAAAAGTGATTCCAGATGTTTGCCCTTAGCAAGACAGCATTAAAACTCAGCTCTATAAAGAGAGCACAGTAAAAACTGACTGTTCTTTGCTAAGTAAATACAATAAGAGGAATAAAGGATTGCCTGAAGGAAACCTTTTTCCGTCCAGAAACCTTTCAGCCCAGACTAATGTATAATTAGAGCACAAATTAGTGTCCTAGGACTGCAGTTTCATTAAGGGATTGTAGTGATGTCAAGAACCAAAAAAATGAAGCTGTTTATGAATGCTTTAACTGGAAATTTTCCGAAATGAGTACTCTGACACTTTTTGCTAAGGTGTTGCTCTTTGAGAAATGTGCTATCTCTGTAAGACATTATCTCAGGGAAGGGGGGACTGTTGGGTGGGATGAGGATAAAGGCCATCCTTCACCAGACTTTCTAGACCAGTCTCTTAAGCTAAAGTGAAAAGAGCGTAGGCTTTGGGGACTTAATCCAAAGGCTACATTTGGTAAGGGGAAAGCTTTAAATACATTTAGGATGAGGGCGGTTCTCAAATTTAACACTAGCAATAACTATTGTGCTTGGCTATCAAGATATGGTGCATCACATTATATTCCATCTGTGCCTGACTGCTGATGGCTGTCAGACACTCAGGGCTCACCCTCTGACACGGAGAGTCACAGGCAGGTTTAGAGCTACCACACTGAGAGGATCTTCCCAGGGCTTGTAGAGCGTTACTCCATTAACAAGAAATGCAAACATGCACTTTCTTGCTGAGGATGCTAATAATTACCCCACCATTAACCAAAAAGTGAAGTCGTATAGTTTTATACTTTATTATTATTAAAGAATATTTTATGATTTATCTTCCAACCGCTTTGTGTTTGCTATAGGTTAGATTTGTAATGTGACTTTAAACCTTAACAAATTGCTTTCCTTTTTGCTTAGGGAACCCTTTAGCCATTTTAAGATTTTGCTGTTACTGTTTCCCACTTTCTTTTCCAAAGAAACTTATTTTCACCTTTGCTTTGTGTGGAAGAAAACTATTTGCAAAATTTACTGCACAATTAGAGCAGGAATGGACAGGCTCATGTCACACAAACGCAGACACCCCCTAATAACAGGAGATCCTTCAATCAATACAGATGATAAAGATTATAATTTAGTATATCATTGGTTGAGCAATGGAAGATTTACTGTATGCCTGGGAAGAGGAGGAGGGCAGGTTTTTGTGTGAGTGATGTAAGAGAACTGTAGTATGCACATAGCAGAGATGAATTATTGAACCTATGAAGGAGAGGAAGATGGATGACAGGATAATTAAATGTAGGTGTTTACAGGGAAATAATCTGGCTAGATATATAACTGAAGGTACGATTTCATACCTTCATCTTCTGCAGCTTATTGTTCATTACCTTCTATAAGCAGCTTCAGCTCTATAGTCAATGATGAAATTTGGTGTTTTTGTTTACTTTTTCTCAATAATATTACGAGAATTGTATATTCACTTTATAATCCCCATGTATTTTAATGTCCATCACAGTTATTCTTATCTTTGGCAATTTGACTAAATCTAATGAATAAGAAAATATCTAGAGATAAAAAAAAATGCAGTTCCTCACAGAAATATCTTTAAAGACTCTATTCTTTTCACCTTTCTTTTCTACTTATGTTTTTTTTTTTTTTTTTCAAAAAGAAATATCAACAAGAAGCCCAAAATTAAGGCTGCTATTTTTACTTTATAATTGTAAATTTCCTCTGCATTTGTTTGAGGTAATAATTTTTCTAGGCTAGGAAAGAGGGTCTAAGAGAGGAAAATAAAACATTCAAAAAACTCTTTTTCTCCAAGAGACAGACAATATAACCCTACATTTATGAGAACAAGGAGCTATTATTGAATGCATTACAATTGTACCAAAAGCCTCAGATGACATGAAGGCCTTTCATAAAGGCCTACTTGGGCATAAAGAAAGCAGTATTTACAATGGAAATGAGACACAAAGAGTAGGTAGTAGTGAGGTTTATCTCTAGCCGCCCTTGTATGCTAACACAGGGCAGTCATGTCATCTTTTGTACCATCACTATAAAATATTCTCCTAAGTGACGCTATATGGAATTCTAATCCAATACATTAAGCACAAAAATCACCATTCCGCTTAATGAGAAACCCATTATAGAGAGAAACTTCACTTCAATTTTGGGATAGAAACAAATTTTAATTCAAACATCTTAAATATATATATTTTCCAACATCAGCAGCTAATTAGAAAAAAGCACAACATTTTAGAAATATAAATATAGAAATATAAATCATATAAACAAAAAACAAATCGAAGATATACTTTGCTTGTAAAACAGAAAACGATTTAGTTCAAATGATTCAGCGAAACTCAACATATTAGGCAAGCAAGTTTCCTTTAGACTGTTCTTTTTGTGAACAGCTCTTGCTCTGTGGATGCTGTTAGAAGACTGGTCATAGGTCCTGTAAATAGGCTTTTATTCTGGAGACAAGAATATATATATACAGCTATAAACTGCATTCATGACCTTCAAACCTAAAAGTATTTAAAGGACATCAAACAATACAGCCTGATCATCCTAGATACTGAGGTTCTTTCATTCTCAGTCACTAGAATAAAAGCAATAGGAATTGCAGGAGTTCAACACTTTTAAAAATCAGGCCTTATACACCTGTGAGAAATTATTTAGCTGCTTTAAGAAGAGCAGGGTGAGTGGGGTCATAACAACAGTCTTCACATACAAAAAAAAAAAAAAAAAAAAAAAAGCTGCTGCATAGAAGAAAGTAGTAAACAGTTTTCCATGTCCATTAACACATCTAGAAGTAATGGACTTAAATTGCACCAAAGAAAAATCACTTTAGACATTAAAAACTCTTTTTCTAACAATAAAGATAGTGCAGCATTCGAATAGGTTGCCTAATGGGGAGCTCGAAGAGTCATCATTGCTGAAGGGCTTTAGGAAGAGAATTGGCATCCGCTGAGCATGGTACCTGGCCAGGAGTGATCCCCTAAGGTCTCTCCTGGCCCTCTGATCCCTAGTAGCAAGATTTGTCCTGGGCTTGAGATCATGCAGCAAGTTCTACTTCGAACTTAGAAAAGTAAATAGTGTTTGGGGACTGATATCTGAGGAGAATCTTGTGGTATAGTCTTTTTCTTAGCAGATAATGAGCACTATTAGTAGTTGTATTTTAAAATTAAACTTCTGAACAAAACAAGGATTAGAGAGATGGCTACCTGTAGTTTGCTGGATCAGCATTAGCAGTGTTTTACTGAATTAGTTTAGTTCTCATACTCAAATTGAGAACTACTAAACTATTTTACTTGTCCAATGTTTCTTAAACAGTATTCTTTTAAAAACACAATGTGCTCATTATAAACCAGTGCTGAATAATTCATTTGGTTGGTATGGGGTATGAAATTACTGTGGATGGGTCAACTCTGATGTAATATTGTGAACTCAGCTACAAAACCTCTTGAAGAGAAATGGGTTTAATTCTTTAAAGCAGCATTTGCAGCTCTTCAAATAGTTACATTCTTACAGTCATGTTAGCCTTGATTTAGTTTGAAAAGGAAGGATACAGGGAGAGAAGAGAGCCTGCACATCAGGAGATGACTCTATTCTGATGTCTTAGTCAATTCAGGCTTGGGCTGACAGTGACTGACAGAGAGAGGGAATTCTTTACACAAAAGCAAAATATGGCAAATTTACAGGGAAAATAGCAATGTCTTTAAAGCACAACACTTACTGAAGAAGCTCACAGCCTTTTAAATTATGGTTTGTACAGGCACCGCGCTGCATCATTTAGTTTAAGTAACTAATTCCTACATAGGGAAAATTTAGTCTTTAAAAAATATATATATTTATTATTGCTCTGCTTCTATTCTCTGATTCAGCAGAGATGTGAAATGAAGATGAGACACATTTTGGGACACATTTTGTCTTGTCTGATAACCGAATGGAACCTGGGAATATTTTCATAGCCAGCATTTCAGGGGAAGCATTTTGCTGCTCTAGATGGGTTCTTTGAGTTAGAACTCAGAGATGTGCATGCCAGGACCAGGAAGATTTCCTCTGAACCTGGGCAACGAGTTCACCCACCCACCAAAGGATCCCCTTGCTTCCCCATGCTTCCCCTTGAACTTGATCTTGGCCTGCAAAGCACAGGAGTCTGTTGTAACTAGATATGCTTTCTGCCTTTACAATTAAGGTGCCTAGTTTTGTGCCAGGGAATATCTTTCTGCTCTCTGAATGATCAGCACTAAGCAAAATGGGATCCTTGTCCAAGCTGAGATCTCTGAAATGACATTATAATATACAGTTTGTGGTATTACGATTCTACCAAGAACACTGAATGGGGAGTGAGAGTTAGCTCAGGGCAATGGTACCAAAACTTATCCTTTTACCCTTTCTGACTGTATATTGACCCAGAATAGCTTCAATCTAAAAGCTTTTGGGGAAACTCCATGTTATGCCTGGCTGGGACTGCTGATGCCTAACACACAGTGGCTGGTTCGTTCTTCACACATGGGCTTTGGCTGTTCTGTAGTTGGTTCTGCTATTCAGTGGAGGGTCCCCATGGTCGGGGGGACCTCAGGTGGTGGAGATGCACCACTGGGGCATCATAGCCAATCCAGCCAGCCCATGGAGCAGTTGGGCACTCCTGGATATCATGGGACAGCCATCCCATTCTCACGTCCCCGAAGAGCTGGCACCAGGGCTGACACACACAGCCCTGCTGTGTGTACTCCAGGGTCAAAATAACTTCCAGTTTATCATGGAGGAAGCAGAAAGTGCCCTCAACAAAGTCATGAGTGTGCTTGGCAAGGATCTGTACAATTCGAGGCACAGGGTCAATCTTGGGGTGATTAGATGGTCAGATCCCATCATGTCATGGGCTCTAGCCAATGTATGCAGCATTTGGGACATGATTTCTTTTCACAGAAACCTGTCCTGCAGCTCTCCTCCTTTCAGAGAATGGAGGTGGTGGATTTTAGTGACAGTTTGATGATATGAATATAAATAGGCATTTGAGTAGACAAATCTCTGTGGATGTACTTCAGCTCTCTATAACAGCCCTCTCCAAGCTCCTTTAAAAAGAAAAACCATTTACAGAATGAAACGTATCGCATTCTAAAATATTAGTTTCTTATTACTTCTAGTAAAGAGCAAAGTAAGTAAAAACACAAGGTGGTTGATGGATTTTATATAAGAAAGGCAAGGTGTGTGTGTGTTGTTCTCTATTAGATTACACAGAAATCAATCTGAAATCTAGTTCAGCCTAGTAAAATTAGATCTAAAACTATTTAATTTTGTTTCAAGAGTGTTTTTCTCTCCTGATGCCTCGCTAGAGGACACATAGAGATAAAAACCCTTGAGTTATTATCAGTTTATGTGCATCTCCGTCTGCCTGTGGAGTGCACTGTATTATATATTTTCTAAGTGAACAGGCTGTGGCTTGGAGATGGCTGTTTAAAAATCATGTTGTTGCAAGCTTCTTATATTATTTGAACTTTCATTTGGAAAATATGTTTGTTTTGCATTCCATAAATTGTGACACACTTTTCTTTCTTTCTTTCTTTTCTTTTTTTTTTTTTAATGCCCTCTTAGAAGAAGCACAATAGAGAATGATTGTGGAAGAGCCATCAAAGGTCATCTATGTGTGCTCAAGTCTTGCAATGCAGGGCATAAAAAGGGTTACTGGATTTATTAAGGATATAATAAAGCTGTGTAATTAACACTAGCTATTACTATCTGATTGTATGCCAATTGCATGTTAAACAGTATTATTGAATGGCATATGTCTACACATTTAAAGCAAAATTCAGCTACATTGGAAACTAGTTGGGACAGTATTGAGGTGAATAGGTTAATTTTGGAAGTTCTTACCCGTTAGACTGTGTCACTAGTTTAAACTTGTTCACTGAATAAACACTATATGAAAAATAAAAGTGCCCCATGCTGAAATAGGAGCACCGAAATAAGCAAAAGTATTTAAAAGGACTCCTGAAGCCTCTAAGAAAAAGCAATGCTGCGCTGTATGTGCATGTGCTCAGCAGTGCAGAGAAATGCAGGCATGCTACAGAGCATGTCTCTGGGCTGCACAGATGGCAGGAGATGGAGGATGCAAACATCCGTGCTGTGCTACCCGATTTTGAGAGGTTTTGCCACTTTCTGAAACCAGTAGTTCTCCCAGATTTCTAAAGCCTTAGGTGAGGCTGAGCTAGTACAACAGGTACATAAGTACAATGAATCCCTCTCAGAAGGTGCCTACTAATTACATTACTGGATTACTCGTTTGACTAACTTGTAGATGTCCGAAGTCAGATGAGATGATTCCTATCCTACCTTGAACATCTACGTTTCCAGGAAGTCTTAATCTATGTCATAACCGGTTTTCTCCTGCTGTGCTGCTGCTATGTTACTTAGGGAAATGCCCTGCTCCCCTTTAGCAAGGCAGCCTCAGCAGGAAGACTTTGCTGTTTATATAGCAGTTTTCCATGATACTACTTCAGTCTTTGATTTTCTGATCAGCTGGGATAACTTACTGGTTTATACTTTATGAAGAAAGGCTCAGGAGTCTTTGATGTTCCCAGAGTTCACGATGAAGGCACTCAGAGAGTCACAAGCATAAGGAGTTATTGTACACAGCGAAACTATAAGAAAAATATCATACAGCTGCAGTATAGACAAACAGCCAAGTATTACTTTAGTCCTTTAAAAGTTCTTACTATGCAATGTATAGATCACCTAACATGGACAATATATTGGGCCCTTCCATTCCTTCTAAACTCTCCAGCCTATAACAACAAGTGAACATAGCTGGAAGTGAAATGGCCCAAGCCGATGGCAGACACTACCAAGGAACTTGCCAGGACTCCGCTCTGAGTAACCCCCTGTCACCCACTCCTTCCAGAGCCAAGTAACTGCTTTAACATCAGAAAATGAATGTACTGCATCAAGAGGGTGCAGTCAGCAATTAGTGGTTAAAGACTCTTTGTTAAATCTGCTCCCTTTTCACTGGCTGACAACCAGTCAGATATGACCACTGTCACTTGTACTTCTGTTATAACATATTTACACCAAATTCTGCCCTGATCTGTCCTTTATTACATGAGGCAATCTTCTGCAGATCAGTCCCTCTTTGGGAATAATGTTAAAGGCTCTGCTGTTAGATTTTAGGAATGCTTTTACTGTGATATGGGCAAACAATTAACTTCAATGTGATACAAGAGATTTCAGCTTTACTGGATTTTTTTGGACAAGACGCTACTGACCACAGCTAAAAGGAGTTAGGTGAAGCCTCATGGGTGTCCCAGCTGTTTCACATGTTAAGGCATGAACCTTTAATATTTATTAAGGCTTCTGTTACAGCCGCACACTCTGAAAGTTCCAGATTGATCATTGATAATTTGTTAGTAGTTTCTTTACCTTTTCTGTCCTTTTTCAATCACTGTACATATGGCTTCAAATCTGCCCTTTGATTAAGTGACAACAAAGGCAAAGTTGGTAAAGCTTTACAAAGAAGTCTTAAGTTTTCACAGTGATGCAAAGGAAACTTGACGCCTGACTCCCATCAACAATAATAATGGGGGCCATACATCTAACTCCTTCTGCATTGTGCTGACATTGTACCCTTGAATGTTAGTACAGTCCAATAATTCTCCAAAGATGAGGCAGCTTATTTTCTCTGCCATTGCTGCTTTGTTGGCATTTTTATGGCATTCCCAGAAGTACTACCTGTCAGAGTTAGTACTTCCAAGGATGGCATTGCTTTGGGGTGATTGAGGATTGATGTAATTAAAGAGAAGGCAGTCTCCTGCTTGCCCATGGGTATTTTATATCAAGCGTTTCACTGCACAGCTACGATTGATGATTTAAATGATGACAAAGTTGGGCTGCTCTGTATGTGCAACAGTGATCTTAACCTGGAGTTCAGGGATATGAGATTCTTGTATTTCAAGCTAAAATTATTCTGAGAATGCTACAGAAATGAAGCTTTCTAGGAAAACTGCAATCTTCTTACAAACAATTTAATAAGATCACTGAAAAAATGTACCAAAGACTAGTCATTGAAAAGGACTAGTCCAAGTCACAGCTAGAGACAAGAAAAAGATCCCAGTTTTGCCTACACTGTCAGTACTGATAAATTCCAGGCAAGAAATCCATACAGAGAAAAAGCCCTAACTATACATAAATGCTAATGGGCTCCAAGTGAGCTATCTTGAAGCAGATCTTAAACTCTTTGTAAGCAGTTCAGTCAAAATCTCACCTTGAAGCTTAGGAGGAGTCACAAGGTTTTGAGAATATTGGGAAATATTTGGAAGGGAATAAAAACCAAAACAGCATACAATATCACTCATGTCATTATGTATATTGATTGTATGTGCTTTTAGGGGTACTTGTTTTCTTTATTTGGTTATCCAACTACATCTACAGATACTCACTGTACATATTCGCTTCTGTTGCAGTCACCCTATGCTGTCTTTGTAGTCTGTGAAGACATAGTCAATACAGTCTGTGGCATTAGAGTACACTAATTTCATCCTAAGGTAAGTAGTAGTCCTGTTCTGTTACCTGCATTTGTTAAAAGCCATGTGAAATATCAGGTATATTGTTAGGTCAGTGTTTACCCCTTAATAAACTAGCGGATTGGCACAAACCCATATGAAAGGTGTTCTTTAGCACTGTAGAGAGCTCTTGATAAGGATGATCTGGGAACACAGAATAGCTCTTTGTGCAGAAAGAGGAAGCTTATTTCTTCTCTCCCTTGCTGTAATGTCCATAAAGTCCAATTACATTTATAACTTTGCATTAAATTAAATAAGTTACTTTACACAAGCACTTAAAAAGTCTACTAAATATCTGATAACAGTTTTCTTTATTCCCTTGTTAGCAGCTGCCACTGTGACAGGACTCACACAAGAATGAAAGTGATTTAGTGCATTGATTTGCAGTTGGCACAGCCCTCTGTTCTCAAACAGAACTGATTAGCTTAGCAGGAAAGTGCCATTTCCTTTTTATCGCATTTCTTTTCTGCTCATCTACGTTCAGTGGCTGCCAAGAGGAACAGCAGAGCTCTAACCTCCTGAGCAGAGTGCTTACTTTCTGCAGCTCCGAATTCTGTAATTCTGAGGACGAATTTGTCTGGATGGTGCTGGAACATCAATACATATGCCAAGGTTACTCCTTTGATATGCTGAAAACAGGTCCCAGTGAGCTCTTTCATGCTATTTCAACACAAAATTAACCCTTAATATGACAACTCTGTATGTGACAAAAAGTTCTAACTAAAACAGTGTTTTAGAACCCCATGCTGCCATTCTCCCATTTACTGGACTAGCTACAGGAAACCAAAGCCTCACGTCTAGCTGGGAAGATTCCTCCTGCATGTGCTGCTTCTGCTTCATAGGCTGACCCGGGGGCTTGCCTTTATAACATAACATTTGTAGGCTTGTGCATACACTTCTGCACCTCTGATCTGCTGTGTATTGAAGCTTCTGTGGAAAGTGTTGATTCACCAGTTAAAAGTAAAGATTTTCTGCAGTGCAGAAGACTAGCAGCTGCAATAAAGACAGTGGGAGTTGTTGAATTAGCAGTTATTTTCCCTTGAAGACCAATTCATGATAAAAGCTCAGTTTGCTTTGGATAAGACTCCATAATTTCACAGGTCAGATCCTCATCTGGGGTGAATTTGAAGCCGGTGGACATGTATGGAGTCGATGGAGAAATGTTGATTCATAGACCCAGGGATCTGTTTCCATAAAGTTATCACGTAGACTTGTTAATTCTTCACCGCTCTAATGCAAACTGGTCAAGCATTCCACAAGATCAAAGTTACTCAGGGAGGGACATGGGTTATTGCCAGTTCTGTCTTTACTGAGAAACAAGAATAAGCAAAAATAGGAGTGAGTGTGAGGTTGAGAGCCATGGTTCAGAGTTATTTCTGAAAAATAAGGTGAAAAAAACAGAGAAACAGAGAGACAATTTTCCATCCTACTTCCAGCTGAAATCGCTGGTAACAATATTAATCTTTTGGACTCTTTATGGTTAACAGAGATGAAGAGGCTCATCTCTGACTTTTCCACACTGGAGGCTCCATTAGTTCTCCTAAATAGCTGTTGTAGCACGAAAGAAGAAATATGCATTTGCCTCTCTTCTCCTTTGATCTCAGCAAGAGATTATAGGACAACTCCCATGCTCTGCTCTTTCATTTTAAAATGCAAAAGCTATTTGAAGCCTTCTTCCCTCTGGCACAGGAAATCCCTGTGAGGAGAGAAACCCTTTATTAGAAAACATATACCTCTCACTCTTGAAATGTATCTAACTCTATTAGTCATGTGAATTCTTTTCTGTCCTCTTACAAGCTCTCTTTCCCTAACAACAAAAATCCTCTTTTCTGGAACAGCAGGAATTATTTGAATTGATTCAAAAGACCATAATATTTGGCATAGCTCATGAGCTTCTTACTAACTGGGAGCACACTGACATAGGCACAAGATGACTACAGCCCTCTCCTAAACCACCTGAAACTAAAAGCTACGTCTTTACCAAGAAGTGATAGGTACCCCAAGTGGTATGACCATGCCGACTCACTCTCAGCAGCACCTTACTCATTTGGTCCTCAATCCCTTTTCTTCTACCAGTGCTGGAAAGCTCTAATTACCAACAGTGAGCTTCCTCTCTCTTAACTGTAGGCATCTGCATTGAACACGTCTACATCTAAGGCAGTCCTCCCAGTGTCCCTTTACAACTAGCAAAGAGACTCTTCGGAGAACAATTAATCTGGCCTTTTCTAGGATAAAATGAATAATTTATTTAGACTCTGTTGATTATGAAGGGAACCTGGGGTGGCTGGCTGAGGTACAGAGAGATTCATTTAGCCAGATGAATCCAACCCCTTATGACTGCTTATCCACACACTGTTTCATACAGTCCTCCGTGGCCTGCATTTGGTTTTGTTCAAGTAGAAACTCAGACAAAAGTTGGCAGGAGAAGGGAAAATAGTGGTCTAGGAACAAGCATCTAGGAGAGCATCAGGTACTTCAGATGTGGAGAGCCAACTGACAAGCATCATGAAAAGGATTTGAACAAAGTAGCCTACTAAGAAACACTGAAGATTAAAGTGTGTCCCTTGTCCCCCTTCAGAGCTTAGACAGGCCCCTTAGAGTTACTGGAAACTCTTCCATTTGGGACTAACTCCTAAAGACTGAAGTCTAAGCTCTATCTTTCAAAATGGGAGAAAACAGGAGAAGGGATCATCCTTTTTTTTAAGAGATAGGGTACTTGGTGGATGAAAGTGAAGGAACACTCTTCGTATTGAGTCACACATTAGAGTATTTATTGAGGCTATGGGAGCCCTGAGTTTAACTCTCCTCTGCCTCCACCAGTGAGGAATCAAAGACTTTCTCTCATTTCCGTAGGGAAAGTCCTGTTCGCCTAAGATATAGCTTATTCTGGGCATTTGCAGGGCATTTGCTGCCTGTTGTCTTAAACTCTTCTGTTTCGAAAAAAACAAACAAAAAAAAGAATGATTTACTGGGTCACAAAGTGGACATGTGGAAATTAAGGAGTACATATGGGAAGGGGGAAGCTATTTTCAGTCCTGGCTACTTAATATGTGCTACAGCAGAGGTTCTTGGAAATGAATTGAACTCCAGTTCTTCCCTTGGCGGGGAACCCCGGGGTGGTGTTGGAGGCTCTGGGCACGGTGGAGCAGGCCTGGCCTCAGGACACATTCCCTGCCTGCACATGTAGTTCCCCTTCTGTGTGCGTCTTAACCTCTAATTTAGACGACTGAGTTTTCAACGCGGATAAAATAATAGCAAACATTTAACAGGAAACACTGCTCATCCACACTGCCAATTATGGCAGCCACTGATCCACCTAAAATACCAGTCTTTGCAGTAATCATACATTCAGTGGTTGGGCTCACAGAGCCCTTACTGCACTTTTGAGCCTATTGATTAAAACACGCCACGTTCTTACCTGCAGTAAAGCTATGAACTGCCACAGCTCGACTTCCCTCTCCCCGAAGCCCCTGCCATGGTGCAGGACTATGAAGCATCTCCTTTATGGCACCACAGTGCTTAGCCGCAGCAGGACTGAACCCATATGCCACCTTATGTGAGCACTGCAAAATATTATCTATACCTCGATTCCTCAGTATAAGAAAGGGGCTGTGTGTGGATTTTTTTTTTTTTTTTTTTTTTTGGTTTTATAGCACTCTGTCAAATTTTGAAAGCCAGACACTGCAATGTATTTGGAGTTATGGGGGTCATCCCCATGGTGCTGTGGCTAAAGACCAAGACAGTGGCACTATATTTATTAACTTTTCCAAGGCATTTCATTGTCCAGGACTGCTCAGACATGCAAAGAAAATTGAAACACTTTGGCCTTGGCTGAACTTCATTGGATGAATTTGCTTCATATTTGTTAAAAAAAAAAAAAAAAAAAAAATGAGAGTGAAGGAGAGAGGGAGAAAGGAAAGGTGGCAATTTGTCTCCAGAAGTAGCCACGCAGTAAATCTTTAGCAAACAGAATTTTAGGGAAGAAATTTCATCAAGCTGTTTTTCCACTTCTATTCTGCTTCCAGCCTTTATAGATGGTTCTCAAGATAAATACGATTGTCTGATACTGATGATTTATATGCAAAGAGTCTCATTGCTTGTGTCCTTAGCTCTGAGTGACAAAATGCTGTAGCTTTAACATGACCTCTGCCACTTCCACAAAAGTTACTAGCGTAACTGGAGTCTGCTAAATTTGAGAAGAAATGGAGAAAAACAAAGCCATATCTTCCTCGAAGAAGGACAACAATAACATAAAGTCATGCTCCACATGGCTCCGATACTGTAAGGTGATTGATTTTGTAGATTACAGGCTGCGCCATTGATATTTGTAGAGCTAGGGATCTGTCTACCTCATGTCTACCACTAAGAATTATTTGAGGCTAATAATTTGCTCAGTGCTTTTAAGCTTTTTTTTCCCCGTTTGCAGCTTTGATTTTTCCAAATACGTTTGTCAGTAGAATTTGCTCAAATGCAGTTTGTAAATGCATTTCAGCCTATGCAAACTATTTGTTTTGACTCTTCACTACTCATGCTGTGTAACCAGTCACCTAAGGCAAACTCTAGGTTTCCAGTGCTTTTTGCAGATGTTTTGCAAAACATCGCTGTTTTGTAGAACTCTACCATAATCTGTCTCCAGTTACCTAAAATGGTTACTATTTCTCAGTCACATAACAAGGGTCACTATCTGTTGGTTCTAACAGATATGCTTAGTGTCCTGATAGACATGAATACTCATGGACTACATTTACATATGCACAAAATCACTTGAAAAAAGAGTATTTTCATTATACTTTTTAACCCGAACATATTTAAATTGCAAAAATCACTTCTAGAAATCTCTTTACAAACACATAGCAAATACAAATGCTATCCAGAAGAAAGATTTGTAGAAAATAAATACAATAAAGCTTCTCTCTTTAATCAGGATGCTGAATCCATGCCATCTCCAGTCTGAATCCATGCAATGGAGTGATTAATTTATGGCAATACCATACACTTTTTAGCATGGAAAAGGAGATGAGATTCCTGCTCCTGATGGATGGCAGTGTAATTCCTTTTCTAGTGAATACAAAGAAGGAGCCTCTATACACTGAACCAAACTCAAATCTATCCTTTGGTTGTCCTCAAGTCCCTCCTCTGGTAAGCTGTGACCAGACCCTGCTGAACACAAGGCAGCCTGTACTCATCTTCTGAGGAGAAGATCAGCCCCTCCAGCATTTCCCATCCAGCCCCTTCAAAAGGAATAACTGCTAAAACTTTAGAGAGTAATGGAAATGCTTTATCAATCTAATTAGAGAGCTGGCTAAGTCAGTAAATCAATGGGAATGCAATCCCTCCCACTTAATTTTAGCTATCTAAAAGCTAAGTGAATGGTTTAGTCCAGCAGCCTAGGATTATTCTGCAGTTAGAAGAAAGAGAGGAACTCCTGGAATATGATTTATCTTTTCCTGAGACAAATGTTTCAGAAAACAAGGAGGAGTCACCCTCTTATACTGGCTATAGAGTAGCTCACACTAGTGACTAGGTTTAGGTGAGATGATTCATCCCTTTCTCTCGCTTTACTTGTAATAATTTCAGTGCCAGGCTGTCTAAAGAAGACTAATGAATTAGTACAGAATTAATATCGCATTCATCTACCGAGTCCCATAAGCAACGAGCATGATGATTTTTTGGTGAGTTAACATGGCTTTTAGGAATGAGCAAAGGTGCAACAACATTCAGAGAGGTCCTTCCTGTCAGTGAGTCATTTGCTGTAACTCCATGCATGACCTCAGTGAGGTCCCGGGTGTCACACAGGGTGGTGTTTATTTGTGACAGCTGTGTTAGCAACATATGTTAGAGAATAGAATTGAATATTTTGCATCTTTAAATGTTCAGACTGGGGTCATACCTGCAGACTCCCAGCCTCTGCTGAATGACAACCTCTGCCTGAAAGTGCACATAACATAAAATACCTTTTTATGACACCTTGTGGTAAAAATCATCAACATAATTATATGTAGCATAATTAAAAGAAAATAAAGATCTCTAACCCAAAATAAGCTGCACATATTTTTAAGTGCAAAGGAAGGTCATTTTGTGATGTTATTTTGAGGACTCTGCTGACGGAGACTTTTCTGTGACGTTGTAATTTGAATGCTGCTATCTATAGCCCTTTGTGTAAATTTGTCCTTTCAATGTACCCTGTTGTCAATGAAAAGATACTGTAAGAGGGTCTCAAGGTGTGACTCTCAAAAAAGGTAGCAAAAAGCCTCTCTACGATTTGCAAAGCCATGCTACGTGTCTCCAGTATTGATGGATTTTATGTGCATGCAGATCTCTACAACTTGGGAAATCTCTTCCATAAACTCTCTACCAACAAGAACCAAGGTCACTCAAAGTGATTTAATACCATGACAACAATGATGATCTGTCAGCTCTCATGGACGTAGTTGATGACTATGAGCATGTACATTTCCGTTGCCTTCCCGGACATACACATATGTATCTACAGGAACCATTGTGGTTTTCCAAACACTGCCACCCAGTGTGCACGTCAAAGCTCTCAGTCATCCAGACTCATGCAGGAGACACCTACATGTTCAGAGTTTTTGGTCGCCAGCAGGGATATTCATGCCTGAAACAGGGTTCCCCATGCACATATGAAGAAAAAAAAAAGTCATATTTATTTCAAAGAGTAAGCTTTTGCTGACTTTTAGTTTTTTTAAGCCATTATGAGTATACTCATACCAGAGAAACCAAGGCCATACAGAGGTCTCAACTGAGGTTTGTCTAGGTGAATGCTATCTTTACAAGGAGCAACACTGTATATTTAGGATGTTAATTTAGGATGACCAGCTATCACTGACAAATTGCCTATAAACCCATCAGAAGAATGGGATATCCTGGCTAAAAAGAATGATTTTCTTCTCTAAGGTCTGTTTTGAAGTCCTGAAAAAGGAAAAAATATTATAGCTTTTCTCAAAACAATTTCATACCCTAAAAGAGAAAGCTTCCTTTTCTTACATGCTGCCTATTTCTGACAGGCTGCCCAGCAGGGCTACAGGGATTTACTGTTTGCTCTGTGACAGGGAAAAAAAAAAAAAAAAAAACCCCCCAAATAAATAATTGCATCAATTTTGCAATCAACAGGAAAAAAAAAAAAAACCAAACAAACAACAAACAATGAGGTCAATGTTGAACCTACTAATCTTGCCAATGCTCTGCATGATTAAAGCAATTTCACCTTGGAATCTGGCATTAGTTATAACATGGAACGCCTCCAGGACATAGCATTTCACTGTGTGCTTATGGAAGCAGCTAGAATAGGGGTTTATGCATGGAGTATTTTCTAGTCTTTTTGTTTATGACTTTTTCAGCATTTTGTTTTGAACAACCTATTTGTTGCTCATTAGTTGTTGCTTTTTTTGGGTTCCTACACCTGCCTGCCTTGAGAAATGCCACAATGCATTTCACTTATTAGCAAGATTCTTTGCAGAATAACTGAGACAAATGTACTGGCAAAATCCAAAAGCAGCATTCGTTTTTGATGCATACAGCATTCATGGGGTCTGTTGGTGTTCTCTTACAGAAAATGACAAACCAACACTTTTAAAACCGTTGCCATCCTTTAAAACTGGGGTTCGTATTTCTTACATTCACACAGGGGCTCAGTTTAAAAGAGGAGTCTTAACATTTCTTGAAAATGAATTATCATTTTTCTGGAAATCAATTTACACAAGCTAAAAGGAGGTACCAAAACTCACACATGAGAACCTCAGCTTTACCTTTCATTTTAACAGAGAAAATGGATCTCAGCCACTAAATTTTAGGGAAATGCAGCTCTTACTTTAAACTTTAGCCTTAACACATTTAATTGACTAAATCAGGCTGCTTAGTCAAAATCTGATAGCAGTCTGATTCCCAATTTAGATTTCCTTTTTGTAACCTGGGTCTTGCTTTAATTCAAATACAGAAGATTTTGTCAGTTGAGTTCTTTAACATCAAGTAGTTTCAGTTAAAGGGATTGATACTTGAAATGCATATATTAGGCATTGGTACTGTTAGATTAATAGTGATGTATATGCGTTTGTAGGCACAGTGACCTTTATTAGCTTCTCATTAGGTTCAAAAATATTTCTTGTTATCTGACTGAATGAATTATGTTGTGCATTGTTATGGCCCAGATAACCTACTGAAACTAGTTATTTTTCATCATATGTTGAATGTTAAAACTAACAAACAGGTAGTTAAGCATTACACTGGAGACTGTCATCATGTCTTACATCCAAGAACATGCACTTTTAAAACTGTTCAGATTAAAGATGAATCAAAGCCCTTCAGCTTCAGGGAGAGGGCTGGAGGTACACATCCTCACAGACAGAACTGGAGTATAAAATCCAACACAAATTGCTTTTAAAATTTAATAATTCACAAAACCTATGGTTAAGCACAGCCTGGCTGGGGTAGATAAGTAAAATAAATACTGCAAAGTCAATTTTTAATAATCTGTGGCATGAAATTTAAGCACAAGAGAAAACATTTTGCAGTCGAGTCAGAAGCTTTTTGTAAATGATCAAATGAGAATTTTAAACCCCCTTACCTACCAATGCAAAATACATTCATTTTATCCTTTACTTCACACAGCATCTTCCTAGATTTCTTTGTTTAAATGCATTTTACCTCTAATAGAGCACTTGTTATAAACCCTTTTATAACTATAGTTATTTACAACCCTGTCAAAAGGAGATAGGCAGATCCTGAAGCATGTTGTTTGATAGTGAATCGTGAAACCACATGCAGCCACAGAAAATAACGTAGTTAGTTCCTGTGTTAGGCTGGTAACAAGTGGTCTGGTGTATTTATCTAATTATTGAGACAAAACATTTACAACTGAAAGGATTTTGCTATAAGAGGTTTATAAAACTCTGATTTAGTCTGATCTTCAGTCTCTTAATGCTAAGTAAAAACTGGCCTTCAAGCAACATTTTTACATGATGAAGAATAAAATCCCAGATGGATTATGACAAGTCTATGTCGTCCTAAAAGAGAAATCAAAATGAAAAGCAGGGAAAATGAAATGGCAAGGATAACGTATATATATATATATATGTATGTATATATATACATGCACATTCATATAGGGAGAGGGAGAGAAAATGTGAAGATTTGTACATATTTTATGCATCTGGAATCATATGCTAGCATGCTGTTTATGCTAAGAGGTGCACCATCTGCAAGGAAAAAAGAAAAGGGAGAGATTATACCATATTATAGGGAAATCATATTTTGACTCTATTATTTCGGTCGTGGGTATTTTATGAAATGGGGGTGGATTAATCTAACCAACCAAATGGGAAGGAGAAGGCAAAATGGATTTTTCAGAGAAAGAGATGGTCGCAATTATTGATGTAATGAGGGGCTTGCTGGAGAGAGCAGTGGGAGAAGGAGAGGGGCTGCAGGGACCATAGGCACCAAGATATGCGGTGGGAGAATGCGAGAGCTCAGGGGGCTACAAGGCTGCGAGTGCCGGTGCTGACTCGGTATCACTTAGCACCGAAGGCAATGCATCCAAGCAGGAAGAAATGCTCTTTGCTGTCCTGGACTTACTGCAGAGAAGATGCCAGTTATCTGCAAGACTCGTGGCTAGACAGCCGTAGATAGCAGCACAGTGGCTTTGCCAGAGAGCAGTTTACAAGCAGTTATTTTATGTAGAATGAGACATTTCTAATTCTATCGTGATGTAATGTAGAAAATTGCAGACTTAATATGATAGCAGAGGCCTTGAGAAGTGGAGACATGGGATGGGGCATAGAGGAGCCCAGGAATGGGATGGTAAGAGACGCGGCACAGGGTGGCCCTGGAGACCCCATGGCCATTAACATCTTAGTAATGCTCAATTAAAAAGACAGACACCTAGAGCTGAGTAAAACTGTTTTTAGGAGCAACAAAGAGAACAAAGCAACAGTATTTAAAGTGCATATAAAAAGGCATTGTATGTAGTAAGTGTGGATGTAGACAAATCAAGAAAGAGAAAGGTGCAATTGTATGTTAGAAAACAAAGAAGAATGATCTCAACTTGATCTTGAGGGAGAAGAAGAAACCATCACTGTGGACTTCATATTCTAGATGCTGCTGACTTACTGCAATACCTCCAGCACCAGCACCGAGTGAAACCAAACTGTCGGACTAGAGGAGCAGGGGAACGGTGAGCATAGCCCCAGGAAAAAGGGATAGGAACTAAGTGTATATGCTACAATTGTAATATTATTAGCAATTGTATAATGCTATTATTGCAATGTTTTCTATATAAAAGTACTCTAACTGCATTATTATTCTTTCTTTTTCCGTAACTGTTATTCTAGGCTAATGATGATAATTAAATTAATCTGTTAAACTTCCATTATATTAACAATAAATTCTTGCCTTTCTTATATATATATCAGTTGTGCTGCCTTCAACCCCTGCCCAAGATATTGAGCATGACTGCCTCCTGGTGTGCCCTGCACAGGTAGGGCAGGGGCAGCACGAGTCAGTGCAGCAGGGATCCTGCAGCCAGGGCACGTCTCCTCAGGGATGGGGACATGTGCTGGGGTGGCCCTGGCCTCTCGGTGCTGCATGAGGTCCAGAGCGAACATGGAAATGGACTGGACCAGATCTGCTTTAAATCCTCCCGCTGACACTTTCTATTCGGCTTAACCGCTCTGTGATTCTGTGGCTTATACTTTGGTAGCTCCTCCCCTACTTCTCCCCACCCTGGCACAGCAGTTTCTTATACTGAATGGAAGGACAACTATCACAAAAAGCCCCTTTTGTGAGTGATATTGGTTTCATTTACACGGGGCTAGAAATATGAGTGTTACAGTGCCCTGGGTCTTTCAATTACCTGCCAAGAGATCTCACTTTTCCTTGTTTATATTTTAATACTATTCTTGTGGCTGCATTTGTAGCCTCTCTGAATTAAATCTGGGTTAACATTCTGAGGACAGATAAGCCCCATGAGAAGGAATGATGTAAATCCAAATAACAATTCTTTAACTTGGGATTTTTTTTATGACAGGCTTGAAGTCCTGCATGTGATGGATGGGAAACAAAGTGCATTTTTGCAGTCTGTTCTAATTTGCATAAAGCTTTCTTTGATATTTGCATAATTTTTCAATTAATCACCAGGATAATTCCCTAACTGCTGAACATCTCTCTCTCCCAGGTATTTAAGGTATTCTTGCAAATATAAAAGCTTTAGACGCTGATGATGAGGCTAAGACCTCAGATTCTCCATTTATTTCACATGTAAAACCCAGTCCAAATGTTTATTGTACCTTACACTCCTCAACTAGTGCACCAGTGATTACTGAAAAAGCACAGATGGGACGTAGACAATTTTTCATTCCTTGTTCCATATGATAGAACTCAACACATCTGGTATGCTATGAAAAGCATCTTTGCACTAATTTGTTTGTCAGTATCTATTGAAAGGACTATCTGTCATCCTGTCGCATTTTGGTTGCCCTGAGATGTTGGAAGACAAGACTAGTCACAAATTGTGACTGCTGGCCACTTGGGACTAACTGGTAGAAACCACCAGCTGTTCCAAATATTTCAGTGGTGGATTTGTTTCTTTTGCTTTCTATAAGCTGAAATTTCACATAAACTCTCCTCAGACATTTTATATTTGCAAAGAAGAAACCAAATCTCTTGAGTAAGAGATAGTCTGTTTGTCCCCAGTGTCTATATGCGCATTTCCATCTGTTACTACAGCTGGGTGGGTGTTCATTCACCATACAGAAATGAAACTGTGGGCAAAAAATGCACTTGCTAATGTCCATGTGATCTTTTTATTTTACAGCTCACCTTGCTTTGCTAGGTCTTTTAATATCAATCCTGAACATAAATAGATTGGTATGTCAGAGAGGAGTGACGATCCTAAAGGAAGCTCAATGTTTATATGGACTGATCAATACATGCCGAGAATATCTTTTCCCATAATTCTACATGCTTATCTTCTTAAAAGACAATCTATGATTTATGATTTGCTATGTTTATTTTACCTCATTTCCTTAGCAATGAATCAAGATGTTTGATGTCATTTCTTTTCCAGTCTGACTGTTTTTTTTATTTTCTTATTATAAATGCTTTACTGCATTAACTTCTGATTGTGTGACTAATTTGAGCCATTCCTCTTCAGTCAGGAGGTATTCTGGCATGCAAATGCTGGTTTGATTGAAGGTGTGAATTTCGGTTCTGTTAATGGTTGGGCAATATATACGTAAATAGCTTTCAGGAATATGAGAAAGCCTATGAAACACAATGCAAGCATTCATGTTTAACAGAAATGTACCTTCCAAAAATACTGGCTTGAATCTTCCGTGGTTAATTTGGTACCCATGCACTTTTATAATTAATCTGATTGCTCAGCAACACTACAGTGTAACATGAACTTAATGCCAGCCATTTCAAAATAATGAAAAGATTTTTCTATTTAATGGCATAAAATCCTTTCAAACTACTGATCTGAGTAACAGGCAGTACTTTATTTCTCTAGTGTTACTGAATGAAAAATGAGTAACTTATCTCTATTGGAGCAATAATAATGTAGTATATGGATACAAGCTTTTCACCAGTTTATTCTGCATGTCCTTGTTGTGCCACTAAGCTTTGAACACAAATCCCTCATGGGTTCTGCCTAAAAGTAATGATATCTTTTGATCCACAACATTTTCTGTGTATGAAGAGAAAGAAAAGTGTTCATGCTTCCTCTCTCCTTTACTAGCTAAACAGCATATGCTAGATTTAAAACAAAACCAAATGGGTAATTTGGGCATCTTCAGAGAGTTGTTTCCCTCTCCCATATGTACAATTATTGAGTACTTTACGGTACTGACAAGAAAGATAAGCTGACCTTCCTTGCTGCCTGGGATCCTGTGAAGTTCACTTCCATTTTGGGCCAGATTTTCAAATGGTTAGAGGCAATTTATGTCAATTAATATGAGCTAAATAGTACTGTTTTCCTTTGTTCCTGTTCTCTCAGGTGAGCTTTCCCTTTACCGCTAGGTGACAATCCTGTCCAAACATGCTCTCTGGGAGGCACCTGATTACAGCTTTTGATGCATTTTTTAGGTTGACTGTGGTCTGTGAATACCAATTTACAGAAATTATAAGAAAAATAGCAACTAATTTTATGAAGAGCAAAATTCAGCTCAGTTTAACTGGTGCAATACTAGCAAACCGGAGAAGAAAAAGAGCAAAATTGAGTCTGGCTCAATTTCAGGGACTCACCCTCAGACAACTTTCTCAAGAGGGTATTGAGTGACAGCCAACAGAATCCAAGACAGCAGCAGGATTGCAGCTAGGATTACTTGTGGGAGCTGCTTGCCCTGAGTCAACACTGCAGAATCAGGCCCACCACTGGCAATTGGCTGTCATGGAAAAGCTTTTTCCTCACTCCTGCCAATACCCAAATTACAGTGGATGAAAATGTTGCCAGTGTGTCTTGTTTTCTTAAATCCATTTTGTGTCTCCAGTGGGGTAAAGCTTGCTAAAGTTGTGTATGACAGACTTTTAGTTTACTTTTGGGAGAGGAAAAAAATCAGGCTGCTTAATAAACTAGGAGCAGATAATGCTGAGAGAATCCCTTAAAATTAAGACATCATTCCATGACTGCAAAGAATATCTTTGAGCTGAATAATTTGACGATTAAACAGCCCATAATGTAGCTTGTTTCACAGAAAGCCTAATTTGAAAATGAACTGCTCTCACAGAATTTAGGCTTCTCAGATGGCTGGGTACAGAGGTGTGGGGTGTGCTGAAAGATACTAGTCTCTAAGAAAATGATTGCAGTGAACATGTAGCCGTTGTGGAGGGAAGCAGTGCATCACCAGACTCTTCATTGATATCAAAATGATATTCTTGCAAGATTCAAAACAAAGCAAAGGAACTTCACTCGTTTTGTTATTTTTCATCATGAGAATGATGTTGAAAACTTCATTTCTTGGTCTTAGATTTAAAATTGCTTCTGTTGTTGCAGGATTCATTCCGTGTCATGAGCCAGCACTAGAGGCTCCACGCACCCATAGTTGGAAGACCTTGGAGAAAGATCAAGGGTCTGAGGCAGAGGGGAGAGCAGCAGCTAATGGCAATGAAGTAAGAGCGGTAAGGTCTCTATCGGATGGGATATACTCTCTGTGCCATAGTGTTTTGCCTTGGCTCTCCTACTAGCATCCATTAATTAAGAAGAGACCTGTGCCTAATAAGACAATGTTGTCCCAGGTTTGGAGTGGGCAGTGATACATACACTTGAAATCTGTTGTCTTCTTCCATGAGAATCCCCATGGATGAATGAGGACTCCAGGAGCTCAGAGACTTCCATTTCCTCTCTCTCCTTATCCTGCAGGTCTTTTTACTCTACATACTATTCCTTGCAGAGCTGAAAAGACTTTTAGGAAATCTGATTAGAAGGGCTCGTACCGGGAGACTTGCTGTATATTTTACATTAAGTGGAACAGAAAATCAGAATCAATTTGGAGGGAATTTGATTGATACTGCTTACAATCAAAGCCAAAACCAGGCAGCACAAACTAGGCACCTGAGAGGCAACCCAATTTTAGCATCATTTGATTTAAACTTCATAGGACATTGCAAGTCTGGTCACATTTTTTTTCCAGTGTCATACACTGACTCCATCAGGGTCAAACAAATAAAACTTTATTTGAAAATTCCTTACTTGTCTACTTGTGTTTGCCTTAGTGCAAAATTGATGTGACAGAGATTTCTGAAAACCCTTTCTTCCTGCAGGGATTACTTCTGGTGGGACTCTGTGTGTTAAGGTTTTTTTATAATCTCTGCTGGCTGTGAAAAAGGACTATAACACCTATGGAAATGATCATGAAGTTTGGCTCTGTAGTTGCTGTCAGATTTCAGTGAATGTAGAAAGACAAAAGTACCATAGGCTGAAGCTGGTGCATGATGGGAGAACTCAAGGTTGCATCTTTTTTCTTCTTTAAAAAAATGTTTCTACTGTCTCATGCTTCCCTACCATCTTAATTCTTTTAAGCTACGCAAAAGTCTGGGAGATGAATGGAGAATGTACAATGAAAAGAATCGATCTGTGACTGTTGGATCTGACCTATGGGAGAATTATATCTTGAATGTCACTCTCAACTACCCCAAAGTGGCAACTGAAGGTATGTTATAAGAGGCAGTCACACGTACCAACTAGAAAGGACGCAGAGGTTGGGGCTCCCTGGCTACACTTGCATAGTCCTTGAGAAAGGCTCTTGAGGGAGTTTTACCTCTGCTGCTGGGTTTATGTCTTTGTTTGGATGCATATGTCCTATTAACCAAGTAAATGTTCGCTGAACTGGCTGAGATGATTTATTAACTATGTAAAGGCAGGAAGATATTTTAGGTTCACTGCACCAATTGGAGTCTCTGACATCAGTTTATGGTAGGAATAAATCTTTAAAAACTCTCAGCATCTTTTATGAACAGAATGAATACTTTCATGCAAATACCAGTTTCTTCTGAAGTCACTTGCATTTATGAAGTGTCCATAAATTTCCTGGAGACTTGTAGCAGCAGGACACAACAATAAGCCACCAGCAGTGATCACTGTCTCTGAGATAAGCATGAGACCTATTGGAGAAGAAGCTTTACTCCTTCCTGTAGTTTAAGGTTTTTGTTCCTGCTTCAGAGATCACCTACAAGGCAGGGCTGGTATCTGAAATGATTTGTTGTTTGGAAAAGAAGAAGGAAATATAAACAGCAATAGGTGCTATCAGGCTGCTTCTATTAATCACTATAAAACGGAGGCTGGTTTACAGTGGAAGGTACTTAGCATTTACTAAATGATGCCTTCAGAACTGAGGACTGATCTTGTGAACTCCTATGTGAAATGCAATATATAGGCACTTCTTAACCTTCCTCTGTTCCTTGACTTTCATGCAATTCTTTAGGACTTCCATGTCCCTGTCTCTGCAATTTGCTTTATGAAAATGCTTAAATTGTTAAGGCCTAAGTCTCTTACTGAAGCAGCTACAGGGGAACCTTGGTCATACTGAAGTTGACAGGAAATTTGTAATTGACATCAACCAAGACAGGCTTTCACCAAGTCCTGAGATATGCTAGTGTGAAGTAACACTTCTTTTGGGACATCGAAGAGATCATCTTAAATTGCAATGGCTTTGTGGGAGAAAAAATATCAGTGCTGGAACTCTTAATGCGTCCAGGTACATTTAAATTTTCCCTGAGGATGGAATGACTTAGCTGTCATTTCAACTTCTACAGCCTTCCTTTATAAATCAGCTATTTCATTTAAATAAAAAGGATCTATTTTCTGGCATGGAAATGCAGCAGCTTCAAGTAACCCCATAGCATGTTGATTTACAACTGGCTGTATACTCTTTCAAGGAGAAGATTCCTTGAGAAGACGTGCTACACCTTGCTCCATATTTCTTGCTACACAGCACTTTATATTAATCGCACTATATCTGTGCCCATGAAATTTGTGAGGAAAAAGTGGAAAATGAGGTAATTACATATTAGGATAAATACATTTGCAAGATTTAATGCCTTATGTTCACATGAATAATATTCTCTCCTGTTTACTATTAGAGGTGTTGAGAGAAGTTATCTATCTCAAAAACATATTTTCCCCATAAATTGACAAATGAAAAGATTTTCAAGATTCTTTTGCTTTTCTGAAGCTGTATATAACTTTCAGTACAACTAGGCTTAGGAGGCTACTTTTTAAAAAAAGCTTTTTTAAAAAAAGCAGTAGAACGCTGAAAGGAAAAAAAATCTCTTTTTGCTAAGAGTATGTTTGCTTTTTAAGAGATGAAAAAGACCTCTTCCAGTTGCATTTTTTTTCCGTTAGTTTTAAAAGTGATGGCTATAATGTTATATATCTTTGTATGAACATGGTTTAAAATGGATTATTATTTTGTTCATTGGATGAACTCTCCTGATGATGATTAGTATCACTTTTCACAAAGACAAACACTGTTTGGTTGGTGCACAAATTGCACACTGTGAATTCCAGCAGCATTCACACAAACAGAAAAAAAATGCCTTTGCAGTTGAACAAGTGTAAGCTCTATAACTGTAGCTCACATTAATTATTAGGACAACTGTATGTGCTATTAGTTCTAGGATTAGCAATATACAGTCAAAATATTGCTGAACTAAGCTCCAATAGTAAATGGGAAATGGATGATGATGGTGGAATATGGCTCTGAAAATTGAGAATTAGGAAGTTTTGCACAGATCTGTTTACACAACCAATATTGTTACTCATGGAAATAAGGTTAAGGCTTTTGGATTTCAAACCATACACATATTCTGCCCCAGCAGATCCAGCTATGTTGAAGCAAAGGTTGCACATCCCCATAACCTTCTTGGCAACCAGAGAAGAACCATAAGCCATGGATGGCTGCAAAGATGAGTTATACCCTGGTAGAAATGGGTTCTTGGTAGCATTAGTCATCTAAATAGGTATGTGAAGCTTCTTAATGCCTAACAGTGCTCCTGAAAAGACTACACTAACTGAGCCTGACTGAAGAGCGGGCAATCAGCCCATTGAACAAGCAAGTCCTGAAGTACTAATCTTAACAAAAAGGATATTTCTTATCTAGAGACCCCCTATGACTGAACGGGAGAGAAACCTACATCTCACTGGACCTCAAGATAGATCATAAACGCTCACTTGAGCATCTATTGTATGAGGAAAGACTAAGCGAGCTGGGTGTATTTAGCCTGCAGGAGAGAAGATTGGGAGGGGATCTGATCAATATGTTCAAATACGTGAGGGGAGAATCCAAAGAGGATGGGGCCAAGCTCTTCTCGGTGGTGGCCAGTGACAAGACAAGGGGTAATGGGTACAAGTTGAAACACAGGAAGTTTAATCTCCATATGAGGAAGAACTTCTTTCCTGTGCGGGTGCCAGAGCCCTGGCACAGGCTGCCCAGAGAGGCTGTGGAGGCTCCTTCTCTGGAGACCTTCAAAACCCGCCTGGATGCCGCCCTGTGCCCCGTGCTCTGGGTGTCCCTGCTGGAACAGGATTCTTAATCATTGCATGATTAAGAATCTGGACAGGACAGGGTTGGACTAGATGATCTCTAGAGATCCCTTCCAACCTCAATCATTCTCTGATTCTGTGGTTCTGTGAAGTCATTTCTGACTTGGGGTGAGTTCATCACTGCTAGAACCCATTTTCCCTTGGGAAGAGAACGTACGCAGTTAAACACAAGACCTGGGGCTAACCTCCAGCAAGACAACTTGAAATACATTAAATTCATGGTCATATCTAGTAAGGAAAAGCCAAGAGAGTAGAGGATATCAAGAATACCATTACCTCAAAGAAATCAGAGTATGAAGTCCCTTTCAGATAATAAGACTCTCAGTCATTTGCTCTTGTGAGGATCTATCCTTGACTTTGTGCATTGATACAAAGAAGTCTGCTTCTGAATGAGACCTCAGAGTGCAGGCATATTCTAGATAAACAGCAAGCCATTTTCATATAAGTTTTGGCCTCATTTGATTATATATATGTCTATATAATACAATGGTATTACTGGGTGTTACTAACTGTTATTGTGGGAACAGTTTTCAAACAGGCTTTCCTGAGAACAGCAACATCTAACTATCTTGGCCTAAAGCAGCTGAATGATTGGGAAAAAAAAGATTTTTTTTTTTTTATAAAAACCCTTCTATTTATAGCTGCTCCCTATATTATAGGGTAAGCAGCTATTTAAAATTAACAATATCATCAAATTATTTATTCTTTTCTCTATTTTTGCCTGGAGATTTATATCTAAAATGATAAAATCCTCCTGTGAAAGCATGTTGTGAAATATGGTCAGATCATTTCTAAGAGAAAATATGGTTACACGAGTGCCTTAAGATGCTGTGTTATCCAATGTTTATTCCTTCAATAGGAAAAAAAAAAGAGGTTTCAAACAAAACATGTTTCTAATCTGATATTTCTGTGATACAATGTATTCTAGTTATAGTTTTATTCAATATACTGAATCATGGTATTTAAGAATAAACACCGGAAACATTTTATATATAGTGTTAATAAAACATGATGCCTTGCGATAGAAATCTTTTTTATTGCTGTGATCACAAGCCAGATGCTGCCAGTCAAGCATGCTAGATAGGGCAGACAAATGCTCCATCTTTAATGATTAAAACTTTCCCCTGCATAGTGTGACAGCCTAGTTTTTAAGCTGGCTTGGTGGTGTCAATTGAATCATTGCTATGTGAAAACTGTCAATTCTAGCAGACAAGTGTTCGGGTCTGTGTGGTTGTTACCTGGTTTCTTTTATTATAAACTGGTTAATAGTATCAGTCCAATATATCAAATTTTCCCAATGGTTAGAAGAGGGAATCCCTGCATTTACAGAAATACAGAAGAATGTAAAATCACATTTTTAGTACACAATGTTATTTGCTTTTCATAGATCTTATTATTTCTCTTATAAAAGCGATTTTAAAGTGGGCCTTTTTTTTTCAATTACTTAAAAGGGCACATGCAAAGCAAGTTAGCAATGAGATGGGTAACTTTAAAAGAGGCTGCTGCTTGTAATTTATTGTTATTATACAATTCTTGTTTTTAGAAGATGTCTCAGATAATAAATCCTTATTTAAATTCCTGTCCTCTGTCTCTGGTTTTGAAGAAGCATCTTAATCTCAACAACAGTTTAGATGATGAGTAGTGTGTGTCTTCCAATTCTAAGTTACACCCTCTTGTCCTGAAGGCTGATGATTGTAATTTTATTGTAACCGAGAAAAGTACCCTGACGTTCCTCCCATTGCTAAATAGCCTGAATGGCAGGAGGTATTCACTACGTTATGGGTCAGAAGGCAGCTGGGCAGCAGGACATTTTGATGCAGTTTAGCAAAACCTATTGAACAGAAACACTGGTACAGGGTCTTCCATATGCCACAAATTGCAAAGAGTTGGAAGGCTTATTTTAAAAAAAAAAAATTAGATAATTTAGAAAGGAATTATATTACAAATTATGGAGGATTTGGACCACAAGGAGGATAGACACTGAAAATTTAATTTGCCTTCCAGAGGCAGCAGAGAGAACTCCTGTTAATTGCATGATTAAGAATCTGGACAGGTTATTAATTAGCTGGATACTCTCCTCTAAACTGATCTTACATGACCCTATCACACAGAAGACTGACAGAAATCCTTCAGAGACTTGCACACCTCCTCCTGCAAGTTCATTCTATTTAATATGATTTCTGTAGTTGTTTGCTTTCTTTTTAAGAGGAAGACACAAAAAATATTGCAATGGCTGAGCAGCCTAACTTAAAATCTAGGCCATTCTTTTTACATGGGACATCATTCTCTCTGCTTCCGGAAGAAATACTGGATTGTATCCTCTTGACTTGTAGCAGCAGCTCTTGTGGACTTGGCATTGACATGAGGTGTTTGCAGACTGAGAGATGATCTTGGTGATTTCATAGGCCTCTTCCACCCAGAGCTACTCTGTCCCATGACGGCCTTGAAATTTATTGTATAATTGCCAGAATCCTGACAGAAAGAAGAATAGCCTAACTGACTCAATGACACAGCAGATGAGAGGATCCTCCCCAAATGCTTTTAGTACGACTACTCATGTCAAAAAGAGATAGGGATGGTGCTGCTCCTTTTTGACCATAAACACACATCTCTTGATAGACTAGCAATACACTGCAGGCTGTAAAAAAAAAAAATAAAAAAAAATCCTTGTGTTTAAATACTGGCTTTCCAGCAGCAGCTATAAAACCTTAACTGCAGGTTGAAGAAAGAGCATAACACCACATGCCATTATATAAGGCAGAGATGAGGTTTTGTAGCAGTTTGAAAACTCAGACTAAATGATTATGTAAAACAATTGCCCAGAGACAGATCCCTGTTTAGCCAGCTCTTGACATGCATGAAGCTGCAGAGACACTGCCAACCTAGCAACCGCTGTGAGTAGGTTTTATAGTGAAAACACTCAGAGGCCATTAGCTAAAGCTCTGCCACTGGCAAGGCCACGGGATGGTCACAGGACCAGTCCTTGCCCAGTTCTTGAAGGGGGCTGGAAAAGAGAATTGATAGCAGTCACATATATGACGAGTAACAGTCATGCCACCACGGTCTGACGCTGGGTAGCTCATTTTCTTCCAAAATGGCAAATGAGGCATTTGTAGCAAACAAGAGCTAGAAAAGACTGTGAATTCCGCTGAAAGACCTGAAATGGCATGTGCTGATTCTCTTGTTCTTGAACACCAGGGGAATAAAAATTGACTATGCCAACGCCAGGCTTGTAAATCATAAATAGGACAGTCATCTCCTTTAAGGAAACTGTACTGTCTGTCCATGTGATAACCCCCCACTAACCATGACACATGATAAAATATTTGGTTTCTCCGATCATATCTTTTCAAGTCCTTCTTAGGTAGGCAACCTTAAAAACAGAAATATAAATCATTATAATCAAAGTAGAGAGTAATATTATATTTTAATGGTAAAATAATATCAAGACTGCAATAAATTATCGAAAAGCACCATTAGAAACCTGACCCAAGATGCTGAATTTATTATCTGAGGTGAAGTTATACAGTTATAAGTTCATAAATAATAATGAAGCCTCTGTTGGCAACATAAGTAGTGTTTGAACTGTAGAGTTCAAACTCAGCTTTTAGTGAACAAGACCTTAAAGGAGGAAAGATGAAGCAGGCAGGGCACACTCTCAGCTAAAGCAGCAGTTACCACTTGCAGGCTGTTGTGAAGACAAAGGTACCTTTTTGTTCATATATAAGCAAATAAACATGTTCTGGAAGCCACGAGCCATCAATAATATCATCTCCTTCTAAACAAATGAGCTTCAGGAAGCCTAAGAATCCTGGAATATCTGGCAAAAGAAACCAAAGTGAGTGTATAATCAAAAACAAGGTCCAGAATAAAATGGATATTGTTATTTCCCTTTGCATTTGGCCTCAGAGACTTGCCATGAATATGGGAATACATGCTTGCTAAGGAACGAATGGCACGTCCACAGAGTGGATTGATGGAAATTTAATGGGGATCTCTGAAGCCCTAAACATGAGAAAAAGCTAAGCCTGACGTGAACAGCCTACTCCTGTAAACTGAAATTGTTGGGTTCAAAGAATGGATGTTGCAAATTTCAGCTGGTCTCTGAAGACTCCTGCTACAACTGAGAGGGTGATACATCACCTGGAACGTTCCCAAATGTTGCCATGCCTGTGGGAAAACCACAGCAGAGCAAGACTGAGGCTGACAATACCACCTTTAACTCATGTGACCTGGAACTGGAGCTCTCCCCCATCTCAAGAGACAGAGCTTTGCAATCTGCCTCTGGGGAGGCTGCATTTTTTCTACTTTAATTCTAGCTCAGGCATAGGAAGGCTCTCCTGCTCCACTTGTCCTGTGCATTTCTGAAGATTCCTCTCAGTCAAATGCTCTGTGGAGAGCCAAAACAAAGCCTATAGAGCCCTTATCCAGTTGTCAGCAATGTGCTTATGTTTCACTAATAAGGTTCAGATAAACCATGCCTGCAGCTTACTGAGCTTATTGAGCTGATAAATGGTTAAGAACGAAAATCTTAGCAGAAAATATTTTCTGCTAAGTGAATGCAACCTTGTTTCTAATGAGAAACAATGCTGAAAGAGAACATTCAAATATAGCCAGTGAGGTCCCACTGGCTGAAGAACACAGACTTGGTTCAAATCAGTGCCTCCATGAGGCAGGAAAACCCACATCTACAAATACTATTGGTACCTAGTTTCCACAACAGTTTTATCAAGATGTTTTGAAACATGACAGATATAAATCTTACCCCACTGAACCTGTTGGAAAACCTCCTTGGTTCCTATGGAGTTACATATAAAGTATTGTGTATGTGTCTGTGTTTATCTCTTTGTAATGTTTATGAATACAAATGAATTAAACCTTCTCATACCCTGGGGAGGTAAGCAGGATAAAACCTGTACCACTGATAGCAAAGTGAGTCCAAGAGAATTGTATGAAATACTGAAGGCTGCCCTTACCACTAGTGGCAGACAACAGCCTGAAACTGAGTGTCCTTATTTTTCAAGTTGATAGAGCTTGTGCAAAGGTTCTCAGTGCAATAAAACATTTCCTAAATTTCCACCATTCTTTTCCTAAACTTTCAATATCCAGCCACGCATTTAGCCAGACAGGTAGAGTTCCTACACTGCAAGCTAAACACTACACTTTAAAACTTCTCAAACTCATAAGATCTCCTCTCTGAAGTCCCTGCAGAAGAAATCATCTTCAGGAATCTTTCTTCAGCCCCATCACAAGTCAGATTTCAGGTGGCCTCCAAGGAATTTGAATCACACTGTTAAAAGTTAGTGACCTTGATATATGCCTTCAGATGGTGTGAAGGAAGAGAGAGTTTATACTGATAACACCAAACAGCAAACAATGAGGAAGTTACTGTTGCATTTAAATTACCTATTTATTTAAAGTAACCTTCAAGACACAGTATTTATTTTTGCTTGAATATAATTTATCAGGAGAAAGAAAGTTAGATCGTTAGTGAGAATACATGGGCATTTATCTATTTTCTCCCCTTTTTTAGTGTAAATATTTTTATTATTGACTGCTTGGTCGAGTAACAGTTTGCTATGAAGGAAGCAAAGTATTTTATCATGCAAAAAGACAAGAAAGCTTACACTGGATTTCTAACACCAAATCTGTCTTCTGTCAATAACAGAGAGGCTTTTATCTTTTCTGAGCTGAATGCTATCTACCAAAGAAAAAGCTTTCTAAGTAAAACAACAGAATATAACTCTTTTTCACCCAGCCAGGAATCAGCTGCTGCAACAATCCTTGCAATTAGTGATGATACCACACAACAGTGGCCCCCAGGGGATTGCTTTGATTTGTAATAGGTTCATATTTACCTAAGTACAAGTGGAAGTGGCCTACACTTAGGCAGAAAGCTTCCCCCTGGAGCAGCACCTGGTGCTGGAAGCCTTTTGTGCTGGTTTTAGAGCTTGGTTGTTTCTAGGGCATCTGGTGTGGAAGTACAAAACTGAAATGAGCTCAGCAGTAGTGCGCTGGATGAGCAGATAGCAAGGGGGATGCGGGAGAAGCAGAGGCACTGGTGGTAAGGACAGCACAGCCAGATGTGTCCTGTCCTTTATTGCATTTGAAAATTACTTGGGAATCTGCTCTGTGTTTCAGTTGCTTTTTTTTTTGCATTTATTCTGGTCATGTTTTATACAGGTTCTATACTGGGTTATCTGAAGACCTGCTTCCATATGACACACAGATTTCTGGTGTTTGAGGAAGTGTATAAGGAGTGTTTGAGGAAGCTTTTTCCAAGCAGGCTGAGGTGGATTGTGATGGACTGTGACATTTTGAGGTGAAGGATGAAGAAGGGGGATCTATTTTGGATCAACTGCTGCAGAGAGTCGATCTAAACAGTCCCTACTGCCCCTCTCACATTATTTTTGAAGATGCACACATTTGCAGAGGATGGTCCCCAGATTTTAGCCAGGTAGATAGAAGGAGTTATGGCTTCTGTCTGTTGGACATTACCCAAGTTCCTGGGTTCTCTCTAAGAGTTAGGCCTCCCTAAAAACAAATAAGGTCTCTGAAGGGAGTACGCAGTCCTTGCTCCTATAAATCTCCTCTGTCTCTTCAAAATGCATGTGACTCTGGAAACTTGAGGCAGTATCCAAACCAGTTTCTAGGAGAACCTCACTGATTCCACCAATGTTATTTAACTTCAGAAGCCAAAATGCTCTGCAGGCAGCCGGGACACTGGGAGGAGACGCTCGGGGGAGATATTGGCATTCCCTTCACATATTCAGAGTTTGGGCCATAGTAACCCTGTGACATGACTTGGTGTTCAAACACAGACCCTGTACCCGACACCATGGCTAGAAAACTTCAGTTTCATTTGAAAGCCAGCAAAAGGCTTGTATGCCAAATAAAATGAAATACATTATCAGATGGAATAAATCTTGAGAAGTTCTCCTGAAAAGGGTCAAATCCATTTCTTCTAAACATTTTTTTTTGCTTCTAAAACTTATTAAAGAACCTATTTTTACACAAATCCTGCCTCATCCCCCCACCTCAGAAATGTTGATACTTATCTCTTTCCCTTTGTCCCTTAGGTTTTTTCAAAATTCTCCATTGCCTTCTATGAAAGGCTTTGAAAAAACACCCCACCAAAACCAAGGTGTTCATTTATCAGAGAGGTAGCAGGAAAAGCTCTAGGTTAGCAGTACTTTAGTACACACGGTGGGTAAAACATTGCTTCTTATCCTGCAGAGGGGAGAGCTGCACCACATGATTTTCACAGGTACAATTTATTTACAAGCAGAATCCACGTCCTGCTTATCCATACAGCCAGCTGACAGATGCTTGTTAGCAGGTGAAAAGAAGGCAACTTGTTATAGTGCAGCTGCTTCTATATTTTTTTTTGCCAGCTGCATATCAGACACCACCTGGCAGGAATTTATTCATTAGATATTATTTTAAAAATCAGCAATGTCATGAATTTAAAATTTGGAGTGTTTTAAGGAGGAGGTAATTGATGAGGAAATACAACTGCTAATTTGCTCTGACTAGTATTGCTAGTGGCTATAATATTTGATTACTTTTTTTCAGTTTGCAAATGAAACAGCCACTGTCTTTCCAAAACAGTAAAATAACAACCACCCTTGCCTATATTTGTTGGTAAATAAAATATATGTTGGTTTCTAGGTCACAGAGATTCAGCTGAATTTATGCTCTGGAAGGAAAGTTAAGCTCCCGTTAATAGGTGAGAAAATGCCTGTATTCTTTGTGTTAACATCTTATCTCACCATAATGTGACATTTTGAATATCTCTTAAGGGAATTGTTCACAATGCCTTCATTTTACCTTCCTGGGTTGTATTTTTAATGAGACTACTTGTCTTTTTTTTTTTTTTTTCAGTTTATTATATCTCAAGAAGAAGCTATCGAAGAAGTGAATTTGTGAATCTCTAGGCATAAGTGAATTCAGTTCAAGTTAAAAGACCCGTCATGGAGAATTATGCGAAATCGAAAATTTGTGTTTAACTAAGTTAAGCATATCATATACATAGCAATAAAAATACCCAACATTGCATTAATTGCAGCTACATTTTTGAGGTATCTGAATGTTAATAAATGAACTTACATTATTAATGATGTAAGTTTTCTTTTTGTTCATGTATTAAAAATACAACATTCCTTCTCCCACAGGACTGATCTAAATCACATCAGTCTATTGGCAACAATGAAAAATTCAAATTTCCAGAGACAGAATTCATTTATAAAACAGGGATTCACCTCCCAAGCTGTGTAAATCAGTTCTGATTATTATATTAGTGGGTCTCTTCTTGAATAATTAATAGATGAGATAAATTGTAATATATAATTAAAAGAAGTCCAAAGAGTTCCCGTCTAATTTATTGACTCAGTATTTTATGAATGAAAAGTTCATTATAATAAAGAAGAATTCTTTTTCGTTGCTGACCTCTCATTATCTGCTATCTATGACATTGACACACCATAGATACTGTCATGCCCATTTATTTTCTAACAATGTCATATGGGCTCTGTGGAAGTGGTGAAGTCACATAGACATTCTGTTATTACTTATTTACAGCAGCACCAGGGCTTCAACCCGTGAAAGTTTATATATATAGCCCTTTCACTTGTCTTTAGCCTGGCTCCTGCAGGTGAAGCAACACCTCCTGTAGGTTAGACAAGGGTGGCTTTGGAAGTGTCCCTTCATCATGCCAAAGCAAGCAAGCACCCAGGTACAATGTAAAGGCAAAGAAAAAAACTTGAGGGAAGAAAAACTTTGAGGGAAAAAAACTTGAGTAAATTTTAGCTGGAGGTCTTCAATAGACACCAAGACTTCCCCTATAGAACCTCCTAGGAGAGAACAAACCTGATGTTCCTGATTCCACCACAAAAAGGTTAAGGTACCATCTCTTGAAGGTTTCAGGAGAATGGGACACAATAAAATGCATGTGTTTGCTGCGTTTGCAGATGTGGTCTTTTCTAGAAATCATGTCTCACCCACCTAGTGCAGGGTTGGAGAAGAGGATCTGCAGAGTTTTTGTTTTCTGCAGCCAGTCAACATGTGCTCAGGTGGCAAATTCACGAGCCAGTGATTTCCAATTCCTGCCTCAGGAGGATGCTGCATAAGAGACCATCCAAAGCTGGTGGTAGATAGAAGAAATTAAGAAGATAAAATTGAGGTTAAAGATAAGCACAAAGTCTAGTGCTGCTGACCTTGCTCATCGCTTTAGTCCCTGAGGCAGAACATTTTGGGGAATGCTGACATAAATGTTGGTAATGGTAAAGCTTAATCCAGAGCAGTTTAAGGTAGCAGACAGGAACATGCCTAGCTGAATAGAGGATTTTTTAGATCTGTTTCCTCTTTCTATTTGCTTCCTTTTGCATGCTACCATCATAAAAAAACCTTAACTAGCTTTAGGATGGAAGACAGTTCATTAATCTACATACATAAAGAACATATCACTGCCTTTTGAGATTCTCTATGTTATGTTCCTAATGAGTTATGTTCCTAATAGGTTACTTTCTGTGACTCTCCACAAAAAGAGCACAACTCGCCTATATTCAAAGTTTCCTTCAAATAAATCCCACATGCTATGCAAGCACCCTGTACTAACATCCTGATAGATATAAACCTTCTAGCATCACTAAAATGTTAAGTATATTAGAGAAAATCTCCCCAAAAAATCATAAACACATGATTTCTTCACATAGTTTCATCTGACTCCTTTTCTCCAATTTCATATGGTTACAAAGAGAAATAATTTTTTTGTTTGTTTTCAGGTATTTTCTACTAACTGCACAGATACATTCTAGGTTTATAAACAGATATCATTAAGAAATGAATAATTAATAGTGTCTGACAGTATAACTACACTTAGTTTTGATTAAGAACAAATTCTCCTATGTATATTTATTGAAAACTTGCGTATATAATCATCACTTCTGTATATTTACGGGGATCAGGTCTGCCGCCACCAAAACCACTAGTAAAAAGAAATCAGTAGGAGAAGCAGAATTAGTCTTTATGTGGAATAATAGATGAATAGGCAACATCATACATTAATTACAGGAAGTTATTTCTTTCAAGTTTTTGAAATAGTGCAAGAGATCCTTTGGGGGCTTGTTACAAGATTAAAACAGAAAAAGGCTTTTTCATTCTATATGCTCATTCAAATATTCAAATACTCATTCTATACCATGCTTAGTTACGGCTATCTAATTAAGTAAACTGAAAGAGATTCACATATCTGAAGTATGATAATGAAAGATTAGTTTAATTTCTCTAAAATTAGAGCTGTTGGGTTAAAACACATGCTATTTTCCCCCCTACTATTTTTTATTTAAAGTTGAAAAATGAACTAAATAACTGCTTAGCTAAAGGTTATGCTTTTTTGAATAAAGAGGGCAGAGAAAGATTGTGTAGTATTTTATTTCAGCAGACTGATAATGGTGTGGGGGTTTTATCAGCCAAAGCTGCTCACAGGGCAGTAAGTGTCAGTAGTAAAATTCAGATTTACGCCACTGTTGTATACCGGGTAGCTGTACAGAAACTCACTGTATTCAGGAACGAGATGTAGCAACACTTCTTCACCCCATACATGCTTGGAAAACTGTCTGCAAAGGTATGAGAGTATGCACACCTACCTACTTATCTACACACAAACTTACACACATTTATATTTAAGGGATACCAACATTCTACAGAAATTGATGAAACGGGTTCCTGTTCTCCTCAGGGAACAGAATGCATTAACCATATGAAGAGACAATGTGAGAGATACAGGAATTTTTAGTGTGTGATTCACTCTGTCATTTTAGGTGTCTACTTTATGATGAACTGCACTCTAAAGTTACTAATTTAGCTCCATCAGCTGCAAACAGAGCGTAGGTGACCCATGGACATCTACATCAATTCTGATGAAGCTGTTCAAATGTAACGTGGAGGAACAAGGAAAGTCAATTCTACTGATAGGATGGGGCATCCTGTCCTGAGAAAGCGTGAGACTGAGAGACATTTGGAGTAAGCCTGCGGATTAGTAAACCTGTAACCAATTAGGATTAAAGAAATATTGGGGATACAGAAGCAGGAGAGGAAGGTTATAGTGCATTTTGTTTGATGCAGTATGACCACTGCCAGACAGCCGTAGTCAGTTCTACAATCTACAGTGCTGACAGTTTAAGCGGGATCAGAGAAGAATTGTGAAAATTATTACGAAGCTAAAATAATGTCATATTATAAATTATTTACAGGATGCAATCTACCTGGCTTTTTAAGTATCATTATATTCTTTAAGCACCTAAAGAGTAGTCAGAAATTTTGCTTTAGAGAATTCTTTGACCTTGCAGACAAGGATATATAAGAAATTCCACATCTGAAAGTTGAAACAAAATTCAAAATAGAATTGAAGCACACTTTCAAAAGAGTCAAGGAAGTTAAACGCTGGAACAAATTTTTGAGGGTAATGGTGATTTTCTGGTGATTTTATATCACAGTTTATTTTCTACTCTACTTTTTCATGTGCTGCCATGATGCTACTGCCCTCAAAAGTAGAATTAACTCAGAAAATCCCTGTCACCCCTTTTTCAGACTAGACAGCTAAAACGACCATCACTATCCTCAAAATCAAGAAAAAATGAAGATATTTCACAGTTTCTTTTTTCAGTGTCTTGAGGATCTCTGTTAAAGCGTTATTTTTCTCACAAGAGTAAAAACATGATTCATCAGAGTGAATTGCAGAAAGATGAGGACTTGGCCTTAGCAGGAGTGTGGCCAGCAGGTGAAGGGAGATGACTATTTCCTTCCCCAAGGCACTTGCAAAGTTGCATCCACCGTCCAGCCAGCATTCATTTTGGGTCCCCAGAGACAAGAGAGGGACTAATAAGCCAGAGATAGACCCAAGAGAGGGGAGAGGGCGGCTGGGATGGACACAGATCTGGTGCACATGATGAGCATGGGGAACACGAGGGTGAGCAGCCAGGGAGATACAACTGCTGCCTCTGTGCCCTGGGAAATTATGGAGAAGGCAGAGCCAGGCTCTTCTCGGGGCTGCCCAATGAAAGCACAGGTGGCCAGGGTGGCAAATTGCAGCAAGGGAAATTCTGACTGTAAACAAAGAAGAAAAAGCAGGAGCTGGATCTCAATCTGGATCAGGTGGCCCAGAAAGACTGTGGAAACTCTGTCTTGGAAATTTTCAAAATTTGACAGGATGAGACCCTGAGTAACACGACCTAACTATGAAGACAGCCGTGTTTGGAGCAGGATTTGGTCTGGATGCCCGCCAGAAGTCCCTTCCAGACAAAATTATTTGGTGTTAAGATTCTATTACTTTTGGAAATGTATTTTAATTAGAAGTGTAAGCTTAGCCATATGAAATGATTAACTTTTGCTCTTTATCATCAAAAGTAGGACTTTTCAATACATAAGAAGTCATCTGTCTCATGGGCAGATGTCATCATTTTCATCTCACTCACTCTCTCTGTAAAATGTGTTGCAGTAAAGTGGATATTTATGCTTGTGATAATAACAAAGTAGAATATGTCCCTGCTTCTGTTATTCCTCTCTCCAGCAAATTCTTGTTTACAAATCCAACAGCAAACCCAAAACCAATGTCCTCAGAAGCATGATTAGTAAATTTACAGAGTAATAATAATTTTCTTCTGACACTGAAACTTTGGAGTAAAGAAATCCCTACACCATGGAATTTAATCAAATATCTATTTGTGCTTCCAGAATTTTATGAAATCATTAAAGGTTTTGCTTGTCTTTCTTTGGTGCTTTTATATACTTCCAGCTGATCTAAATAAAGAAGAAATACTTTCTACTGCAAATGTATTTTCACTATATAAGCCTATATATAATGTAGCAGCTTTTTCTCTGTTGCTGTTAAAGAATATGCTTCCAGAAAACAGTGAGGTTAGAAGCATGCTGCAAATAAGACTCAATCTAACAAAAAAAAGAGAGTTCCATAACCTTTTTTAATATATTGAAAAGCAATGGGTATGTATTTTAAAGTGTTTTCTTTTTAATTTTGTTTTCCACTTAACACTGTATAGCTAAAAAAGAGGTCTTTCACAGTGTAAGCAGCCACCTTTGCCTAGAATAATTGCTCTGGTCCTTACAGCTTCACCAGATTCTATCCAAATATGTCTCAGGTGAATGAAGGCTAACCAAATGAACAATAATTTTTCATATCTACATACTGATACCAATGCTTGCATCCACAGGGCTAATAGTAATATTAGTCTTGAACTAGTCCATCAGTTAGTACTGTTACTGCTCTTCTTGCAAAATACATAATCTTCTCTGTTAAAGCAATTCGCTACAGAATAACTCATTATTTTCACCGCTGTGTGTGTGTGCAGACATCCATCTTTCTCACACATATACTGATTCTTATCTTTCTTACATCTATCCACAAGTGTCTGAACATGAAAATTAAAGCAGGCAAGTGTCTGTATATTTTTACATGGGCGTTTTTGACACAGCTGCAAATCTGATCTCAGGTGTGAAGGAGATAGGCTGCATCACCAGTGGAGAAAATACCATGTACATTACAAAGCTATTCTTTATGGGGTCAGAACAGATGCCTAGCTTCTTTATGGCTGAAATGAGCAGATGACAGATTGGCTATCTTCATCTTCCAGTTTTCCTGTTCAAAATCTCTTTCTCATTCCTCTCAAAAGGCATCATTCCATGAATTTAATACTGTATCTAAAATCTCTTGATCTTTTAAAACCATGTCCTTCATTATTCCTCCATTCATCTGTCTTTTTAATAATTCTGGTGAATTATTAAAGATCTGATTCAAGATCTTAGCTGACCTGGGACAAACCTACTAGCTATTGCACGTAAACTTTGTATTAGTACAAGACAATAATATTAATATTAATAATAATAATAATAATAATAAAAACAGCCATTCTGAAAAGGATGTGCTCTTACCTGA
>VZSV01000002.1:9654715-9671852 GCA_013398735.1 Nothocercus julius | reverse complement strand
ACCCGCTTGGACGCAGTCCTGAGCCACCTGCTCTAGGTGACCCTGCGTGTGCAGGGGGGTTGGACTAGATGATCTCTAGAGGTCCCTTCCAACCTTAAACATTCTATGATTCTATGATTCTCTCTCTAAAATACTATGTAAATCTAGCAGAGATCCCCCATTAAATACACACATCTATTTGTGCAAGTCTTTGTCTGTACACCCACATATAGGGAGTGGTGTATGAATAATACAGAGAAATAGAGAATATTTGCTATCTCTGCTATGAAAATGGACAGCAGAAGGAGAAAAATAAGGTATAGATTTTAAAATAATTAAGAGAAAATATCCCCTAACCTTTTCTTCTCTTGTCTGACCTTGGTCTCCATGGAAACAGGATCAGAAATGTCACTGGCAGGAAGAACCCTCACTGAAGGATTTCAGCTAGAGAGAGAAACTGGTACCTAGCATGGACACACACTCCCTACATGAGCACTAAGAAAGCTTGAAGGGCCAAGGCCGATATGCTACCAAAGCTTTGAAATGAAATATGAAGCTTTCAAAGGGAGGATAAAAGCCCCAGGCCCTCTCCTCTCGGTAAATCAATCCTTGTAGATACAATTTCTGCTAGGCAGTCGGAACTGTAGGTGCCCAACACCAATGCCGGGTTAGCATGGCTTCATTATATCAAATGCATGTATCAAATTTACACCACAAGTGCAAGTGTCTGCCTTGATAGGTAGAAGAGATTTTAATTGATTGTTTCAAACCACTTGTTGTTGGGTAAGCTGACAAAATCATAGGAAGCACAGGGACTGCATGAGGCAATAGGTGGTTATGGAAAGGTTTCAGCCAGATAAACTGGCAGCGACCAAGTCAGAGGTCCCATCAATAGTATGTTCTACAGGTAGGGAATGAACACTGGTGTGGCTTCATTGAAACCAACACAAAAGACACAATTTCTCATCAAGCCCTGAACATGGGAAAGACGTATACAAGTGGCTGACCCTGGATACATAATTTACTTCAACCCCTTATTGGTCACCTCTCTCTGGATTCTGACTCACTAAGGACATCCATCTACTCTCCTATAATGTCCCAGAGTCAGACCTGACTCTCATCACTCCCCTTCGTGCTCAGAGCTTACCCATTCCAAAGGTAAATCTTGTTCAAGAGCAACTGCATCGCAGACAAGGCTTTGTTGCTGAATTAGGCTATAGAACTAATTGTCTAAAATGAGGTCGTCAAATGGCTGTTTACTGCTGTCCAGCGCTGGAATAATTTATATAGACAAACTCAGACATGGAGCATAAATAACTTGCAAAGCCACGATCTTTGTTTCATTATGAAACAAGAATGAAGGGAGTCAGTTGTTGGCACCTCGGTTATTGACAACAGAGATATGCATCAAGCCTATTACAGAATCTGACATTCCACATTTATTTTCCCTTTTGATTTTTTTTAACACCCCGTGTTTCTTGTTTAACAAATTGTTCTTGAGATGACGTATTCACAATAAGCCCATAAGCACAAACTGAAACACAATTTCCTGCTAGCTTCAGTAGAAATACATTAATCCACTGGATATTTCCCAGGACAATATTATCTCTCATGTGCAGGCTATATTTCTCTCATTTGGCTGCAAAGGGGAGAAAAAATCCTTGAAAATCTGTTTGAAAAGTGACACACACACAAGAAACTCTTAGGTAAAATGTTTCTTTCTCATGTGAAGACTTTCCTGTCTATTTATCTATCTATCCCTCTAGCTATCTATTCATCTATACTAAAGCATATCATTATACTAAACCCCTCCTTAAATTTGACAGTGAAGTTAAATAATGAAAGAAAGGCAAGAAGGCAGTTAGCTTGTTGTAGTCCTGATTGCTTTGAAATGCTACTGTCATCTGTTTCTAACTCCCTTGTATGACAAGAGCATTTTGCATATTGGGAGGGGAAGAGATGCTGTCTGTTCCCTGTTTAGGCACATGCGTCTTTTATTCACCCTCACATTTTCAAGGCTTCATATGCTGCCAAACTTTATAAAGATGCAATATTAAATGCTACCAGGACTCTAGGGATGGTTGATTACTGGCTTCTTATGACCCACCAGGCTTAAACACTAATTTGCTCTTTGATGTCTTGTCAGCTGATAATAATAAATGGTTTTCCACAAAACAAAAAAAAAGGAAAATTTCCTTAAGATAAGTTCTAGTTTTAAGAATAAAGCATATGTGTATATATATATATATATATGTATATACATATATACAAGGTATATATATATATATACACTTCCTTTTCTTTCAAAAGGCAAAACAAAGAAGCAGTAGCCCCTACAATTCAGAAAAAGGACAGATCTTGGGCTTTGTGTACAGCAATATGAAGATATTCTGTTTGGAAGCAAACACTGTGCCTGTTTGACTTTTTCAGGCATTCCAGCAATGTTAGAAGTTTTAGAAGGTCTTCTATTGAACTAGCAAATTCAGATTTTTTAACCTTCCAGAAGGTTAAAAACCTGGACCTGGACCTGGCCTGTTGAAGGCCAAATCTAGTACATTCATATTCCTGATTGTCCTAGGGAATGGTGGGAGAACTGAGATGGCCGCATAACTGTATCCAATGGATATCTTACATGTTTTCTAGAGGCTTTCTGAAGTGCCCCATGAATCTTCTTGCAAGGGCTGTTTCCCTGTAATTGCTACTATTATAGTGGAAACAGAAAACCATTATAGCCTTTGGAGGAGACAGAAAGGACAGATAATTGGGAAATTCTAATGTTTGGGCAAAAGCATTACTGGGGGAATGCAGGACAACTTTCTTGGAAGCTCTCAGAGAAAAAAGTTCTCCAGGAAAATTTCCATCCAGGAAGGCAAATCTACAAGATGAGCTGTTTCTTTAGTTCTTAGCTATTTCTGCTTTGGGACTCACAAGCACTGTACTGGAAACTAGTGAGTGTTTTTGTGTTTCCAGTCAACTAGTATTCCAGAGTATATCTGAGTATGAGAATTTACTTTATTCTTTGGAGAATGAGAACCATTCAAAACAAGTTCCCTCTTACTATAGAAAATTTATTATGACATGAACTGAAGTATTTCTTATTTTTCTGATGGAGTCCAAGCAGGAACATCCCAAGAGAAAATGGTAGATTTGCAGCTGAATAAAAAAGTAAATTATAAAAAAGGAAAGTGGTTGCTCACTTTTGCACCAGTCCTGCCACTGGTCTCTAAGCAAATGGATTTGTCATGTTTGTGCATCGTCATGAATGCAGGCGGGCTCTCCCATGCCAGTCTGCTGGGGAAGATTCAAAGGGGTTAAAGAGATGGAAGCAGCCATGTTAACAGCATAGGTGCTGAAGCCCTTGACCATAGCTAGAGTTTGGATGCTTTGAAAAATGGGCTTAAAAACACCAGTTTTGGAAATGTATCAAAAGTGAACTTTCCAGCTTGGCAGGAAAAGAGGATTTGTCCTTGGTTTGGGAAGAATAGCCCTTGGAGCTCCAGAGGGAAAGAAGAGAAAAACAGATGGAAGGAAATTAATTCAATAAAAATAAATTAGACCTTTTAAACAGTATTGTTTTTAATATTTATGATGCAAAGAACATTTGCATTTTTCTGTCAGTAAAGTATATATCTCCTTTGACCTTCACTCCCTAAATGAACATTTTGTTTAGCCTGAATGGCAGATATTTTTCTGTCATTCCATGGACATTTTAAGAAAACCTGGATACTGCTTTTTTTTTTTTTTTTATTCATACTGCAAAATGATCCTTGGTGATAAGAAAATGGTAATATTTGCTCATACCACATGACTGGATCAGGTTAGCCAATGATTTGTATCTGGGTTTCTACAGTGTGATGTATTATACTTCACACAATTTGCTGCAGGCAGAAATCTTAATTAAGGCCTTTCCTAAAGAGTGACCTTCAGGGATTGCATTTTTGAATTGATGTAAAAATAGACAAATGCCCCAACGGCGTTAGCAGAGTTGTAGGAGAGTGCTAAATGTACATTTCCAACTCTCTTCTATGCACACGATTATTATTTGCTGCTATTACTGAATGAGTTGTGAGGTTCCTTCAGCAAACAATTAGCTGTAAGACATACAGAAAGAGATTTCAACACAATGTCTAAGGACTCAGACAAACATCTTCTCCTTCTCTTTTCATGTGAGTTGCATGTCCAACTTGAGGATATATTCCCTCATGCTCTATTCATCAATATTTTACCATGCTCATGGATTTTCATTGTTTTGGGATCTCTCTAATTAGCTAGCCACATGTGGTGCCTGCTCAGCTTTCATCAATAATCCTTCTCCCCAGCATGCACTGGCATCTGGGCAGGTTTGGCGGGGCAAAAACGGGATCATAGAGAGTGTTTGGAAGCAAATTAAGCATATTCAAAATAAAGAGTTTGTAACAGTTGCTACAACCATGCAGGATGCTGGCAGGATGTATACAGGCATTTCAAGGCTGTTCTGTGAAGACTTCTGAGCTGAAACATCCTTAGGCTGTCAGACATGGGCTTTTAGTACTTCTTCCATCTAAAAGAAATTTGCCAGTCAGCACGACTGACAGTTCTACGCTGTGATTGCTTGGGAGCTTAGATAAGGCCACCAACTTCATTTCCCGCTGCAGATCTAGGGTAAGATTTGATCTCAGGAGATAACCGAAGCTGGCATGCAGAGCTTGCACCCCTACACCCTTCCCTGGGCTCTGCCACATCAACGCACACACGTGACACGTGCTCTCTACAGTTTCTCCGCAAGGCTGGGCCTTCTAATGTCCCCAAAACCGCTGCCTCAGCTGAGCAGTTTTTGGTGATTGGCAGAGGGGCACCGTGCACTGAGATAAGGAAAGCTGATTTCGGTTGCCCTGAGTTAGATAAGCCACTTTTACATTTTGAAGATGAAATACACTTTCAAAGTAACTTTTGAAAAGCTTTTGACTGGTGGTGAGTTTTCCCCACCCAGCTCTACAATACTGCTTTCCTCATGGGCAAAGATGAAATGAAATAGCTGCTAAAACTTATAGAGAGCTCTTGTCAGAGATGGAGCTTTTGTCTCCTTTTGTGGCAAGCAGAAAACCCCTGTTTTTTTAAAGCTAAAGCCTATTGTGAGTGATACAAACCAGACTCTTGGATGGACTTACCCAGCCCGTTTCCACTGCAACACCAGAGTACACTATCAGGTGACATGAGCCAAGAGATTGGCTTCACCATAGAGGACAACGTGCTCTCAGATGACTTAGGAGGGCAGTTGATGAGGCCCCTGCCTCCATGAAAGAGTCTGAATGGCTAGAGCGAATAAACATTGCTCCTGTGCCCAGTGTTAACCTTATGGGGCACCCAACTCTGGGTGGCAGTTCACTCCCAGCACAAGATGACATCTAAGCACTAAGAAGAACTAAGTTACCATTCAAGTGGTTTGCACAAAATGCCTTTTATACCCCGTTCTTGGAGTTCTTATGATAGTATTTTGTGTAAATATATCACCCATGCTGTCCATGGTCTTTAGTCCCGAGTGTGACATCCGTGGGGTGCCTGTAACACTGCATTAAAGAGTTTATGCTGGATGGCAGGTAGGAGAATTTCTGGTTTTGTTCCCAGTTCTGTGACTGCTCTTCAAACATGACCCGCATTAAATGACCTTGTCTCACTGTAACTCTCCCTTGACCTACAAAACAGAGCTAATTTTGCTTATCTGAAGGGAGCAGGGAAAGGCCTAGTGCTGCCCGAAGAGCTCAAAGTTGCTCAGATGAAAGATGCAGCAGATGTAAATGCTGGCAACAGCCTGCCTACCCTCTGAAGTACTGTATCACAAAGCCATGTGAACAGCCTCCATGAAAAGCACAACAGAGAAAAACCAGGAAAGTCATCCACGTTTCCCATCCGGATGTCCTGCAAACTGCCGATCCTCACATCACTGCAGAGGCACCAGGTCAGCTTTCCAGCTTTTATGGAGGTGCTGTGATCTCCCATTGCTTCCTCAAAATGCCTCTCTGTCTCCAAAATGACTTCTCCGGCTCTGTTCCAGGCTGCTTTCCTGGTAAAACCCGAGCAAAGAAAAAATAAATAATGAACCAAAGAGACAGCTCACTCAGCCTCACACATCGTCGAGGAGATAACAGCCCAATGTGTATAATGATCTGTGCTGAATCATTTGCCACTTTGGTATCAGAAGCTCTCAGCTTCATTCAGGGTCTCTCTCATCCAAACTGCATGTGAGATGACAGTGTTAATACATCAATGCTTGCAAAGGCTTCTGTAATGAAATCTGTCAGTGTTGCCCCTACACCAAACACTACTTGAAAAAGCAGATGTGTAGCTCAGATTCAGTTTATTACTGTCTGAACCATCCTTACGTACAAAACCGAAGGGCGATTAAGAGAGGAAATCCCCAGCTACCGAAAGTTGCTGCTGCAGTTGTATGCATCTTAGAGCACAATGGGAACTCTATTTTAGTCTGCTGCTGTTCTTATGGCACATTATTTTCTTATTACCAGATCAAATCTCAAAGACTCAAAAATACTTCAGAATATTTAAAAGAAATCTCATCAAATCAAAAATACCTAGACTTTCTGCTTATCTTGAGTATGCCTACTTTTCCAGGTGACTTGGACAAGACACCTTGCATAGTATTTCATAAGCATGCAGCGATTCCAAAGCTGAATCCTTTTCAAAACCTAAATCCTACTCACTGCTAATAATATATGAGCTTATGTGAGTTTAAGTCTCCTAAACCATTTTGGCACTTCCAGAATAAATTAGTGTTGTTTGGTCTAGTTTCTCTGTTTTTCCTGGACTGTTGGATAGTTCCTTCTTTTAGAGCCTTCTGTTCATCTTCTTCTACAAGAGGAAGAGCCAACATTAGAAATGTCAGAGTCTCCCCACTGACTCTAGCCAATTAGTTCCAGTGGGGAAATCTGCACTGTGTCTTAACACTAGGTGAAATGAATTTGTGCTCCAAGCTTGAGTCCCTACCTGTGCAATGAAGCTAATAATACCTTTCTTCTCCTCCTCACCACTTTTCTCTACTAAGGTGTGTCCAGCCCTACGTGTCTGTTTCATGAGCACAGGGCCCTCCAGTCTCTCTTTGGGCTGACAAGCCCTAAGAAGATGACTCAAACCCTGAGCAGAACGAGATCACTAACATCACAACCCATACCCTATCACTTTCAGCGTAAGCAGTTCCAAGCAAAGGGAGCAGCCAGATTCTCCTTTTCCTTCCCTCCCCCTTACAAGGCAAAATTAAGTCTCCATTAGTTCCCCAGTGCTGCATGCAGAAGAAAAAATCCCATTAGGCCATCTGCCTGTCCACTGCAGTGTGCAAGGAAAGCATTGCCAGCCATCCTGAGTGGAGTTGATGAGCAGGAAATTATAAAAGTTTCTCTTCTTGTGCCTTTTTTGATCCAGTAATTAGATTGAGTCAAATGAATGCAAGTAGTCTGTTATTTTAGTAATTGCTTTTCTCTAAGGTATAAAACAGTATATTATAAACTACCTACAAATGAGGATTTAAAAGCAAAATTTGTGCTTAATTTTGATTTTAATTGCATTTTTACTTCAAAGGTCTATTTTTTCTCCACGGTACAAGCCGACCTGAGCAATCTTGAAGAGATCAACAAAATCTTCTATAAATGGCAGGCATTTCTCGCTTGATGGTGCTTGGCTCTTTGAGCATTTAATCTGATAACTTTGACAGAAGGAGCTGTCTAATTTCTTCAGCCTGGTTATTTTTAAATCAACAAATATTTACTGCACACTGCATTTTAAAGGATACAGTTATTAGTGTACCTCTGTTTGATTACCAATGACACAGTAATAATACCAGCAGCTGCTGAATTGTAAGTGAAAATAACCCTTTGTTCTCATTTTTCTTATCTGCAGACTATAACAGCACTCGTGGGGACAATAAGCTATGAAATAGATTAAAAGCCTGTTAAATGCTATTTTCAGCTTGGCAGATCACCAAACCCTAGCTTACCCTTAAGCTCTGTTTCCTTTTAAATATTCCTTTTACTATAGCCATGTGACAACAGTAATGTGCAGTTTTACAGTGATTAAGTAACTGTACAAACAAGAGGTTTTAGGTTTATAAACTGAGCAGTGCTAGTCTCACAGCTGAAGAAGACTATGTTCCACCAAAGACACCAAAGGTTTTTGAAGAGGCTGCAATGACCTAGTTTGCAGATTTTCCCATCTTGTCTACTGATTTAAATAAAAAAGAGCACACCGTTAGCATTTTATCTCAGGCTGGCTTTATTGAGGCAAACCTTTCTCCATCTCCTTTTTGCAACACCAGACTCATTTTACCAGGAAAATAATAGCAGATTTTATCTGTAACTGGTATCACAGGGTTCTGCAGGGTATTATGGGGTCATACATAATGCTGGGCCTCCCCCGCTACCTCCCTGACCTTCAACATGGGAGTTCACCACAGGGAGTGATTGCATCCCGCTGCTTCAGGCTCTTCCCGGGACCAGCACGGTTGGGCAGCGCATGCCCCTCTGGTCTACATGTTCCAGGACAAATGCAAGGGGGGAAGGGTAGCACCTAATTGCAGCCTGAAAAAGGAGCTCCAGAAAGGGGTTCTCCTCATCCCCAGAAAGGGAGAAGCTCCCTGGATGACTGGGCACCATGCTTGTCTGTGGCTCAGCTCCACTACTGTTTTGGGGCATTTCAGCAGCAGGAGATATGAGGTCACATTGTGGGTCTAGAACAGTAGCACTTACAGACAAATGCAAAAAGTCATGGTCTTCATGCTTTTAGACCTATTTATACGAATAAATGAATGAAGTCATATTCAGATTGTGAATTCTGATGAAAGCTTCCAACAAGAAAATTACTGAGGGAGGTTATTATTGGGAATAAAGCAGCTGGAGGCCGTACCTTTGTGTGTCCATCTGCCTCCTTGAGAATCTGGAGACTAGGGACTACTTTATCCATTTGAACAGAAGAAAAAAGAAAGGAAAAAAGAACTAGAAAGACTAAAAGACGTGGTAATTTAGTTTCTGATAATGTGGGAGGGCTTTACTGAAAGATAAACAAGGAAGAAGGAAAAGGTGTTTGTGAACTGATAATGCTCTTTGGAAGCAACTTTTTTTCTCAAGGTAGATTTCCATCTTTCTGTTCTGCCATGTTACAAAACAGATTCTTTGAGGAAAAGCACAGCAGGAAGTAGGTCTTCTACTTCTGCACTGTTTAACGTGTTTGGCTTTGACCAGAACTTGACACTTGGAGCTCAGAAACTCTTCCTGAAGAAAGTGTGCTCAAAAATACAAGCTCTCAGTTAAATGTTTCTGAATGAAAACAAGCCTGTAGATAAAATTCCAATCATTTCTGAATTCAAGGATGGGAAGAAGCATGGGATAGGAAAAATTACTGTAGTTGTTACCAGCTTGTCAATAAAATAAAAAAAATGAAATATTTTTTGAAAATAAAAGTCTTGGGGTGTGTATGCCAGACAGTGAAATTTTCTTTCAAAATTATCAGCTGACTTTCATCCTCAGAACTGGCCTTTCTTCCTTTTCACATCAGGTCCATTAGGCTTTCACTGTACCAGAAAAAAAATCCAAGCCTTAAAATCCATGTATCACTTGTATTGCTACAGCAAGTCTTTTTTTTTTTATTTTTTTTGTGGAGATGACAGGTATTTTAACACTTATTACATTTCTTTCTCCTAACTTTAATGTGTGCAAGATATGTCTGCAGTTGGAAAAGGAAGGAGACAGCCTACTGCATCCCCACAGCTGCGCCGTGCTGGATAGGACGCTTAAGGCTGGGAATTTCTAAGAAGTCTTTGCAGGTCAAATATCAAAATTCCATTGTAATTTTAAAAGGAATGGTGTCTTAAAGTTCCAATCAGAATATTTCTGCACGTGGCATTTTAATGCACATCATCCTTTTTTGTTCATTTCCCCAAATCTGCAGTTTCACTTTGAGCTGTGGATTGAAATGAACACGAAACATAAAGTGAAACTCAAAAGAAAGCTCTAACTTTTACCTGCTTTAAGAAGAAAACTTCAAATCCCACTAGATCCTTCTGTGAAGAGTGTTTTTGAAGCAGAACCTTAGTTCTTTTCCCCTGATGTGTGCTATTATCTTCGTCCCTTAATTTCACCCATTTGCTTGTATTCCATAAGGAAGGGAGCATGTTTCTGTACACTTAAATGACCTGCTTAGGTAGACAGGTTTTGCAGTTAAGGCAATAATAGGGAGTATCTGAAAATGTGTCCAATTCTAACTGTATCTTTGGGAATTAATTGAAATTACAGTATTTAAGCTTTCTATGTTTTCCTGTATATTGTGATTGTAGCATCCTAGGTTTATAATCACAATGGTGACGGGAAGTTAGTGACGATTGTTAAACACACCAAAGATCCTTGCAAAGAAGGCAGAATAAATATGCATTTTTTTTCCCCTCATAAGCAGTGAGATGGGTACAGGTATAGGTACACAAGATGTGCCAACGATATTCTGAACATTTTCTTTTTTTTTTCCTCCTTGACTATCCTTTTAATTCAGAGCCTCAGGAAGACTTTTCCAGGAAATGCTGAAGGAGCCCTAGGCCTGAACCCTACTTTTATAAAGCCATAGACATGGAGTGAAGGACCTCAGAAGGTTGTCTAGTCCATTTCTCTGCCATTTACGGTCCAGGAGGGGAAATTATACTTCCTAAATTAGTTTTAAAGGATAGACCCCCAAAGTCAGGGCAGATTGACAGTATAGATAGACTTTTGTTATACTGCCACACAGAACATAACAGTTTTAACCAGCTCCCAGGATTCGGGTACCTGCATGATGCTTATCACTGATATTTGACTACATGCTGTAGTTAAACTGTGAGTATTTATAAACTGATCCCAAACAGTGGGTATTCAGCTAGTCATTCTTAAAAAAATAAACAAACAAACAAACAGAAAACAAGGAAACCCCAAGCTTTCATGACTGTAATAGTTTGCAACTTTTATTCCTGTGAAAAGACATGCTTTCCTTGCTTGAAATGGGACAGATGGCAACCCTATAGGTTGCCACTCTAAACTGCCTCAGAGCAAAATTCTCTGTACTGTAACCGTTGTTACAGCAGCATATGTTCAAGAGATGCAAGCTGCTTATCCTGATTCTAGCACTGTAACACTATATGCTGGGGTCCCTTGAATCCACGATTCCTTGCTTGCCTTCCACAATTCTCCATGTTTCCTTTTTCTTCTTTAAAGTGAACTTTTGCCTACCAGACATAGAAAAGCACACACACATTTACGCATATGGATAAAAATGCTTGTGTTTTGTTTAGTATTTGTGGAATACTAAGATTTCTAGACAGAAACACAATTTATCTCAAAGGAAATATTGCTGCTCAATGGAGAATTTTACAGGTGACATTTCCAAATTCAAGTCTCCTCAAAAACAAATGGAGCTGCCGTAACTAAGCCCTGATAGACTTGGATTTGACTGTGTATCTTCCTAGAGATGCTAAAAGGTTATCTGTTATAAATTTATGATATATAACAATGTTTGAGCGGCATTGTAACCTCAGACAGCACCCAGACTCCTGTTCAATACCGCATAAATAAAGGCGACAGTCTGATTAGTTGTACAGGGCCGTGACAACCAGCAGAAGAGCTCTCTCATGCTCCCTAACAAGCATACTGACCCAGTTATTTTGTGGGTACCAAAACGGTTTTGACCCAGTCTGAGCTCCAGACAGCTGGGAGTGACTGCTAGGACCTGATTTTGCTAAGCAGGACTTGATCGAGCACCTCTGAAACATGTTTCAAACTACTTTCAGCTCTGATTTTGGTACAGGTGATGTTTGTTCAAGCATCCTGTGAGAAAATCTAAGCTAGAAGAAATGATAAAGCATCCCAGCCAGACTGAAAGATAAAATGCTGAAATACTCTGCTCCCTGTATCCAGGTATCTCTGTTACTAACTCCTGACAGTTTGACAGAAAAGTTAAGGCCTAGCACCTTTAGCTGGCAGATAACCTTTAGCTGACTAAAGCTCTGGTAGGTTTATTCTTGAGCTCAAGAAAACAAAAGTAGGCTTATAAAGATTTGCAAAGCGAGAACATATTGTTCCTGTAAATTTTTTGAGAGAGTTTTCTTACCCATGACCTGTAGCAAAAGCTATTCTGGAAATACACTGTGAAAAACAGGGCAATAAATTGGTGTAATTTTAGGGGATTAGTACTGTCACCTCAGCTGACACAGCTTTCTGCCTATGTCATCAACTTTGCTGCTGTCATCCTCTGTTGTCATCTCATTACAACAGTTCAAGATATGGCAGCAAAAGGTGTAATTAAAAATTTTGAATTTTTTTCTGAATTGGTCTGGAAAAATAAAGGGAGGAAATGTTGGTGTTTTGTCTTAAAATAGATCAAAATTATTTTGAATTCACTTTTCAGCAAACACATAATCCCCACTCTAAATGCATGAGAAATGGACTTTCATCTGGAAAGAAGAAGCTCCTTTAAGACTAAGATACATATCCTAAGATACATAGAATTCTGAAACTTGGTGAAAGGGCAGTTGTATTTTTCTAGTAAAAAAATGTGATGTGGAAAGAGAAACTTGGTTGGAAAGATCTTGTTCCACAGGAAATTTCAGGGCAAACTGATATCAAGAGAAAGACTTTTGTATCCTAGCCTCGAGGTTGAGTAAGAGTTTTCTGCTTCTGGACTAAACATTGTCATTGAAAATCCAGACAGAAATCTGTTATGCTGGGGAAGGGCAGATTTCAGACTGGAGAGGAATCACTTTCACCTTTATTCAGCTAGGACTGTCATGCCACTTCATTATTCATGGTCTCATTCTGTCTCTTCCTACACTTGAAAGGACACCACCATAAGCAACAAGATTTTTACCTCAGATAACTTGAATTAGGTCATAAATTGGGCTTAACTTTTCTAAGAATTATCTAAAACATTCAAGTTTCCGTTTCATGGACCTTCAAAAAGAATCTTCCATTCTGTTTGCCTCTATAATGTATCCCCTTACCCCTACTTGTCCCTCCCCCACACACCCCTTTTTTTTTTGGAACTCTAAGTCCCCGGAGGACAAGCCTGTGTGTGTTTACTCCCTGCTGAGTCATACTCATATGGGTCTAGCTGGTTTTACATTGCCCAGCCTGTCACAGGACACAAGGAGATTAAGTGATCTATCCCAGCTAAATGCATATTCAGAAACTTGTTTGTTTTCCATCACAACCTCAGATTCCACAGCAGCCAAGTCCTTCAGAAATTACTTTGAATTTGACTAAGACCCTTTGTTTCTCTGAGTATCTCCACTTACTCATTTTCTATTTTTCCCACATTTGCCCTAACCCTTAAAGATGAGGGTCACTTTCAATTAAAAGCGGGAAATCTCCTTCTGTGAATTCTAGTCACCTTTTGCTGATGTGGAGAATGAGGAAGGGATTTAATGTTGGATTTATTGACTTTGAATCTTTGTTCTTATCTCTCTCCTGTTGCTCTCTTCTGATTCAAGAAGTCCTAACAAAATGATTAATTTACCTTCTGTTTCTGATGACTTTTTGAGTTTGGTTTTGTCTTTAGCCAAAAAACATTCCATATTGGTAGATTCTTGCCACACAGACCAACTCACATTGACTTGTGTCTTACAGGCAATGAAAGGGGTTCAGATAAATCTGCACATTAAAGAAGGGTATCTGTGTCATGATCTTGAAACAGTTGTCAGCTATGGGTCTGTATTCCAGTGACTGAACAGAGCAGAGCCAATATTATTGTCAGGCAGCACTTAATGAAGCTTTCCAATGCATTGTGAAAATTGTCTTTGATAATGACACTTGTCTGAGCCAGCAACCTCTTGCCTTGCAAATGATTAAATGCTTTTCACAGTACAACACTACCCCGCAGCAATAAACTGTTAGGCAGAGGCCTCATGACAGTCTTTGGGAATTTTCTTTTTAAAAATGCTTTTAAGTCTTATGTTTTCTACATTTCCTAATCCTCTCCATTGAGATATATGAGCCAAATCCTTCTTTAGCAGATACTGTGACAAAGGGTGACTGTTTCACTACCGGAGACATAAATTTGTAAACAGTTGAAGAGAGCAGTTTGTCTTCTTTTCTCTTAAACCTTTTTTTTTTTTTTTTTTTCAGAAAAAAACTTAAATTTTCCTCTACCAGTTTTTCCAACTAGTTCTCTCTTTTCTTCTTTTATTTCCAACACACTGTTGATCTTGGAAGCTACATCATGAAAAAAAGTATTTTATGAGACTTGCTCTGAATGTGGCTAGGAGCATGGCCGATTTGATACTTCGTCTTAAGACACTGGCTTGGGGTCCATTGAAAATGTTATGTCCCCACTGCCGAAATCCTATCCTGGTAAATGTAAGCTGCTGCTTCAGAGAACTGTGATTACCATCAGAGGAGGTCAAGCCACTGAGGAGTGGGGTCAATTAAAGAGCCAAGATCCAGAAAGATGAAAGACATGAAAATAAGGATCTTAAAATAACAAGGAGCTGGGGTGGTCTGTGATGAACTGAGCTGAACTGAAACTCTTATCGATCTGTGTTGCTGATGTGACAAGTTGCCATGTGTTGGACCATCTGGATCTACTTTATCATGTTCTCCATCAAATCCTGCTACAGTAATGCTCAGTAATTTAATACAGAGGTGGAAAACATGAGGCTGGTTGATCTTCCTGCCACACGATAGGAAGAGATGCAGCCTCTTGATCAGCTAGAAGGAGTTATTTCCACCACAGGCACCGCTTGAATACTCTGGAGCTGCAGAGCAGCTGGGAATTGGATGAAAGTGCAAGCAGCCTTAATGGATTCCTCACACTGAGGAGTTTTTTATTGTCTTAATCAGTTCTTTAAAGTGAAGTTCTACTTCTCACTTGCACCCGTCTGGTTTATGTTTAATGTCTTATTTGTTCCAATCTTCGGCCTTTCACTAAGTCAGCTGGGCAGTAACCCAGACTTAGGAATGGCAACACAGACCTAAGTAACTGGCTAAGAACAGTGGTTGTTCATTTTGACTTTCAATGCCATCAGTAAGCTAAAAGAAAGAAATATGTTTTTTTATTTTTAATTTATTTTATTTTTTTCTGGGTTTGAAGCTTCCCCTTGCCACATTCAACTTCTTGGGACCCAGCTCCCAATCCCAAACCCAGTTCCACTGACCTCTGGTACACATATGTCAACACATCCTGTTCCCCCCACCAAGCCCACAGCCCATCTTTTCACCTGCCCTTGTCCCACACCAGCCTGCCCTGGACAGTTGCCCAGCTCACAGAGCCCTGCAGAAATGAGGCACAAGAAGAAGCCCTGTAGAAGAAAGGGAAAAAAGTGTCTTCATGGGGAAAGAGGAGAGAGGAGAGGAGGGATCAGGAAAACTGAGGAAGAGAGCTTTACAAGTAGTGACCTGTTCACTTGACTCGGCTAGTCACAAACCTATTATTTTTTGTGAAAACTATTAGCAGCAAAAATACTTTAAAATTAAGACTCCTGTCTTGCAGCCCCACCTCCACACTGACTGTGGTAGAACTGCCTTGGGACAAGGAGCAAAGGGGTAGGAAAGTATGAGGTTCTTGCTTGTGCAGAGAGGCCCTATAAAACACTCCAGCTGATGTTTGACTTGCATACATAGATAGGAGATGAGCTGAGGGCTAAATGTAGCTCAAAAACACTTAAATTTGCTTTTGTTCCATTTTGCACAAAATATAAATGGGAGCAAATGAAATAAGGGCATTTTCTGAGCAAGGCCAAAGCACTCCTAATAGAGAACTGGTCCAGATTTTGAGTGAAATGAGCTGTTAAAATAGAAAGGATTCAATTTGCACTGCCAGGTATGCTATACAAAAATAGCCATTCTTTTCCAAATAGGAAATGAACCAACTGGGGAAGGAAGAAATATCTTAAAGGGAGTAGTAGACTAGAAAAGACTTAAAGTGGGGAAAACTCTGACAGCACAGAAGGACTCCACAGGATAATGCAGCTGCAGGAATAACAGTTGTTAACCAATTGTTATTGGTGGATCACTAGGGCTTAGAATTCTGGATAGGAAACAAATGGCAGAAGAATAAGAATATGTGAAAATATCCCCAAGATGATATTTGGACTAGTGCCAGCCCCAACCACAACTGATAAAGAGAGGTTGCTTGGCATGGTCTGATGGCATGGAAGGGGAGGCTCCTTCCTGGATTTGCTATGACCTTGAGAAAGTTTCTTCCTTGACTGTTTATTTTTCTCATTCTTTTTGGCTGTCCCACCCACTTTTATTGGAAACGCTTCAGGGAGAAATCATATCTATATGATGCCCAGCATAACTGTGCCCTGAGTCTTGGACACAATCTTTTGGCTCTTCATCACAACACTAGCAACATTACTGATATAACAAGGCAGTTCAGGCTGGAAATAGAAAATATTCCTAAATTTCATTTAGGATTTCATTTAGAATTTGATAATTACATCCTGCTTCACACACTCATCTCTTGCCATACATTAGCTAATCAGTATGTTTCCGTGACTAACAGTAACAGTGCGTAGAAAGAAAATGCCACTTTGCAGTGTGAATGATCAATCTCTTTGACTTTGCCTGCAAACATGTTTCATCAGGGGGTCACTAATATGCTTTTATTGCCTCACTGTCAGAGATGATGCCATTACCAAGCCTGATAAAGTATTCTATAGAGAGTTCCTTTTAATTTTATTTTTTATGTGATCATGAGAGACCATAACCGATAAATTTAGTTCAATGCTTTCTCACTATTAACTAATTCTGAGTAAATCCATTGGGGCAGCCTGGATACAAACACTTCAAAGGATTTTTACAGGATATTGAAAATGATATTCACCATGGGACAGAGGTTTAAGTACAGATCTGCTAGTGTTTTCTTTACCATTCGAGCTACAACACTGCTAAATGTCATTTAGTCAAAACACTGTATTCAGAAGGATTTGTAGCACAAGATGACTATTTGCTTTTAATAAATTTGTCGCATCAGGGTGGTTATGTTAGCTTATTTTGGGGTGGGGGTTAGGGAGTTGGGGAAAAGATCATGCTTTTATTTCCCCTCAATTTCTTTCTTGGGGCCTAATGCTGCTCCCATTGAAGGCAATGAGACTTTTGTTATTGCTTCCAATGGGAAAAATCCCTAGTTCTCTGAAGGTTTTATAGTCTTCAAATCCAAATTA
>VZSV01000002.1:9579209-9654685 GCA_013398735.1 Nothocercus julius | reverse complement strand
TTTCAGAAACAAAACAAAACAGAACAGAACAGAACAAAACAGTTATAGCATCTGGAAAAAGCAAAAAAACAAAAGAGAATGGAAATATTTTTCTTTTTCTTTTTTTTTCCCTGGGGTAAGTTTTTTTCTCAGCCTCCTTTCACAGTCTATATGGCACCCTAAAAAGTGGCACACAGGATGTGAAACCATAGAAACAGCTGGATGCTACAGTACTTGTGAACTACTTTTCTCAAGGTTTAGACTTTGGAGATTTGATTTTTTTTTTTTTCTAATTGATTTTTTCCCCTACTGAAATCCATAATATGTTGAGCTTGTTAAAGCTTATGTTGGAGGTCACAGACTAAATTTAATTGGCAGTATTTCTTTTGAGCCTAATTTAAGGGTTGATTTGGCTTTATGGACAGATATTGTAAATCAGTCCAGCTATAATGGGACTCAGTTTGTATGAATGAAATATGTGGTCATCTGAGATTCAAATCAAATATAAAAGCACAGATGGAAAAGAAAAAAAAGAGAGTAAATAAAATCACTTTCTTGAAACATTATTTTAATGACGCTTTCTATAAATTTAGCTCTTTTGTAAGGAGATGATTCTAGATCCACTTAATACAAGAAGATAATGCTGTCATGGAAATATGGTTATATGGTTTGTTTTCATTTGATAAAGCACCTCTTAAATCACAGTCAGTCACTAAAACTGTTTCCAGCAAACTCTGCTGCCCCTTTCAGGAGCTATGGACTCAGTATTCATGGTCATTTCTCCTCTTACTCTTTCTGCGTACTCCGGCTCAGACCTGACTTTCTGCACACACCACCTCCTGGTGCATCACCCTTTCCCCAGCCTTGCTCTTTGGCTCCTTCCCTCTCCCTCTGCTCTTTGGCAGAGACCTCTGATGGCCTGAAGGAAGATCAAAGTCAATTAAGTGTCATTGTGCTCCAGAGGGAGAGGGATTAATTCTTTTCTTTTTTTTTTCTTAAAAAAAAAAAAATCAGAAAATTCATGCTTGTTGACATCTTGGGCTTTGATCCTACAAGACTAATTTCATGCATTGTGGGCAATCTCAGTTTTTATAGGCATATTCATAGTTCATGTTCATAAATCCTTCCAGACTTAAAGAGTGAGTATACTCTCAAACTCAAAAAGAGGTTGTTGCTGTGCAAAAAGCACTAACAGAAGGCTAATGTTGAACATAAGTGGCTTATAGACCTTGTGAGGCCAAGAGGTTACATTGCAATCACAAGTGCAATTTCAGTAACGTGTGCTAGGGATCTGGAATTACTGCTGTGCATCCATGGGGGTGGATGGTCAGTATTAGTGAAATGAAACAGAAAAATGTGCACAAAATTCAGCTGGGTCAAAAGGTTTTTAGTTTAGATTAGATTAACACTGTATTTCCTAAATCCAGATGTCATGGGACAGCACTGAAAAACATAAATATATACTGTAACAAATGTAATTCTTTCAGCTTTTCTAGCTCAGACAGAAATTGTACTTTAGAAATTTTTCTAAAGAGTATTCCTGAGCAGCTTGGTAGATACAAAAGCTTATGGCTAAAAGAAATGAAGCTGTTAATCTTTTTGGACTCTCCCCTCACCAATAAATGTGCAAATTATTGGAAAAGTTTAGGAATTAAATGGGGAAGTCATTCATTAATAAACAATAATGGCAAAACTCTAATCTTAGTGCAGCGTGTTAAATAGCTTACTGGCTCTGGATAGGTCTGAGAGCTATGATCTGCAAATCTGCGTTCCATCAGCCATCTATTCTATTCTTTCCATAGATCCCAAACATCAGTGCAATAAATCTTTCATTGATAATAGGGCACTTTGCCTTTTTTTTCCGTGTATCTATTAACTGAGAAATCTGTTTTTATATACGTTATGCTTCTGTTAACTCATCTTGACAGCAATAATGTCTTGGAGAACTCTAAGCTTCTCACATCTGGAATTTGTACTGGAATCTCTGCTTCTTGATACTTTTCTTTACTGAGCACAGTATTTTATACTGACATGGAGATACTATGGTTTCACAAAATGTGCTGCAATGTACTGTAGTGCCACAAAATATGCTGTGCAAATAAATATTCAAAGCTCCCCTTGAAAAGCTGATGTTAGTGGAGAAACATTTTGAGGATATGTTTGTTGCTGAAAGAAAACAGCAAAAAGAATATGATTCAAGGAAGATAAAGGTCTTGAAAATAAAGGAGGAAGATGGGTGGAGATTCCTTAAAAGATGATAACTCTAGAAAGGATGAGTCTTGTCAAATGAAATACTGAAAAAATATGGCATTTTTCCTCATGGAGGATCCTGATATCCAGGGTGTAATTGAAGCCTTCATAATTACTTAAATGGACTTGGGTTATGTCCTAGCAAGAGACAATGGCAGCAAGTGGATTTGAAAGCTAGAACTTTATCTTGTTACACATGGCAAACACCATCCTGGAACCCCTTTCTCATTAAAAGTATAGAGAGGACTTTCAAAGACAGACACACAGGCTGGGGCTTAGAGGTATTCTGAATAAAACCACGATCTGATAGCAGCACAAGGAGAAGTCTTAGCCACTGTATCTGTGACCTGCCATTCAGAGGATAAAATTATTTCCTTTACCCTAGAACGTTACAATACCTCTTTAGAGATAATACTCAGGAGTTGAAATTTGATCTGAAAAAAACTCTTCATTGAGGAAATGAAAATTTGGTGAAATTTTTGGTAGGGACATGGGTGATTAATTTCTGACCAGCTGATCATTGCTAATACACATTTGCTCAGTACTTGCATAGCTCACAATATACTCAGCCAAGGCAAGATGCTCCAGCCTTTAAGTGACCATGGATTTACCTGGAAAACATCTACTGAAATCCCAAGTCATACTCCATAATTTTTCAATGATTTACACTTTATTCCAGTCCTACTTTTCCCTTGGCCATGCACCTAGTACATGTAAATCTCTGATACTTCATATATATATGACAGATAATTCACAGCTATCTATTCACATCAGTTTTTATTGATATCTCACACTATATGGTGTCATATTTCAAGATGTCATTGAAAGATATTTTTTCAGGTGTCCAGTTAGATATTTTCTAAGTTTTTGGACAGTTAGTATTAATTTAAAATAGTTGTAAAAGTGGCAGATGGAGGCTTGTGCTTTTCTTAATTTTTCTTCCCAATGCCCACTCTGAGCAGCATGGAAAAGTGGAATTTGATCATTCAAACTGTCAGTTTCCAGTCCCATTCAGGGAAGATTTTCTGTCTTCAAACTTTAAATTCAAAGTTTGAATCACCTGCAAAGAGTGTATCTGGTCACTCACTGCTTAGGTCTGAACAAATACATGAAATAAGCACAAGACTACTTTAAAAATAGAAAGCAGAATTGCTCCCAGAATTAAATAATCTCACTTAGTAAAACAAACTTCGTTCAAAAGAATAATTTTATCACTTTGCTGCCACTTGCATATATAATGTTTTTCACTCCCTGACACATCTTATATGCTCACTTCTGATTTCAACAAAATATTTCACAAACCCTGCAAAGAGCATCAGAAAGTTTAATTTTTAAAGGACAAAACAAGTACGTATTTCCATAAGGTGTAAAATTAAAAGTCAGCAGAAACTAAATTCAAACACAACTAACTCATAGTCTCTACTGACTTCTACAGAACATTTGTTCATCTATTTGCTTACTCTTAGAACACCTTCAAAATCTTCTCTCCAAATGTTATCTCCAGAAACTTTATACGCTCTTTCACTTCTCAGCTTGTGATCTCCTGGTGGTCACCTCCACTTTCCCACTGAATTTCTAGAGGGTTCGTGACTTGGGTCCATGGCACCACATCGGGGGGCTACTGGTGCATGGCCATCGACACACTGTCACTGCAGACAGTGGAGACCCTGAGGTGGCTCTTTCATCTCTGCTGCCGGGACTCACGGGGCTGCTCCCCTCAGTACTGCAGTATTCCCTTGCCCACTATCAGTTCCAGGAAGCTAAGCAAGAAAAAAGAGGAGAAACAGAATCTGAAATGCTTTCTTTCTTCCAGGTGATCCTAGGCAGCATAGCTGCACGTTATCTCCCATGCAGTGGGTGTTAATGTGCTTTAATTTTGAACCAGTACTTCCAGCTGTATGAAGTGCCTATTTAAGAAGTAAAGCAGCTGTACAGATGGCATTGGCATATCTGACTGTGCCTTTGGGTGACGAGTTCATTGATGACCTTTGGAGGTCTCTTCTACTTCTGCTTTCTCAGACTATTTTTTATAATGAAAACTAAAGTGCTTTAACACTACACACAAATGAGCACAACTGCCAAGAAAATACATACTGGAGAGAAACATCCTTTTTGGTTGCTCTTTTTTTTTTCTTTTTTTTTTTAATCTAATGTACAGTTAGATCTTTTCTCTGAAGGAGACTAATTTTTTACTGTTTCTTGTGAGTACTGGCTATTTTTATTACTTTTATATCTCTCATAAAGGCATTTCTTTCAGACAGAACAAACTCTCAGCCCTGGTAAGTATTTGAAGTATTTGATCTTTTTTTTTTTTTTTTTTTTTTTTTTTCAAAGAAGACATCACATTCTAACCTTAATGCTTTGTATTGTGATTTTGTCCTTTTTTATTTTTTTTATTTTTTATTGGAAGTCTCTGTAATCTAAATATGTCTTTACTTCCAAGAGGGTGAGTGTTTCCTAGGGGATGACACTGCTTCTGATGGAGGCGAATCTGTTCCCCACAAGGAAATCCTCTGAGGTGTTAAACACCAGGATGTACTTCTCATTTCATCAGGGTAGGTAGCTTCTCTCACGTGCACGAAGGCCTCAGCTGCTGTGTTATCAGCTCTTTGCCTGCATGGCTTCATTTGTTAGTTAGCATGCTTGCTACTCTGCTTCAGTCATCATTTAAAAAATAGTGTACGAGATGACAGCCAAATGGTGGAGCTAGAAAGGATGAAAATAGAGACCTTTGAGACCAGCCCATGACTAGCCCTGGAGCTGGGGCTGGAGGAGAGCGTGGTGCCGCAGAGCCAAGCAAGAGCGCGCTGAGGTTTGCACCAGGGCTTTAGGAGTTTGAGTGGAGATGAGTTAGACTTCACAACTGGCTCTGACCTAGGCTTAGCACAAAACAGCAGAGCAACTTGTGGCATTTTTAAAGAATTACAGCCAACATATGTAAAAGAGAAATTATTTTTTTCATTTGGGAAATGACTTCTTTAAAAAGCACCTACTTGTGTTGGCTGGAAATAGAGGAAGGGAAGTCTATCTGTAAAACCCCAGAAACAATAGTTACAGAGACTAGAGAGCCAAGAAAAATTGCTGCAAGAGAAATTCAAACAGTGAAGAGAGAAAATTCTCACAGTGAGGGTAGGGAAGCACTGGATCCTCAGTTCACCAAGCCCTTGTGCATCTCCATCCTTGGAGATTTTCATCCTCAACAGGATGTAGCCATTAGCAGTCTCATCCTACTACTGCTTCAAGCTGGAGTTGGGCTCTGGAGGTCCTTCCCAACATAAAGTTTTCTGTGGTTCCAAAGGGAGATAAAAATGTGGGTAAAAATTTACCTCTTCAATGCAGACTACTAACATACAACCCACAAACACCCGCGAACAATAGAAATCAAGGATTTTTTAACTGGAACTAAGTGTATAGAGAGGGCCTGGTGAAGGAGGGAAGATGGGAGGAGGTACAGAAACTGGTTATGGCAACTGAAATGGAAAATATGGTAGATTCACATATCTGACAGGCATTTATCTGAGGAGGAGATTAAGTTATACTTTCTTTTTTTGGTCTTGAATTTTACTGTGTCTTCATTTCACTTGGATGGTGTGCCTAGAGATGGCTGACCTGCAGAATTTCACTTTTTCATTAAAAGTTTTTTATAATTTTTAAAAGCAGTGGTGCTATTTTTAACACATATTTTTCTCTTTCTTTTTCTTTTTTTTTCTTTCCATCTTTTGAGATGGGACAATTTTCCCAATATTTTGTACCAATTCTTAATGCAAATGCTGTCTTGGTACCACTCCTCATCTCCAGAAGAATACAACTAGCTTTAGTGGAAATACTTGGGCTGCACAATGATGTCGAACTGGTTGTCAGTCACTGATCCTCACTGAGGTCACAAGAAATACACTGGTAAGCAACTTAAGGCTTACTACGAAGTTAACTGTCAGAAAGATATTCACTGTGGCCATTGTAAAAACAAAAAATCCTGCCTCTTTATTGCACTGATGAGGTAAACAAAATGTAATTTTTGCCATCAAGCAAGACAGTATATATATACTTTTTTAAATTAGAGGATCAAAATTTCCAAAATATTACAAATTTGAGTTTGTTTTTAAAGGTCCCACCTGTGGAAACCTCTAGAGTAAACTGCAGAGTACTCGATTTATTTCTTTCTGAGAGATAAAAGGATGAAATGAACCCAGCTGAGACTTAAATCTGTGGTTTCATGGAGTCTAGGTGTTTCAGATCAGATGCATAAACCACTAAATCATCCCATAAAATAGAATATTTGTGTTCTGCCTTTTTAGCTTCTTTTATCTGAAACTTCAGAGCTTAGTGGGGTTTTGTGGCTCTGTCTGAATTGATTAGCACAGCAAATAGCACAGTGCAGTGAAGACACCTCGCTGTCATATTTTCTCTGTGTGTTGGGAAGGCTTTGCCATTTCATACTTCATTTGCAACTTGCTTCAGTAATTCTGCAAAGTTAATACATATCCTGAACAAACAGATGAGTTAAACAATGATTCTCCATTTCTTCCTACCTTTTCTCTCTAGAGACATAGGATGTCTCCCTACCCACCTATGCACATACCCCGCAAAGACCATAGCTTGGCATGTTCCTGACTACATCCTGGTCATTCACCTCTTTTGGTGCCACCAGAGAAGATGGTCATTCTAATGTAAGTTGTTACCTGCGCTAGTTACTAATTACTTGTGCTATCCAAAAAATGTATTTGTATTCCTGGAGATATGTATGAACGTATTCCTCTGTGGCTATGTGGGCCTAGGTGATAGTTCTCATAGTGCACTGGCATACCACTGGACTGATATGACTCAGGAGTGGCTACAAACTACATATCCACCTTTATGCCCATCCATTATTTTAAATTTAAGGAATGGTCTTAATTCCTGAAAAAAAAAAAAAAAAGTACAAAAGATGACAGAAATATGGACTGTCCATTTGCCATATTTACAGTCTTTGAAACGTGGACATAATTCTACAAGAAACTTGGGCCGGGGAAATTATGCTCTGGGACTGAGTGCGCAAGAATTTTCTTAGGCCACCATACTTCCTGAGATTTCAAAACTCTTCCTGCTTCTGAGTGAGATGAAGCTAAGATCTCTTTGAAGGGGTTCACAGAAGCCAGAAAATATCACAGCAGAATATCAGATAGCTGGTATACGTAGCACATTGCCACAAGGTGGATGACCCTGCTTCAACTTGCTGCTCTGTTAGATTCACTAATGAGGTATTAACTGGGTCAGAGAGCAAAAATGATTGCCTTGATAGCTCAGTGATTTGGTCACTTGTCTAAAATGTGGGAGAACAAGGGCCATGTCCCTGATCTAAATCAGGCAAAGTAAGGAGATAAATACATGTCTCCAGAACCCTGGCTGAAAACTCTTACCATCAAACTAATGTCGTATATCTCTGCTTTTTCATGAAAAAGTACTGGGAAAATACTAAATGAGAAATCATTTTGTTGAAAATTCTTCCAAAGACTTTTAGTTATTAGAGATACAGACTGTGGTGTGGGGAAAGGAGACAAGAAGGGGACAGCCCTGCAGTGCTTACAAGTGTAAATTGTCTGTGCTTGACCTGTCATGTGGAGCCTGGGAGTGAGAGTACCCCCCTTTCAATCTCCTCGACTGGCAGCTCAAAGAAGAGCCACTCACTCATATATGTGAGCATTATTTCTGGTGCAAAATGACTGTAGGATTTTATGAACATGGAATTCATTTCTATGTGTTGCTGGAAGCACAATGAAAAGTAATTTCATATTCCCCATTCTTCTGAAGTCTATGGAAATAATGAGTTCAATATAAATATTTATTAATATTTGAAGTCAAGACTTTCCTGGGAAAAGACTAGTTTAATGAGCACTTCTCATTTGTCCACTTAAGTTTTTCAATATTTATTGATCACACATGTAATGAAGATAGCTAGGTCATGTAGTTAGGAAGGAACACTGACATATTCTTGAACGAGTGCATACTATACAGTTCAATAAATGTTAATATGGATTGTGACACTAGGAAGAGGTGAACAGCACAGAAATATGGTGTGAGGGATTTATAAATGTCTGTGATACAGACTTAATGAGGGACAGAAACAGCAAATCCCACAAGGAGACTGATTACTCTCTTTTTAGTCCAGAATTCTGTCTTGACATTATTACTTGAGAGTAATAAGCTAAAATCTCACTGTAGAAATTCTGCAGTAGAATAGTTTCTGCTTAAAAAATCTAACCTTGATTAACTTGAGATTGGTTTATGTCCTGAAGCATATTACTTCTAATAGTCTTTTAAAATCCTAACATTTTTGGATATTTGTGCTGTCTGTATAAATATCAGGTTCTTTTTGAACCCTGGTAAGTTCCTGACCTCAGGGATATGATGACAATGGTCTTTACAGGCTAATCTGTCATTGTGTGAAGGACATACTTCTTATCTCTTTGAAATTTGTTGTTTGTCTCATGAAATATTGTTGATTTCTGTACGATGAGTCGGGATGAGCAGGAATTATAATGAAAAGTGGCTAAAGAATTGCATGTTTATGAAGTGCTTAGGCTATTCAGGAGAAAAACACACATAGCAAATGAGTTAGGTCCATTGGAAATGTAAACCAACTTTATTTCTAAAAACACTAAAAAGCACCCTTTCTAACCAGTTGTAAGGAATTAACAAGAATAGATAAATAAAGCATGCTTTTAATTTCTTCAGTGGAAGAAATTCCAATGCTGACTAAGGACTCATTCACAAGCACATAAAATCTATTGAAATTATGCAGCTCCAACTAATCTTGCTTCAGGCAAGCATTTAACTATCAAGTGCTGAAGGTTTAGGCTTGATCCTGTATCAGCATCTTGTGATATTACACAATCTATACCAGGGGAAAATATTAGATTCTTGATTCTCATGAGATTCTGACCTTAAAGAAACAGTGGGATCAAAATGTCTTCTTACAGGATTTCTTCCCTGACTTGCAGGTACTTACATTGTTCCCATTAGTTAAGCACCCAATCCGCTAATATCTTTAACATACCTTCTTCACAAGCTCTCCTGTAATGCAGAGAAGCATTATTACACTGATTTCATAAAGGAGGAACTGAGAAACGGAGTGATTTGTCTAAGTTCACTCGGCCCTTGATGAACCTTTAACTCCTACATCTCCTCTGTAACTTCCTTTTAAATGAATGTCCTTCCCGTGCTTTAATCAGACCAACTTTGCATTTCAAAACAAAACCCTGTTTCTGAGGCTCTTTCTGACTTTTTCCTTCCCTCATCACATTATCTTAGCCTGTCATTACAGTCACTGGGTTTTCCTTTACTTTTACGATTCTTTCCAAAACCCATTAAACTTCCTGCAGCTTCATTAGTGATCCTAAAGTACATTGCTTTGCCACCAGACTCCAGGGATTCAGAGTAGTTTCCACTTTGCCAAAAATAGCAAAACTTTCTGGAGCAGACTGTGATGTTTCAGAATTTAGCAGAATGGACTATACTGCAAATAACAAGGCAGAACACTCGTCTATCCTGTCACAATTAAATATGCGAGAATGAAGTGATTTGGAGATATTTTTGCAGTTACATTCCTTAAAACTGGGTCCCCTTCTAGGAGACGATGTCTTCATTGTGGTTACACTGTTCAGAGAGTAGTTGCAAGTAAACTTAGCTGTGAGAACCAACAGAGGCAGGTACCAGGATGACTCCAACTATGCAGTAAAACATGTTAATCTAAGCCTTCCTTGTGGTACTATAACAGCCAGTCTGGATAAAAAGCCTAAAGATACTCAGTTGCTGGGCTGGATTGAAAAAGAAAGATATAAGCAGCTCTTCCTATTAACTCATCCACTGCAATTGCATCATCTAAATGGCCACCTGAAACTTGACAGATATGTGCAATGGAGATGTAGAACATTCAAATGTTTCTTTTTTACTGCAATATACTGAGATATGTTTCCCACAGTAAGGCAGTATACTGCAAAGTAGATTATACTGTTTGGCTGTCAGTAGGCTGCTAGGAAATGAGAAACTTCTGAATGGTCTCCAGTGTCTCCTCATCCTCTGCTACTTCACAGCACAAGGTAGCTGAATTGATTATATTAGAGCTGGTAAAGCATCACTGTCTGCACTCGTTGGTTGTTACGCTGATTTTTACTCCTAGCAGCTATTGTGTTATATGATACACCCACTGGGTTATTTGTACTGACTTTTAATCCAGCCCACAGAATGTGAAGAGGCTAACAAGGTTGCAAGAAAATTATATCTATCTTCTCTCTAAGGACAAATGCAGATAGAGGCATCTAATTTACCTACTAATTAGTATTTCTCTGCTGGGTTATGTGAACACTACTGAGCCAAATTTAAAAGGAACCATGGTTTCTTTTTATTTCAGAGAAGTTCTGTGCTCCTGGCATAACTATGTGATTCAGAACAGAAAGCTATGAAACTATGAAGCCTGGCAGGACTCTGTTGCAATAGATCCAAGGCAATTTGCTGATTTAACTTTGGCTACCACCACATGGTCCTTTTCAATGAAAAAACATTCCTCACAAGGTACTAACGGGCAAGGTGCAGCCTCATCAAAAGTATGCTCTTATCTCGAGCAAGATAACATGAAGTAATTAGTGTAAGATGTGAACATACTGATCATAAGCACCTATATATGTAATTTAAACATTCAAGTTTCACTAAATTTTAGGCACCTAATGAAGAAGCCTACCTAAAGTAAGTAGCTAATTTAATCAATGGAGAGAAGAAGATTATTCTGAATGCCTTCTACAGGATGTAAGAGATACATCCTACTTAAGTTTATGTACCTAAATTAGGTAGAAAGGAGGAATTTGGAGGCCTCCAGAGATACCTCATTATCTATAGTATACATATGGCTAATCTGGACATGTACTTAGCTGTTTCTTTAAGCTATGGAAAGTTAAGCACAAGGCAGATCTAAAATTAAGGGAGACAGATTCTCATCCGTCATCTTTCTAGGTAAAAGCTGTGGTGCTGCATCGAGGTGAATGATATATATTCTGCTAGGTAGCTCCAGTGCATTCAGTCCTGATGTGCTGTCCTGTTTACATGGAAACTTGTTATAAAAACATAAGTTTTCTACACCATTCTTTCTGCTATGTTACACAGAATCACACTCTGCCATTTTTTTCTTCCTTGCAAAAAGCTCCTACAGTTAGAACCCTGCAAAGAACAATTCTTGCACCACGTAATCCTAAAATTCTGTACAATCCTAAGAGATCACCACAACATGATAACTATATTGTTAACTACACACTAAAAATGTGGAGGTGTTTCTCATCTGAAGAAGAACTGGGAGATCCCTGATGTACTTGTTAATTGAGATCTAGAGTTTGGATGAAAAATTTCCTCATCTAACACATGTAAGCAGCGAGTAGGGACTGAAGCTATACAGAAGACTGGATTATTCTGGGGCTGTAAAAGAAACAACGTATCTTTCTGGACTCATAAAAATATGAAACACTACAGAGAGCTAGACAGAGATCTGCATAGTCTGACACTCAATCCTTCTTTGGGAGGGCAGAGGGGCAGCCGCTTGCTTCTGTAAGGAGAAAAAGGACCAAGGAAAGAAGTAACATTTCAATTTCTTCCATGTTTCTATGTATGTCTTCTATGCAGGGGCAGGCAATGAAGGCAAATCTAGCCCAAGGATCTCAAGACAGACTCTGATTTCGGTGGAGTCTGGGCAGAAACACTGCTAGAAGACAGTGGTAACTGTGTATGGTGAAACTGCGTTATTTAAGCATTGAAATAAAGCTATATGGATGATTTTTACCTAACTCATAAAAACAAGACTCGCAGAATTCACAGATCTGCGTAATCAGTTACAATCATCTGCAATAACATTTAATCTACACTTTATTAAATATTAGTAAGGATCAGCAAGCTACCAAATATCTTCCTTTGGCACACAATCATTTCTGAAGACTCAAATGCTTTTGCCTAGCCTAAACTATTGGACTCAATTCAGAGCTAATTGGAAGAAATTATATGTGATAATTTGATATATAGAATATCATATTAGATGATTTTTTCTGACCTGAGTTTTATTAATCTATGAAAAGCTAGACTTTGCCATCAGTTTCTGACAAGGAAGAGCTGTCTCAGCCAGGACTCATTGTCCTACTTGTCTTCTTTCATCTATACAGAAGATCTGAATTTAGCCATTTGCTGGAGTGGTTTGGTTGCAGCGGTGAACACTCTCGGCTTTCCAGCTACCCTCTGCTTTCATTATTGTTCTATTGCTTTTCATAGATAATTGTTCTAAATCTTTTGTTCACCATACATTCTTTCTGAGAATAGACTTAATCCTCAAGAACTCAGAAATATGGTCTGTAATTCTTTATCCTACTGCATTATTCCCCTTGAGAAACAGAATTCCCCTGACTACTTTTTGTCTTAAGCTGATATTAAGCTGATAATTTGATCCATACACACCTTTAATAATATATCCATCCTGCTACCAAAGAGTGGAGAACTGAAAATATATGCAATGTTTCCTTTGGTTAAACAGGACAGCAATGGAGAATTGTAATTGCTGAAATTTTCTATTGCCATTTTATGCAGGTTTCATTTCTGTAACTCCCTATACAAGGCAGAGAACAATGTAAAGTTTCTAAGTATGCAGTTAGAAAAAAGGAAATTGTAGACTATATTTCAAGTGGATACTTGGGAAGTATTTATCTCATCTAACTTTAGACACCTGAGATCTTCATCTGAGCTAGTTGCTGCTGTTCTCTTGCAGTCAGTTTAGAGAAATGAGCTCTTCTAGTCTCCCTATGTTGTTTCCAAAGAAGGCAGAGATCAAATGGGTGACACTTAGCTCTCTATTTTTTTTACTACAGACTAGAAAGAGAGCCTGTGGTGACAAGCTCAGATGTACAGGTACTTATTTCTAATGTTAGATAAAATAAATCTTACCATTTTTAAATTTTGAGGAAAATCTAGTTTCTTAGGACTTGGAGAATTACTTTGGCAGAAAGGAGTCAGCAAGAAGAGTCAGGGCAGCTTAATATTTTTCTACCCCAGGAGGAATCAATACTTCATGTGCTCTGTTGACTTCAGAGTTTGGAGTTTGCATGCTTCCCACAATGACCTGTAGCAGCTATTTGTGGCAGAGTGGAAAGTTAATACCTTTTCAGCATTTTTTGCTGCCAAACACTTAGAAGCTGATCCAGGCCGAATATATTTTAAACACCACCATCAGATGCTATAATACCATTCCAAGTGTGACCACATAGCCCTGTAATAGATATCTACACACACCTTCAATAATGCATCCAGCCTGCTGCCAAAAAGGGAAGGACTGAAAATATATGCAGTGTTTCCTTTGACTAAACAGGACGGCAACAATTTATCATTGCTAGTAAGAGGCCCTAAGGTTTGTGCTCAGTTTGCAAGGTCTCAGGACTGAGGCTTGTCAGCCCTGCTCTGAAATTTTCTTGATCTGTCTGCAGCAATGTGTTTCTTGGTTTAGCTATGACAGCCATTTCTCTAGCTGATAAAGTGTCTATGGCTAATCTGTTTCACTTTGGTTTATCTTTGTGTTGTACAAACATAGTTTTATGTAGATAACTGAAACAAGCAGCTATTCTGTGTAGAATGAGATTTTACAACTCTAACTCAAAGACGCAGCGTGCCAGATACATATCACGTAGAAGTCAGTAGAGACTTTGAGACATGGAAGCACAGGTCACAGAGGGGCCTGGCGTGCTACGTGGAAATATGGAGGCAAATGAAGTGGCAAATGAAGCGAGAACAAGGTGTAAAGGTATGTTATCATACCTATAAAAATGACCCTAAGTGGATCTTGCTGTGAAAGAGAAGAAACTGTGAGTATTGACATCCTATTCCTCTTGACGAAGGAACCGAGATGCTGATGACTTGCTGTAACACCCCCGGCACCACCAGAATGAAACGACTGAATGGAGTAGTAGGTGAAGGGTAGGGTAAGCACAACGCCAGGAAAAAGGGTAGAAAGTAAAAAGTGTTTGTATAATAAACTTAGCTGCATTAATTTTGAATCTTTTTTTCTGCATAGATGCATTCTTTCTCTTTCTGTAATAATTAGATTTGGACCAATAGCAGTTCCTAGATCATACCACTAAGGTTTAATTCATACCAACAGTAAACTCTTAGGTTTAAATGTAAGGTATGTTTCCTCTTTGTACATAAATAAGGTTTTGAGTGTTTCACAAACCAGAGAGAAGCACAGAAAAATTGGCAATTCTCCTTTGCTCTGACACCTATCAAAAACAAATGTAGTACGTTGAGATATCTCTTCAAGACTGCCTTCCTTTTCTTTTGTCCCAGCTGTGTTTTCTGAAATAATTTTGCTGGCTAAGCCCAAGGCTCTGCTTTTATTCTGTGTTTATACAACACCTCACACACCTCTAGGACAGTGCCAGACATCATAAAGAGAGAAAAATTAGAGAAGGGTAACACTTATCCTATCATTGAGACATTTTTGGTAATAATATGAGTAGTTTGCACAGCAGTTGCTCACTGTGGTTGTATGGATACACAGGATGCTTCCACTGTAGCACTTTTAAGGACACTATATATTATCTTTAGAAATACAGACGGTAGGCTATGCACCTTTCTCTAACATATTACTCTAGAATATACACTATTCTTATTTATTGCAGAACTGTGCCACTACTCATGATATATACCTAAGCCTCACCTCCCAAATATGTAAAAGCCCAATTTTTTAAATCAATCATTTTTAAATGCCTTTACAATGTCCCCTTCTTGAGGATGTTCCTATCTCAAGTAGAGCAAGGATTTTCTATCTCATCCTTCATTGTTTTGTTTTGTTTTATTTTATTTTATTTTATTTTATTTTATTTTATTTTATTTTATTTTATTTTATTTTATTTTATTTTATTTTATTTTATTTTATGCCAGGCAAACAATGCTGCTGCTTAAGTTATTTTGCAATTTAGGTTATTTTTTGAAAAATATAATGTTCAGGCAAAGAGTCAATGAGTCATTCTGAAATGCAGTATCTTGTTACTCAGAGATGCTGACAAGTGGCAGTGAAAGTGAAGGAGCAAATCCATACTTTATCAGTTGAATATAATGAACATTTTGCTAATGGAAAGAGCTATAGGACTGCAGAAAGAGCTTCCAGGGTAAGTTTTGAAGTTCAGCCTTTTGGGAGACTAAAAGTACAAGCTAAAACAGTAAATGATAAACCAACACACCGGAGGGGAAACAGACACACTAACCTGCAAGAGCTTACTCGCAAGTGTGATATGCATTTGTATGATACATGTCTTACTAATAAAACCAACTGAAAAGCCAAGGGTACACTAGAACAGTCCTCTTCTGAAATTATAAGTGACTGTGTTTCTGCAGTCAGAATTCTCAGTCCCCAAATACACTTTTTGCAGTTCAGACATCGTTAGTGTCCTCTTAATAAACTGTCCTTTTACAGAACTCCAGTGCCCAGGCTGCAGACACAAGGAAATGGGAGATTCCCCAAAGAAAATGAACACTAATGAAGTGCACATTTCCAGTAAGGTTTGAAGTGGAATATGCTCTTTATTATCATACTGATGAAAGGGCACACTGCACACTATGGCTATACAATTGCTAGGTACTGAATTAGCGTTAAATTAAATTACTATGAAATGATGTTTGGCCCTGGAGCATAGGGAAGCCAGTCAGGACAGGCTTTCACCCTTCCCCTTCTGCCTGGCCAGGACTGATGGAGCTCCTGGCACTTGAGGAGCTGGGGGACAGCCCCAACCAGCTGGAGAGCCAAGCCTCTCTTAGTGGCTCCCTAGTGCTTTCATTTCCATTCTCCGCTTGCGGTTTCCCTTTTTCCTGCAACATTTCGTCACCTTTTCAAAGCCTGAGCAGCTCTTCCTCCCCCGGGGAGGATGGGCTTTCTGTTGATGAGAATGTTTTCTTAGATGACCAGGTCTCCGAGTTCTGTCTCTGCACCGGGAAGAGTCAGCCAGTAGGCTGGGCTCCTGGCTTTTCTCCGGGCACTGTGCTTCACAGGGGCTGGAATCAGCCCAGAAACGGCTTGCAGAGAATTCCTGTTGCATAAAGCAACGCTGCTGACAGGAGGGCATAAAAGGAGACAGAACAGCCCATTCACCCTCAGTTTTGGAGGCAGGTGGTGGGAAAAAGAGGAGTGGTGGGAGGATAAGCAGGAGACAGTTCTTTTTTTCCTCTGCTGCACATTGCAAGTCTATATCATTTACTCTAACTTTTACTGGGGCAAATTGCTCTAGGCAAAGGGTCTGTAATCAGGTCCCTGACAATCTCTCTTCTCCACCCCAGAAGGGTAAATCCCCAGCTTTTAAGTAGAGAAGATGCACCAATGATGAGCCCCTCCAACAGGCATTATTCGCATCTATCATAGGGAATCAGGTACACACAGTCCTGTGATGTATCATGCGTGTACTTAGCTGGATCCCCTAAAGTCTTCTGCACATACACAGTGCTTCTCAGATGCCCTTTTCTTGCTGAAAGCCAGCACACTAACATGCATTATTACCAGGCTCTGTGCACAAATCTAGGGTGGTAGGTAAGTATAACTATTCCAAACCCAGACATGGGGAGTCTGCATCCGTCACTGTATGAGCTTGAACAACAGTAGATCCTCTCTGGGCTGTATTGATATTGTCAACTGTATGTGCCAAGCTTAGAAATGACAACTACTTTCATTTTTAAGGTCAAAGGGATGAAAAAATAATTCAGATTGTCTGCTACCCGCAACTGCCAGACCATGACATTAAAGACACAGTCACACTGCCTTACGGTAGGAGATTTGGACACAGTAAGGGTGGTTAAGCATTTGTCCAATTTCATACAGTGACATAATAACAAAAATGAGTGAAAAATACAGCTAGAGTTATAGTCTTTTGCTTAATCTCAGAGATCATGAATATTCCAAAAATAATGCTCATGTTATAAGATTAATAAAGTCTATGAAATTGCCTTGTGCGCTGTTTCTGGTTCCATTAAACCTGTAATACCCATAGCTTTCCAAGGTGAGACTCAGTACTCATAGACTCAGAAGCAGAACACAAAATAATAAAGAGACACATGAAGGCAAGAGCAGAAAATACACACAAATAAAGATGAAGGAGATGCGTAAGCAGGTGACAGAATAACTGAAATGATTCCTCTGCCAGCAGGGTTAGCCCAAGTTTGCAAAGAAGATGTTGCTGGCCAGCAACACTTCAAAATTATTTCTCACTCTGACCGACTGGTCTGGAAAGCGCCTGCAGCAGCTCACTTCTTACTTTTTCCAGGTCTCTCTTACAGCTCCCTCTCCCTCTTGTTGACATTGCCTGCAAACCATTTCCACCCTGGAAGCAGTTTTACGAGGTTTGGCACCAGCCTGTGTGAAGTGATACGACCGCAAGTGCTTTGCTGTTGTGCTTAAAATACTGAAGGCATCAAGAAAAAGAAAAAAAAGAAAGAAAAAACAACTTCATAGTTAAAGGTTGTTTGAGTCCTGAGGGGGTAGAGAGGTGGGAATGGCAGGGTAACAGTTTGCACAGCAGTGCACAGGCCAGGTGGCACTTAGAAAAAGCTGGATTTCTTTTTGCTGTAAAAAGGCATTGCTGCCCTTATCACCTTCCATTAATGGCTGTGCAGTTCCTCAGGGTGCCCCAGCTGGGTGATTATGTCTCCCTCCCGTTGTGTAGAGAAATGTCCAGCTTCATCCTTTGGAGAGCTCTCACAGCAAAATGGACTGAAGCATTTTCAGGAGTGTTTCAATATGACTTGGAGGTCAGAGTGGAGGCAAAAAAAAAAAGGGAGGAAATTTAGAAGGAAGTTTCAAACTAACAAATGCACAAATCCCGTAGGCTTTCCTCAGTCTTTCAGTTCTCTCTCGTTCCTTTCTCGTGACAAGGAGAATTAGAAACCTCTGTGCCATGCTGTCCATCTCCATAGGCCCAGGCACAGTGAAGCTGGAGCCACACCATCTTCTGTGTTCAAACACATTTTTTTTTTTTTTCACTGAAAAGAAACACTTTGTTGTGCAAATTTCAGTTGTACCTTGGCAGCCAATTATTTTCATTACAGCCCTTCTGCTAAAGGACTCTGCTGGTCCTGCCACAGCATTTAGAGCAGGTCACTGCTCCTCCCTTGTAGTTACGGTGGTTTTGACCATCACTCAGGCAGTCTAGGCACGCAGCAGACAACACGATATAACTTCCATCCACATGGGTCTCCAGTGCTTAGCTGAGTAGGTGTTTTGAGGCTCACTGTCTTTGCAGTGCCTGTGTAAGTGCCTCCTCACTTTTCCTAAAGAGGTAAAACGGTGCTGTGCAGCCACCTGCTGAACTCCTACTTCTCACCTGATTTCTGCTGCCTAAAATAGTCTGGCCTCTCAGACACCTGCACAGTAAACATAGTGGAAAACCTGAATTTCTCTGCTGCTTCTTCACTCAGTTCATTGGAAAATAAGAAAGGATGGACTGAAGCACGGAGGTGTTGTAGCAATAAACACTGCCAGCCCCTCACTCCACACTGAGCTCTGATGTCTACGTCCTGCATGTTCCAGCAGATTAATTGTCCTGTGCCTCCTACTTTCCTACTTAGAACATGCCAACCTCTGCTCCAGATGTGCCATAGGGATTTTATAAAGCAGAATTTACATTTTGAATGGTAGATCAGCAAAACATAGTAATATAAATAATAATTTGTTTAAAAAAGGGATTTGTGAAATGAACTAGTTATTGTTTTCCTTCTTCACTGGATGTTAAACTCTGCTTCGTGATAGAAGTCAGGTGATTTTTTTTCTACAGCAGCTTTAGCTTAATTCCTCCAAAAGGTCTGGGAATCAGACCTGTTTTTACCGAGCTTTTTCCTCTGCCAGTGCAAGGGCATTCCCTGCATCAGACAGCCCAAAGCTACGGGTGCAGCCAGGCCGAATGCACTTTTACACACTGTACATATATAATTTTCAGTTGTGATGAAAGACTTTTTGCTCTTGTGCCTTTCATCCCATCTGGGGCAGGACCGCAAAGCCACTGCAGGTCCCCCAGCACTGGCAAAACCCATGCTGGCTGGCACTTTCTTGAAGAGAAGCCTGTTACAGACTTTTCAGGGGATTGTAGCCACTCACTTTAACTTTCTTTTAGAAACCATTACTGGCTTTTAAGAAACATTAGCATAACAAAAGCATGAAAGAAAATATCCTGTTATTATCCTGTTATTATTGTTATTATTGGGTTTACTGACAAGCAGAGAGCTCCAAAGAAGAGAAGGCAACATGGGAGCAGTCAGGAAAGGCAGTTACTATGGCTTGTGCCCTGGTTGGATGTCACCACTGGCAACTCCTGGCTGGAAACAAGCTGAATTCCGTCTGCAGGACAGCAGGAAGGGGGAAAGTCGCGGCAAACCTTTCCTTCTTACAGCTGCTGTCACTTCAACCAGCTCAAAGCACCTGCCAGTTTCCTCCAGAGCAGCAAACTCACATAGTGAGAGCTCCGGCTCAGGGAGTGTTTTAGGGGAGGGCGATCCAGCCTCATCGCGCCTGGCTGACTGTGCAGCCTGTGAGATTTCCATAGCCTCACGCTGCATCAGTGGAATATGATTTATTCAGTAGTGAACGCAACACTGAAATGTGTTTCATCTCTCTCCTGATAAAACCCAAATGTGAAATGGGAGAACATATCATCTACTCACTGACACAACAGCGCTGGAATTTATGGAAGTAAAAAGCCAGGGCTTGGGGATGTCTTATCTGAGTAAGTGCCAAATCAGCCTTTAGACTTCATTTCTCTCTTTTTCTAGCCTTTTAAAAAAAGTGGTGCATAATGTGCCATCATTCTCTCACCTGGAAAATAGAAAATGCTTAGTATTAAAGTGAATTGTATTAATAGAACTTTGCACTTTTTCTTTGAGATCCTTCCACTTATGGGCACTCAAAGCATTTTACAGGATGGCTGAGGAAGGCTGGCACAGACCTCATTCTATGTCTGGCTAAATCAAGGCACAGGTAGGCTAAGCAACCTACCCAAGAGCATGCAGGCAATGAAGTACTGGCCTCAGTTTTTACACTTTGAATACTCACTTTTCTTTCTGTGTGCTCTAAAAAGACACCCCAAACACTGGCTATTAAAGAAGAGACAAAATTGGTGACCTACAGTGTGACCCCAGAAATGTTATAAGGTGACACCTTCAATTTATCTCCAAATTTTACAGCTCTGACTTCAAAATTTCTTATTAGACTATATAATTGGAAAAAAAAAAAACAAAAAAAAAGCTTCAAGCTACAGCTTTACATTGTGACCTGGCACTTCCAAAAGGAAGGGTGTCTCACAGGAGCTGTTTGTTTAACAGCTGCTGAACAGGGATGACTGTGAAGATGTGAAGAGACAGCCTCGAATGCAGAACAGTGCATCAGCCCTCTTTGGAATGGCACTTATAAACCCACAAACTATTTGTTTTATCAAAACAGAGCATTGCATTATTTACTTGGATGACATAAAAATCATTTTTCCCTTTTAGTGGAGCAAATCCAAAACATACAGTAGAATCTTTTTAACTCATTATATTTTTTCTTTTTTTAATAAAAGAGCTGGTTTGATTTCAAAGGGTAAAATGAAATGAACAACTTGCAATACCATATCACTGTAGCTAAGTTCTTGGTAAACACAATATACTGAGGTGATATTGTGCTCTGTTTCTGCAGATTAAATATATCTCATCCTTAGATTTATACTGGCACTTTATGGCTTCTGCAAATGACTGTCTCAGCACCGCAAAGTAATTCCACCCTGTCATATTTGTCTTTGGAAATTGTAACAAATTATGGTGATTTATAACATCAAACTCAACTCTTCCATTTTTCCCCAGATGGGAATGTCGCTGATGGCAAGATTCTGGGCCATCCATTTCTGTTGTGTGGAGGGTGACAGTGAAACATGTTTCATCTCTCTTGCCTGACACTCTCTTTCCCTTTGAGGGGAGGCTGTCAGCATAACTCAAGTTGTCAGGGCACCTTTGTAAGGGGCCTGAAACAAATCTAAAGCTCTCCTGCTTGCACGCCTGCTAATGAGGTGTGACTCGGCTCCGCGCCGCCCGGCCTCGCCGGCTCTCCTTGCCGCTGACCCCTCGCGCTCTCCTCGCAGTCAATAGAAGTCAAGTCGTCATTCATCTTCAGGTAAGGACGGGAGATGATTAGAGATGGAGAACTTCAGGGAGACTCGCATGGCCTGTGCTTTCCCTCTGCTGTTTTCTGGCCAAGCCTGGTGCACCAGCCCCGGCATCGCGGGAGCTCGGGGATTGCTCACCCGGGGTTAAACCAGCTTTCCGGTGTTCTCCTAGCCACTTGTCTATGGCAAGCAGATTTCTAGCTGGCAAGTCAAGCACTATTTTTGATTTTTCTCAGCAAAATAATCCTTAGCATAGGAAGAATGAATAATAGATTATGTTTGTAAACTGATAAACTTTCCTGATAAACCTTCAAGGATGAATTCCAGGATAATTCCAGATTCAAGGCAAAGAAGCAAAATAAGCATATTGTTGTTTCTAACGTTACAAAAGATGAGGAAGACTTGATTAAAACAGCATGACTGTACATGTAGATTTAGCCTTGCAAATGGACCTACGCAAGTTTCACCCTGAGCGCAGGAGGATTCTGAACTTTACTGAAAATCTGCCCCTACTTTCTGGTACCTTAACAAACCATATTGCAAATGTATATATTGAAAATCACCATTTTGGCCAAAGAAAATAATCCCCAGAGTCCTACAGGGCCAGAGCAGCAGTGTGGGATACAGCAATGCGGAGACAGAACTCTCCCTCTCTTCTTTGATCACAGATGTTGCAGCTCAGCAAAATGCATGTCTGTTTGCCACCAACAGTGGTTGCTATAGATCCTGGCTATGGCAGCTGTCCCGCACAGGCTGCCCAGAGGGAGAAGGCTGCAAAAGGAAGACTGTGGTTTTAGCAGTCTCCATAGGAAACTGCTCTCCTGAGTTCCCACTGTCTTAGCAGCAGAGATTTCACACGATGTGAATGGTAAAATGGAAAGTCAAGGAACGGCAACATCCAAAATCTGCCAGCCAGATCTGATGCGAATGGGTCATGTCTGATGTAAATGTGTCCTGTGTTTTATCTTGGGAGTAGCAGGCCTTCAGTCACTCCAGATGTGTAACATTAGCTGCAGCAGCTGGTATTCAGGTGAGGGCTCCGTTGCTCACTGGTGGTGTTCTCAACTATCATTGCAGCACGCATGCAAAGGGGAAACAAACTGATGAAGGATATCACAGACATGTGTACCCTCTAAGATGAAGTAAATAAATAAAGACTGTCAAATGCAATCAGTCCTGAAATTCCTCTTGAAAAGATGATTTTCTTTCTTTCCTCAACGTGGTTGCAGAGAACTTACCATCATTTGGCATCTTTTTTTCTTGTATTTACAGTGGCTCGATAAAATGTGTGCAGGCAAGTCTGTGCATACGTACATGAATTTATCTTTAAAACAGAAAGCTGGGTCTGTCAAACTGAGCCACATGCTATGTGACAACAAAGGAAATAATTTCAATAAAATTACATAATGTAAAACAGATAATTGAAATACCCACATTAAATACAATTTGCATGCAACATTGCATTATACAATTGCTGAGATGCTGCAGAGAGGTATTAGGTTTAAAGTAACTACGTTTAGAAAGCAGTTTGCAGAATTTCTGTTCTTTTTGCTGGTTTGAAAAGCAGTGATAATATGTTTTTTGTAGCTGACAGGAGAACAAAAAACAATAATTGAATGGTACCATTTCACCCGCAAGGCAAGCTGATAATTAGAGGTTTAACAGACAGTTTGCATTTAATCTGAGCAGTGGCAGCTACTCCTTTTGATTTTTTTCTTGTTGTTGTTTAGGGACCAAGTAAAGGTCCGCTCCCCACACACTTGTCAATAGCAATGAAAAAAAAAAAAATTTATCCCTTGCTGATGTCTGATATCGGGCCCCTGGAGTGCAAACAAGGGGAATCATTATACACTAGAGGGCAATGTCTGGAGAGCATGTACGGGAAAACAAATATAAGGAACACGGGGAAACAAGTAAGTGTTGCGGGGAGTCGGCAGACGTGCTCAGCCACGTCTCCCTGGGCCGGATGCAGCCTGCGGGTTTCTCCATCGCGCTGGGCTGCGGTTTCTGCTCTGCTTCAAGGGTGGCGGGAGTGGCTAAAATATTGACTCTTAAACACTAATGAGTATATACACTAATTTTATAAAAACACAGAGGCTTCCTAGAGGGCTATTTAGACTAGAAGTCGGCTGAAAATTAAGCGTGTTGTTCCCTTTCAAAGTGTTTTCTGTTGTTTTTATATCATGTCCAGAAACAGATTTCTAGTTTTGCTGTTGGCATTTATTAGTTTACTGTATCTGAGAGAAAGGGAGGTCAATTAAAGCTTCTGCAATAATCATAGGCTTAATTGGAGACCAATTAAGAGCTTCAGCAATCTATAGATAATAGCACTCATTCTTAACCTTGTTTCTTCTCCAAAGAATGCACATCAAATAAAAATGCCTTTTTTTTTTTTTTTTTTTGGATAGCACCTGGACACAGACAAATTTGCATACAAAGTTACCAGCTAAAGGCAAATTTTTGGAGTGTTGAACAGATCCAAAAAAGTAAGGTGTTAGACCCTCTCCTCAAACCTCTAAAATATCAGAGCTCTCTGTTCATGTTTTTTACAGTAACTCAAATCTTGCATTCACTGTGAGCATGTTAGGGAAGAGTTTGCTATTCAACTTAGTGGCTCAAACTGTAGAACAAAGTTCAAAATTCTGTTTTCCCCTGTAATGGAAAACAACACCCAAAAAATCCTCAAAACAAACAAAGTCAGCAGATTCTGCCCTTATTTTTAAAGTACCTTCTGTTGCAACCCCCTGTGTGACCACATGTTTCAGTAAGTCTGGTCCGCACATGAAGAAATAACACTGCTCATGACATGTACTAGATTGACAGCCATGGAAACCAAAAACTCTTTTATTCCCACCACGGGGTAGTAGGGACAACAGGTTTGCCCCTAAGTTCCCACCCCAGCCAACACGTGCCCCAATTTCCACCGTCCCTTTTACCATGATACCTGTTCTAGAGACCTTCTGCTACAGTCACCTGCTTTCCAGAACCTGGGGGGAAAGTTGCCAATTCATTTTTGGGTAATCTATTGACTTGCTATGAAATCATCATCAATTTGGACCTGGTCTACTTTTGGGGTGTGACCAAGGGATTAAAAAGTGTCATCGCTCACTTCCAGTTCCTTTAAATTTTACGTATTTTCCTGATCTTAACTTTTAGAAGATTTAGGAACAAGGCAGAGTAGGGTAAGTTTTAAGTATGCAGTCATCATTCTTGAAATAAAATTATAAGCAAACTAGTTGTTCAGTGGAAGAACATTTTAAATACCCAATGCACAAATCATTATTCCTATTACTGAAACAAGTACCAAATGAGTTAATATTGACTGGCTATTTATTCTGAAGTTATTCACTTTTTTTATCTTTATTCTCAACTCAGTTCTTAGACCCTTTATATAGGACATGTGCTTAAAAGGGAAGTTGAAATAAACTTTTAACAGAAACACAAGAAGAAGTCAAGAAAACAGTTCAGATGGGAATAATTAGTTTGCAATGTCCCTTATTTTTTTTTGCCCCTTGCATGAAATGTAGGTGTCCTTGTGGACTTTCTCCATTCCTCTAAAGCATCTGCAAAGACTGGCGATTAGTTGACAGAAGCCCTGTCTTGCATGCTTGCGTGGCAGAGGCAGAGTGCTCAGACTCCAGAGCATTCCTTTCTCTGGAGATGAAAGGATTGAAAATCAAATGTGAATCTTCCAAATAAGAATGCAGTGTATTACCACTCAGTTATTAGGGAAGAAAAGTACTCCCGTGAATGCCCAACATCAAGGTTTAATTCCTGGACCTACCATCTCAATGAAAATAATGAAAGACCTACCCGAGTAATGGAAGTCCCTGACAAAGTCACTTAATCTCTCCATGCCTCAGTGTACAAAGTCATGCAAGTTCATCTATCTGAAAATCAAACCATTAGTTCAGGCTGTAAATCTGAATTCAGGAAACTGACTCTGGCAATACTGACATGAAGAGTTTGCACGGAGCCTGCAGTGTCGTGTCCTAACAAGGAGCCTAAGTGGTCTCTTTTTTTAGTGTGTGTTACTGCTTGTTTAGTTAGGGTCTTGATCTGCTCACTGCATCTCCTTTAGAGTTCTCATGGCCAGTTTCACCTCCACTTCCACTGAAAAGTCACCTGCTCTTTCTGTCTTTTTGGATAAGAATCTCTAGACAGAGCTCTTCAAGGGTACTGGTGTTATTCCCAATCCAATGGAAGTTTACAGGAATATCTAATCAGGTAAATGCTTTATCACATGGGGTGCAGCCTGGAAGTACCTGTGTTTGTAGAGCAATAATACAACAGGAATCTTTGATGAACCACTTCAAACACTATTTTCCTTATGTCAGCAGCTTGGAATTGATCATGAAACTTTTGCAGCTCTAGTAACTGCTGTCAGCAACTCCAGAAATGACACACAACATGTGAGAGTTGTTAAAGCCCCCAAAACCAACGCTGCATTTTATTATGCTGAAACTAGTGCACAGTTTCTTTTATAATCAATTTGTGGTGGCAAGAGGCTTAATAGCATGTTGCCTACAGTTCGAACTCAGAATAGGCTTGCCAGTTTCTCACAAATCCTGTTCTAGAAATGAAATGACTATGCTGGATATTATACATGAGAGTAAAAGTATCTATAATGTATTATGTATGTATTTTTTTTTTTGTGTAAAGGTCTGCATGAAATATTCACTTCAGACAACGGTTGCCTGGGGGGTTGGCAATATGAGAGAGGCAATTCAAGTGCAAAAAAGGAGTAAGTAAAAAATTATGTGCAGTACTTTCGTTAGTAGTGTGTTAATTTGTCAGTCGTAAGCAGCACACCATCCTCCTAAGGGACTATGAAGCCCTGACTTTTCTTGTTAACTTGCATCTCCTTTCTCAGCAAGTTATTACACCAAAGTGGGACAAGCAGCTAGATTCCTCTGAGAGATCCCACAGCAACAAAGAGTTAATGCTTCCCCTCCAGTCTTAATTCACCCCTTTGCATTTTGGGTTGAAGGAATGGAAGTGATCAAAGTGACCCTGACTTGCTGCAAAATGCAACCATTATGGACACAATGGGGTTGAGCTAAAAGACATGAGGCATTTAACTGAATTTCTTTACTTTTATCCAAATTTTGTTATTTTAATAGCATTTTTTTGCAGTTTTGTTTCTTCTAGTTTTATTTTATGGCATAGAAATGTTAGATGGTCATTCGATGCGCAGTAAAATTGTTATAGGCCTTCATTGGTACAAGCTGGGTTTTTTTTCGTCATAGTGGAACAGGCACCGTGTTTATAAAAGTTATGTATATTAGGGACTTCGAAATAAGTTGTCACCTGTTTGCCCTCAGTGACTGCACAGAAATACTTTGCAGGCAGGAAACTCAAACACTTCCCACATGAAGAGATGAACCATTATCTGCAGAAAGTCCGTGCCATCTCTGCTTGGAAAACCATGCCTGAATTTCCCAGCCTCCTGTTATTTCCCTCAGGTTGTGCATCTAGGCCATTTCTTAACTTACAGTTACTACACTACACTACACATGATTACAGTTACCCCTTATGGACATACTTTAGCCTTAGGTAATAGCAGCAAGCTTGAAGGAATTCCTCTTCTAAATAGTAATTATGAAATAAATATCAATGCAGTCAAATAATACAAGTGGTGATTTTTGTTGTGATTTGATGTCTGTATTTCAAAAATTGTTTAATTTTAATGGCTTATAATTGCTGCATTTCTACATTTCATTTATGGTGCAAAAAATGCTGGACTGTTGTCAAAACATGCAACTACTGAAAATGGAAAAAAAAAAAAAAAAAAGAGAACAAATATTTAATTTGCTGTTTGCAGCACTGTAGCCTGCACAAATGCTCTAATTGTCATCTGTAGAAGGACCAAAGGAAAGTGTTCTGGAAAAAGAAAATACATCTCTCAAATCATAGCCTAATCCATCAGTCATTGCATTCACATCTAATCTTTACTCAGCTGAAGTCAATAGTGTTAGTTATTGAACACTGGTGACAGGGCTGAATGGAAGTGATAAAAAATGAAAACCCTTTAATGAGAATTTTTGAGCCCCAAGGCCTGATCCTGTCAGCATTTTCTACTGGGCATGCCGTTTAGGCCTTTGAGCAGGAGTACTTAATGCCTTTGGTATCATTATGCCCTATTATAAGTGCTGGCAACACTACTCTCCATGCATTATAAAAACAGAATATGACAAAAGAGAAAAGAGCAGCCCTAATAGACCTGCCTATCAGGCGCCTGCAGTCACAGCCTTGGGCAGTTATTCTTCATTGTTCAGAAACATACCAAGCCTGTGCTAAGTTTCCTAGAAATTGTGCCAAGAGATACACAAGGACACACCTACTCAGTGTGTTTCCTACTGACTCAATGTGTCAGATGAGGACCAGGAATTATTATTATTGAATAGGAAAATTTCTCTACTCCAGAAAGGAGGATGAGGCTCTGAGAAGACATAACTCACCTGTCTTGGTGCTCAGTTGCCCCAGGATCCTTCTGGCAGTTGTGCTAAGATTGGATCCACCCTATGATGACTTATGGCTCCTATATACCCCCGAACCCAAACTGTGTTTGGGGAACCTTCCTTGCCACTGTTCTGAGAGCTACCTGCAGGCTATCCAGCTTAGCCAACAAATACGAGAAATGACTAAAATGCCAGTGAACACAAGAGAAGAACTATCACAGTTTTCCTCAGAAGATGGAAATCACTTCTCGTGAATATATTCTAAGATCATCTCCAGGAGTATTTTCTGAAAACCATATGCTACTTAATCATGAGTGTGACAAAGTCATATATGATGAGTGATACAGAATGCAAATGTAGGTGTTGCACTTTTCATATAAACATATGTTCGTAGCCTATTCCAGGGCTGTGCTTTTAAAATACTTCTTTAGAAATTTGCCTTATTTTCAGTTTCAGTATTTGATTGTCTTTGGCTTAATCATTAATTTGATGCATTATTTTTAATGTTTTCAAAAAGATGTGGAGTCTAAAACAATTTTATTTGTGGAATTAGAATGCCTGATTTCATGGGGACATTGTGTCCAACCAAGTGAGAATCTTGAAGAAGACTTTGAAGGACTAGAGGGAACACTGGATCACAAAACTACAAAATAGTACAAAGTCACCTGCCTTCATCTTCCTTCCTTTTCTTTCTGTATTTTGCACATTCTCTGAAATCTATAAAGCTGTATTCTGTCTGCAAATTAATGGCATTTACTTTTCTTAATTGGCCAAAAATTTGACCCTCTTTTTACAAGGACTTAGGCAGAATATGAGTCATTTTTATGTTGTAGCTAGGATTTATTGATGCTGCAAATGAATTTATAGTAAGTTCAGGAGAATTTAACCTCTTTCTCTGCCTCCTACTCTTCTGTCATGGCACTGACTCTGTTTTTACTCTGGTGCCTCACACCCATGTATCAAACAAATGGAACCAAATCAGGAAGCAGGAGAAAGGCTGCAGCATTTATCCAGTAGCTAAATAGAAGGTTTTCTGGCCATAAACCTGCACCCAGTCTGTCATGCTGTTCCTGTCACATCTCAAGGAGGATATCACTCCTATGTGATCTCAGTGGCGCCAGTGGCCTGCACTCAACCTGAGCAGCAGCTCTCCGGCTCCTCCTCTGTTCCTCAAAAAGGAAAGGAGGCTCAGAGAACTTTTAGAAAAGTTACTGACAGCAAGGACAAATAGTTGAACCACTTGTCTTTTGGTTGCTCAGGATATAACCAATTAGCCAAGAAAATGGTAGGCAACCTGACAAGATTAAGGAGATTCCAGCCCTGAAAGGACTCATTTTTCCTTAATATGTTATTTCCTCAGGTGCTGTTATTTTAGTGCACATTTAGACAATAACAATTTTATCCGTTTAGTTACAGAATTCAGGTTTTAAAGAATCAACCCCTCAAAAAAGGTTAATGAGTCACAGAAGGACATAAACTATGCATTCTTCCACCTGCGAAGTGAAGAAGCAGAAGACCAACAAATCAATGGTTTGCTGTTCTGGTATTTTCTTTCTGTTACATTATGAAAGCTGCAGTTGTTAGGCCTGGGAGCTTTCACTCTGCGAGGATGTTATAAGTATGTCTACAAGCCATTCACTCACCATCACATGAGATGCTTTTAGCCATCGTGCTGCAGCCTTGCAGCACAAGCAGAAGCAATTCTAGAGTTACACTGCTTCTCAGCATATGAACATGAACCCCTGTTTTCCTTAAACTCGCTCAAAAATTTAAAGACAATATTAATTTTCCATGGAAGTTTCTCACACCCTTTTCAAGATTTCATTCTAACAGGGGTCAAAGGGAAATTGTTCTCATCCCCATGGAAGACATTTGTTTAAGTGTTGCCTGTTATTGTCTATCAGACAGATGGAAAGAATAGAGGAATTACTTTTATAGAGTAAAAGTAAGTAAAAAACAATTACATTGTACTAAGAACAGTGATTTAAAAATAAACAGTGTCATTTTTTCATCTGATGAATTATTAACTCTTAATTGATACTACTCATTAATTACTTAATGACATGCTCTGTTCCCTACGGACCAAATGCAGGCAACTTTGGTGAGCAGCAATATAAAAAGGTTTAAAGGTATTTGCTGAATGTCAAAAATAGTAAGTCATGCACTGACACATAGATTGGAAAGCTAAATTGTAAAGAAAGTAACTGTTCCGAACAACTCACCAGAAAGGAATAATATGGCCTGGTACTCCATACCAACAGAGAGATGAGTAAGATAGAGAAAAGTTGACTGGAGAAATTCATCAAGACAGTGAGAATAAAACAAAATATTTTGTAAAAAGATATTTTCTTCCCTCCTCATTGTTAAGTCAAGAATTTTACCACGAATGACTTTAATGTAACTATTACTTACTTCTTTCTTTCCGTTTATTTATAATTTTGCGGTATGCTTTACAGATCAGCTAAACTGACATTCATTCATGTGTAGAATAGCTTTGATGGTAAAGGGACTCCATCACAAATCAGTTACAGTGATGTTCATTTAATTCCAATAGAAAAGGCAAGAGGAAAAACCTGGCTGGCAGATTTATTGATTACATTTCACCAGTGACCAGCAAGAGGCAAGCACTCTGAAAATCCCCAAAGGTGATCATTAGTACTGAGTAGCTGTCACTAAACATTAGCGCCATCAGCAGACTGGAACTAAAAGAAAGTGTGATGCTTTAAATGTGAGGCCCAAGAGGGATTTCCTCTAGTCCAAAAGACAAATGGAGAATCTTACAGCATGTTACCTATGCTTGAGACAGCTGAAATGCTTTATACTTTACATGCACACACAGACACATATATCCAGATATCCATGCGTATACAGATACAGTTATAAAATTAGTCTAGCACAGATGGGCAAACTGGGCAGGGTTACTTACTATAAAACACAGAATTAATGTGTCAAGCTAATTTCGCGGTCTACTTGACTCCAGCTGATTAGGACCAAATTAAATTTGGTCCTAATCAGCCTGAGTGCTTTGCAGGTAATACAGAAATCCATGGGATATGCTGATTACTGCATATTACCCGCACAGCCAACACAAGAATAAGGTTACCATAAAATTTTGTGGTATTACACTTTCTAATGCCTTGTTACTTCACCAATTTTTGATGTATTTCTGTTTGAAAGTGCCATGTTTCCAATGGCAAAGGGTAGTTGGACATCAAACAGGGATTCTTTATTTTTCCTATATGAAGCTGATTTTCTGGTCCTTGGCTTGGCCAAAGGAACACTTTACAAACCTGAAATGATGAATTTGGATGTTATAGTTTGAAAGGATATGAATGTTTTTGCCATTTTCCATTAGCTCTTGGTTATCTTTCCCTTACTGGTCACATCCTGTGATTCCCATGTGTAGACCTTTTTGTTCCCACTGGAAACAGTGTTAACAAAACCCTTTTTATTGCTGGCAGAGACCTTCTTCTACTATAGATGTAGTCCTGCTACCTTTCGTATACTTGAAGTGTTACCTCAGCCAGGAATAAGAAAGGCTATTTGAATTCCACCTTCTTGGTCAGTCTATATTCCTTGCAACCCATCATTCTGAACACCCTATTCCAACAGAAAAAGTTATTTTCTTACAGCTATCTCACAGCGACCTAGCACCAGCCCTGGTCATTGATGACAAAATAACTCTGCTATAAAAGGCCCTTCTTCCCCTGGTGCTACCTGGCAGTCACAGCAGAAAACAGAAGATGTAGGAATATGCTCCTGGCAGGAACATTCCCCCAATGTGACGTTTCATCCTGAGCCTTTTCTTGATTCATGTTTCTGTGTGAACATTAAAACAGGCAGTCTCTACATAGAGGCCTGTATGTGGCACATATTCCATAATGTGATCATTAAAGATGAGAACTTTTTGGACTTGAGAAGACTGATGTGCTACAAAGCATGACAGATTCTGCATGTAGTCTGAAAACTGAAGTCAGATGGGTAGCCTATAAATAAACATTTTCCAAAGGATGAGGGCTAAAGCAGCAAGAGGAAGAGAGCTCCCTCACAGGTTTCCCCAGCTGCTTTAGGAAGACTCACATTTCAAGAGAAAAGAAATTTAGCTATATGGTTTCTGCACTCAGCACTGGACACTGGCAATCAGGAGATGAAGGTTCACTTCTGATTTGCAATGCCTTAGTGATGTCTGGAATGATGCCAACACAAGTCATCTTAGAACCCTGCACTTCCTTCGTTCCACTTCTTGTCTTTTTTGTTTTCCAGTTTTGATCAGTAAAGTCAATCCATATCAGCACATCAAGCACAGTTCAAATTTGGCTCCTATGTGAGGGCTACATTACACAGTGGGAAGGAAGCAAAGCTGTGCTGGGTGACCTGAAGCTCTGGCTGCTAATGGGAGCCTGTCAGCAGTCTCTGCAAGATCTCCCCCTCTGTGTCACTGCTATGAACACTGAATCCAGCACCATCCTGAGACAGAGGAGTCATGGGACATCTAGGGAACTTCTGCAATGTCCTGCCTACTAATGTCTCCAGAGACCAAGCTCTGTGCTGGAGGAATGATGAGACTTGGTAACATGGAACTCCTGGGACACAGCTCACAGGATCACTAGGTTTGATCATCCTGACCTCAGTGATGACTGTTCTGGATCAGCGAGCTCTCCTGGCTGAGTGCATGGTGTCTGTGATGCTTCTGGTAAACGCACAGACAGTCTGTACATTACACAAGATTGTGCTGGAAAACAGATTCCTTGAAAATAAGGTCATAGTGGCACTTCAGTGAACATAGCTGTAAGTGCACTAAAGAAAATTAATTATTCAGGGGATAGGTTTGATACTGCAAGGTCCAGATCAGTAGCCTTGTCTTGATTTACATTCTGTTTTCAGGTTAGCATTTCTAAATTTTCATTCCTAGAGAGATGGGAGCATAAGAGGCAGCTTTGGAAAATACATACTTTTATGCCACACCCAAATTTTTCATCTTTAAAACCCATTAATTTTACCTGTGTTGCAATGAGGTCTCCATTTGATCATCTTTTATTTCAATATGCATCTGACAGCATTGCCTTTCAGCATTAAGGAGATCTGCTTAAATTGCGACATTTTCACTTTTTAAGAAAGACATGCTTTCTAAAAGAATGTTTATAATTCTGTTGTCTCTTTAAAATGAGTAAAAAAGTAGCTTTGCAACATTTTGTTTTATCATGATAATTCCATATTATGCTAAGATACTAGCAATTATAGTTTAAGCAAAAATGGAAAAACAATATAATTTACATAATCTATCACCATTCTCTTTCATGGATAAATCACAAGACACCAAGGCAATGAATCTTGCGGAAAGGAACAATCCCCATCAAACACTATATTTGTGTGTGTAATATTTTTAATATTTTCTTGTCTTGTATATGAAGATATCAGATTCAATTCTGTAAAGTTTAAAAAACACAAAGCGATTATTCCAAAATCTCACGGGAATCCTCTAAACAAATCAGGTAATCTCAGTGTGCAGCAACAGGGATAGAGAGAATAGCCCAAGATCTGAGTACAAATTCCAGTTTGTTACTTCTCCCTTTAGCTTAATTTACCATTCAATCAGGCCACCTGGTTTGCATAGATGATAAGATCTTAAACACATGGACCATTTCCTAAGGCTGTTTGCATGATACTGTATGCAATAGGACCTGGTTGCTGAGTGCAATAGCTAAGCAGTACTGAAATGTCTGGCCCTACGAATTTGTCAGGAGGTGCTGAGTGAGCCTTGCTGTATTTAAGAAAAATTAGGTAGACCCTCTGGGATTAATTTTTCCTTATCTTCTGAAGACAGTTTCCGTAGGGGAGAACATGGATATGAACTTGTCTCGAAAAAGTACTGAGTGTAAATTCACCAGGGGAAACATATCTGAGGAACAAAATGACGCATATCCACAGGAATGTGAACTCTTGGGTTTCACCTGGGGACTTCCCAAGAGCTGGGATGCAAACGCCTCCGTGATAGTGATCTTGGTCACACAGATAAAACAAGATGACTTGGTTGCATAAGTAAATCCCACCGTATACAATAGAGTCATCCACCAGGAAGCAAATCTTAAAAGGCAGAACTTCAGCAGGACCCTTTGCTATCTTTCCCCACAAAGAAACCAAAAGTGTTTCCATGGGGCCATTAATGATTACAAAAAATGCATGCAGCACATGCCTGCCCGCCTGCTGAGCAGTCACTCAGTATCTGCCAGCATTTACATACCCACTCCTATTCTCTTCCACAGTTAAATCCTCTTTTATAATCCCCTGCTTCAGTGTCACCGTTCTATAGGGACTGGTATTAGGGAGATTCAGGCAAGCAGACTGAAAGGAAAGTAGACCTCAGAGTTAATTTTGATAGGATCTGCATATATCCATGGCCAGTCCTCGCTTCAGAGAGTTTCTGATTGAACCAGAATAAATGGAGAGCTAAAAGAAACAGTATCCAGCCTTATTTTATAGATGGAGGAATGGAGCAGTGCTAAGTAGTAACTGTCAAGTGACTCGCTCAAGATCATAAAAGAGCTCTTGAGCACATACAAATTTAAATTCAGATCGGCCACATATTTAGTAACATATTTTGGCTTAGCACTTTATTGGGTTTCCAGGGGTAGAAAATAGTCTGACTTTTCTTTCCTCTTGGAAAAAAAAAAAAAAAAAAAGTAACTGATAAAACTCATGAAGCCCTAGCAATAGACACAGAACTGCCTACTGTTGAAAGGTTTACAGTATCATCAATTGTTCAAAATTACTAGCAGCTTTTGGCCTAGTATTGCTTTTTATGTTTTCCTGTGAGTACGTATTTATATGTGTGCTAAATGTCATACCTCTGTCTCACATTCCTGCTCTGCTTTCCTTCCTCTCACATGGACTAGCTGAGTGCCCTAAATTTAATTTTCCCCCTTACAAATTGGCTACCCTTTCATGTCAGGAGAAAAAACACCCACTCAGCATAGCTTGAAAGGAACCTGTCTGCAGCTGGGAGGGAAAAGTCGAGGTGCTGTTTTAACTAACTAAATTAAATACAACTAGAGCTCTAAGCATCTGACAGGTTTGATTTGGATGTAGGATGCTGTGAGATAGTGATAAGTGAGTGCTCAGGACCAAAGGGAATTAAAAGGCTGTACTTTGGTTTGATGGAGTCAATCTCTTTCTGTGGTGTATCCATTAAGGACACCGTGCTGGCACATGACACTGTGTATGCCACTTAAACTGCAAAGGACTGACTTCAAAACCCACTAGGCAAAACCCAAAGGCCACAACTGTGACTTTTGAGGTGGGAAAGAGGGAGACCTGCCCAGGGCCGTCCTCAATATCCCCACTGCCTGGGGAAGGAGAAGGCCTCAGCGTGGCCAACGAGACGTCCGGATCTGCTCTGGGCTATCCAGGAAACATCTGTCAAACAACCCAACAAGTGGTTCAGAGCATGAAAGAAAAATCACATTTCTCTGAGAGAAAACTTTTTTTGTCTCTGCAGAGATAGAAATCACTTTCTTCTCCCACTCTTCTTAGGTTTTTAATAGTGCATTAGACAGTAGTTTATGTATAGTCGGTATTCGCTTCCTCTCTCCTGGTATTAGTATTTTTCTTGCTCATGTAAGCCTTTCTCCAGGGAAAAATGAAGATGGAAAAACATTTTTACACATTATGATGCAACTATAAAACCTCGCTTTTTATCAGTGTCACCAACAGGCAGGTGTAATGCCTGAAAATGTCTTTCAACTCAGTTTTCTGAAGAGACTAAAAATGTAAATGAAACTTTGATTTCACAATTAGCACAACAGATATAATACTTGTCTGCCTCTGGTAACAAGGGGAACGTTACTTATCTTCACAAAGCACTACAAACCTCCTCAAGAAAGATGTGGTAGAAGCTAAAAAATGCTACTGAGCTTTGTGATCCTTTGTGTTCTGAACTAGGTACCCAGGAAGAGAGCCCTGGAGGCAGAACGGGTTAAACATTCAATTTTAAGGCTGACTTTTTGCTTTATTTTTTTTAAAAAGTGTTATATTTGTCTCTGTTTGGCAAATTTAAAATATAAGTGCAGGAGCATAGAAATATTGGGTACTAGACGCCAAGAGAATGTTTATTATAGTAAGCAATCTCCTTGAATGTCAGGATTTCTAACTAATATTCGTTAGAAGAGTGAGCACTAGAGTAATTATCAAGACAATTAGTTTGACAATTCTGATTTCCAACAAGCAGTCATTACAGAAAGCTTGGTCTTTTACTCAATTCAAAGTTAATCTTTAATTTTCTTCCTTTTGTGTATATATGCCAATCTGGCATATTCGGTAAAACAGCTCAAGAACATGTAAATACATTTGTTTCCTCATGCACAGAGATGCATATTTATGAACACTTTCTTTAAAATGCATGCAGAGGAAAAAGGAGAAATTGTTTTGAATAACATTTATTAGTTCTTGTACAGAAAAGAATGTATTAGGTTAAGAATAAATGCCACATAATTTGATGATCAGTGCTTTCATAAGGAAAAGCACCAAGTCAGGCTGAGGCTTTACATGCAGTACAGGCAGAATGAAGAGAGAAGCACTACAAAAAAGAGAAAATATCACTCCAAAGATGATGACTGTCCTACCAAATTCAGTCTTCTTTGCCTTTAATTTATTCTGTCTGATTGGTTTTCATTTTTCTCTCCTCGGATGTGAGATCACTGTTATTATCTGTATTACAAGAGCACCCAGAAACCTCAGCTATGATTGAGATCCAACTGTGTTAAAAACTACTGTGGAAAGAGATACTCTCACCTAAAATGGCTTGGGAAATGACAAAGATGTGACTAGGAATCAAACGCCCTGGTTTGTATGCCTGCTTACATGAACAGTACAAACAAATAAGCTGCATTCATGCAATTAGAGCAAATAGAGATTGCAATTATCGCAGTGAAAGCTGTGATTTCAGTGAAACTTCTGCTTGCTTTGGATTGTCAGGATTGTGCCCACAATTGTACTGTAGCTGGCAAAGATGGAATGGGAAGGTGTGATAGTTATCACTTTGGATGCAATTATTTTAGTCTACAACAAAGATAGTTTGTAGTGGATCAGTATAGCTATTTGGTGAAGCAAAGGCTTTTTTAAAAGCATATTGACAGCATGCACTTCATGGAAAAGATTTGTAGGAAGCACTTAATAGTGTTTCTATAAACCAATTCTAGGAAAATGGTTTCCAAGATATTTTATCTACTGCAACTAGATCTCAAGATATTTCTGGCTACCTTATGTCTGAGAGTCGTCATACTATGCCTTAGATAAACAATGAAATGATAGTGATTTGACTTAAGTATTTCTCTGTGGATCTGTATAAAAACAGGCAAAAAAATGAATGGCAACATTTGACATTTACTGGGTCATCTAGCTTTTTAGATGGCCATTATTTTCCCAACAAACTTCATGTTTTGAGCATTAGAAGTGTCAAGACTTCCCAAGATAGAAAACTTTCAATTTTCATCTACTTCCAAACTGCAATCATGACCAAATAAATTTGCAATTTAACCTTTATCGGAAGTGGAAAAAAATGAAAGAACTGAACCTGACAGTGTTCATCCACAAATTATTTTGAAAACATTTTATATACAGTATCCTAACACATGAATCTAAACTTAGGCTCCAAAATAAGTGATTTAGGTTCTGAATAACTTTAATGAAAGTATTTAGAAAGACAGAACACTTCAAAACATCCTTACTTCTTTGGAAGCCTAATTTCAGAATCTAGGAAATCAAATTAAGATAAAAGAATTTGAAAATCTGCATCTTAAGTCTACAATTTTCAAATTCCACACTTCTGTTTTCAAAGCATCCTTACAGGGATCCTGAGATACTGCAGACTGTCTATAGGTGCAGAATGGTGTTTCAGGCCAAACTATAGGGTATTTTAGTGATAGAATTACAGAAAAAGTGGTTAAACTTGTGTAAGACCCCTTGGAGAACTCTTGTAATATAATTGCTCTGTTTTGTTCATTTTATTTTACTTATCTTAAGAAACCAGATAACTAATCATCCTGACCTATTTTGCAAAAAAAAAAAAAAAAGGCAATTATTTCCTTTTTTAAAACCCGAATACCCTTGGTTCCGTCATAGCCTTGAAGCTCCCACAGCAGAAACAGAAGCCTGACAGAAATGCAGAAAATAATGATGAATGAATTAATATAGCGCAGAAAGTGAAATTCAGTTAATAATGCAATATCCAGGTACCATCCACTGTAAAATAAACCTTGTTTTCCATAAGAAATACAACTATAATTTTCCAAAGACATCAAGTAAATATACTTTCCTTATACTGGATTAAACATGATTACAGGAAAAGCAAGCAAATATAGCTAGACCTGAAGTGGCATTTCTCTTTTTGGAGATATTTATCCTTATCCTTGCAGAATTATTCCTCTTGGATGACACAATTGTTCCATTTAGTTTTGTTTTTAGCTGAGTCTCAAATATGCTTGTAAGACAATCATACATTCATTCACTGAGTCCAAATATAGGTTTCCTGCAAACCCAGCAGAACTGCCAGATACCTGTTTGCTTTCCTGTCCATTATTGTCACATATAATTATTCATCAGATGAAAGAACATGCAGGCCTTTGGCCATGTACTGGAAACCCTTGAATAAAAAGTACTGAGCAAGAATTCAGCTACCAGAAATAGTTTAATAATATCTAGATATATATGGCATATTTTATTTTATTCGGTCATGCTGGTACTGTTTCACCTCCTTCATTTGCCAGAGTTTTCTGGTGGCATCATTAAAACCAATTATTCTCTATCATTACTGCCTGCAAGCAATAGCCATACATTTTCTCACTGTAAAAATAATCAGCAGTAACAATGCAATATCAAGCTGCTACCTTTTTAATGAGCTAAGAAATATAACCATTAATTTATTGTAGTTTCTCATGTCACAATAAAAATATATCAATTTTTATTTTATTAAAGAAAAGTCAAAAATATTGAAATTGCTCTAGCTGTAAAGCATAGTAATAAGCATTTGATTGAATTAATTAACATTAGTCGTTATTTCAATGCTCTTGATGGATTAAAGACTATGAAGTCCAGCACAGTTTTATAATTCTTAAAATTATTTTGTAAAATATAAAATCATAAAACTCCAATTAGAAGATTACCTGCCAATTTCCAGTAGTTTAATTTCACCAGTGATAAAAATATCCAGAAATGAGTAAGCAGACAAAGGAAACTAAAGCCAAGATTCTTAAAGGAGTAAAGGTGTCTACTTAAGGTGTCTACAAGTTAGATAACTAAATACCAAGTACTAATGGCCAGATTTTAGATGGCATTTTGATATCTATGGGTACAGATCATTGAGCTGTGCCATTTCAGTGATGCTCATTCAGTTCAGGATATTTTGGGAATATCCAGTTCCGGAACCTCCTTCAGGCCCTCAGTGTCCCTACGTACCATTAAGAACATTAGGCTTTGATATGTTACCACTGAAAACAAACTCATGACTCTAATTAATCATATTATGCAACGTGGAATATTTTCAGTCATAGATCTTAGCTTGATGTGCCAGGGAATAGCGCTGTCTCCATTTTAAAAATGGGTAAATGATGGGATTAGAGATTTCCCAGGCAACAATTCTTTTGAACCAGGACTTTCGCAGTCTCTCTCCGGCAGCATCACTAGCTATCCGTCCTAGCCTTTTCTGAGACAAGTGCCACTGGGCTGTAACACACCGTTTACACCTTCCTTTTCCCCTCCCTTCACAGCTGTTAGATGTATAGGCAAAACCATGCTGCTCCCCAAAGAAGCCCTGAGGCACTGCCCAGGCATGGAGAAGCCTCCATTTCCATACATCACCATGGGGTATACTCAGCTCATTTTAGGGCCTGTGCTGGTATCCTGTCTGGTTAGAAGCTGCCCAGCTGCCCAGGTGTGACCTACCAGCAGAGCAGGCAGGGCAATGCCCACCCCTCTCCAAGCCTCTCTAGCCTACATGTAAAATATCGCAGATGCTGTATTTTCTTGGCAGAAGCTACACACTTGGAGGTTAGGTGCAAGCTGGGGGCCTTGGCTTGCATGGGCCCCATGCAAAGGTTGAGGTAGTGAAGACAGGACCTCCCGCAAACCTTTGCTCCTGCCATGGTTGCCACCTCCCAGTGTGACAGCAGAAGGTAAAATGCAGAGCTCACAGGAGTCTTCATCTGAACAGCAAGAGCTTTTAACCTCCTCGGGATTGTTTTATAAAAGTACTTATTTATCATCTTTGTCTAAAATGAATAAACCAGCAGCAGAAGATAGCAAAAGATATCTCTAATTAAAACCAGTACCTAGCTAATTTTACATAAAACTTTGCTCATTGGGTTTTCATTCTGAAACAATTGCTTCTTTATCACAGATTTATGAGTGCCTGAAATTAGAGCATATAGAAATACTGACACAGCACCTTTGTTCCCAGATTATTGACCTTATAATATCTACCCTATTGAGAATGCTGTATTATATTTTAAGAGGCTTGTCTTCATTGCTGATTATGGCTCACAAGGTTTTTCCATATTCTAGCTGTAAATAAAGTGGAAAGTATGTTTGAAATCTGAAGTCCGTGTATATTTACTTAATCCAATAAAACGGAAAATACTTGTCTTAGCAGTCTAATAGTCTCTTGCAGGAACATATGGCTGTTCCATATTTCATTTACATCCTAGATGTGAAATGCGAGATGCGAAAATGGATTAAACGTTGGCTGATCACCTTGGAACAGACAGAAAGTGGTGGAACCCAGCAATGTACTGAGTCCTTCATGACAAGAGGGGACTGCCCCAGGGCCTCCGCTGTCTGCATATCAGTTCATTCAACCTCTATCAGGTTGCTACCCTGTTATTCCAATTTTCACAGAAGTCCATAGACCATGGCAGAATGAGCAAGAAGGTCAGGCCAGTGGCTGCCTGTAGTGGGTGTCTTTGTGGAAGGGTGTAAATAGGTACTATGTTCTCCCATCCTAGACCTATGCTATAAAGCTATATTAGTGCAGGACCCCACTAATATCTTCCAGATCCCCATTAACATTTTTCTAGACCCACTCCATAAATCTCCTTCTGGCAAAGCAAATCAGTGCATACATTTAGTCAAATCCTATGCAGTTGTAATTCTAAATCAAAAATGTTTTTTTTTTTTTTTCATTTGGTCACTGCCACCACACAGCTCTGGTGGGACAGAAGCACATGCCAACCCTTGGAAACAACTATATTTGGTTCAAAGCATTCCCTGCCCACCAGATATCATTGCTAATCTCAGATTTGTCCAGTCCTTCCTGCATATTAGTTGCTTATTAATCATCAGCATTTCTCTACCCCAGGAGAGCAGGAAGCCTATTGGAGAGCACTGAAGAGAGGAGGGTGAAATTGGCCAGAATCAGCCATAATTTTCTCTGTCTGCTCGCTAGACTTTGGAAAACTCCCATGTTGCCTCTCCTGTCTAGCATTTTAGACACCATTAGCAGTCTGAAAGCTCATTTGGCTCACACAGAGAAGAAGCCCACCAGAGCTGGCAAAAAACTGCTGCCACTATGGGGAGCGTAAAGAGTTCCGCCAATAAGAAGCAGAAAAGGAGCTGATGCACGAGGTGACATTCAACACCAGATCGCTGCATCGCTGCCTCTGCAGGATGAGATTTCTTTTTCTGCTGCTGTTCTCTGTGTGTGAGCTGAAGCAGCAAGCTGGTGGCTGAGGCAGGGCAACGGGGGGAGGCCTGAACCCTTTTTGCTGCCCTAGAGCTGAATTCTGCAGGGCATCGCAGGTCTTTTTGGAGGTCTTGAGCCTCCCCACCTAGGGCAGATCAAACATCTTGCGAGTTTGCATCCTTAAGGAGAAAACATACTCTTTGTTTTTATGATATAAATGTCAAAGAGATGCAGCCTGTTAAAACGTCTTACTGTATTCTGGGTGATTTTACACTGACTTTAATTACTCTCCATCTTCGTTTGAAAGCCTGATTAGCTCAGAAGTCCACATAGAAGCTGCATTTCCCAGCCAGCTGTACGCAGGCCCAAATGGGGGAGGATTTCAAAGACCTGCAAGATACAGAGCAGACAGCAAACTACAGCGGGAGCCTCTTGCATCTGTGTCAATTTAGGACCCAGAAAAAGTAATCACCTTTTCTACTCAGGCTCTGGATATTTTGGCTGTCACAGCTTAGATGTTAGCAATAATACTCTGACTTAAAACTATGCAATTAGGCTAAATATTGAATTTCTGTTCTTTTATGAAAGATGACAAAATTACACTAGAACTGTGTAGCTTCGGATACAATGAAGACGAATACTAGAATTTAAAGTTGTGGTACATACATCATGGTATTCTAGAAAATATGCAATTATTTACTATTCAAATTTTATTTCTCTTATGCCAAGGCAGGTGTGATTTTTGCTCTTTAATGCCAAAAAATCATTTGTTTCACCTGACTTTCTTCTCATCCAGTGCAACACTGAAGCAGAACAGAACTCTAGATCACTTTCAGTTTCTTGAGTCAATCTGGCATATTCTGTCCTTCATGTTAAAAACATTTGACTGAACAAAGAATTACAAGCAAAACAAAGTAATATATTTCTGTTTTGCTATTGCACACAACTTTTTGGGGGGGTGAAAAAATTTTCTAGCAGTAACTCATTTTTTTACATTTATGTTTAACCTAGCTTTGTCTTTCTGCCTTGGATACGAAGCTTGTACCTCTAACAGCCTCTTAGTTCTTACCATTTTGTTTTAGCAAAACATTAAAATATTTTCCTTAAAAAAAAAAAATCTGTGCCGCAGAATTTTTGTCTCTTTATTCTCCTTGTCTACACATCCTCCAGAAGGATCTTCTAGAAGTCATCTGCCTAAAAAAAATCTTAATCCCTGTCTTTGCTCTATATATCTCTCAACTATTGCTTTGTGCATCACACCTTACTGAGAAATCCCTTAGTATAAACCTCTCATTTATTCTCCCTCTGTTCACAGAAGTGATCAGCTTGTAAAAATATCTGTGAAGATGTTTATTTCCTTAAAATACCCAAATACATAAGAAATACTCCGAGAACATCTCTTAATTATTAATAGAGATAGAAAAGCCATGAAATAAACTCACAAAATACTACTTCACTGAAGACAGACAAATCTTCACAAAGAACAGAATTTGTAGTTCAAGTCCCTGTTTCATTCTGTATTTGAGGCCTCATAGCATTGTGGGATAGTTTGGAAGAGAGCAATTGTATGAAAAGACTCAATTCTTCATTTATTTGAATTATTGATTACAAAGACATTCCAAATAAGTATAAAGAGATTAGGAAATAGTGATAATAATGTAATTGTTTTTTTTTTTTTTCTTTCTCTCTCCTAAATTAATAATTTATAAAAGGAGGCTAATGCTCTTTAACTGTCCTATACAAAATGTAATTGCTTTAGGAGATAGCGGCTGTTTGGTCTGGTGGCTTTGCAGCAGTAGCAGACCCTAATACTGACTGAGATCAGGAGTTTATACCAGGCTGATTTTTTTGTGTGTCTTTTAGCAACAGTGGGATGAAAAGTGAACTGGTGAGAGCATTCTGGGTATTCAAAGAGGAAGAGAAAGAAAATGCATTCCTTCCTGGTTTTTGAAAGGCTTCTTCTCCCTCTTATAATGTTGGTTGCACGGATAAACTACCTAAAGCTACCTTTGGATAGCAGAAAATATTAAATTTCTTGTAGTTAAATTTAAGAAAAGGGCCTAAATAATTATGTCAGGGAAAGCTGCCATGTTAACAGTTTATTTTGTTGCATGTGTAAACTAAAGGCATATTTGAACAATTATATTGTCACCATTTACATATTAATGAGCTATAAAAGTGATATGAAACACTGTCAGGCAGCATCAATATATAAACTTCTGCATTTTTAATTAAACTGGAATTATGCAAAATAATGCGATCTTGCTATTAGGCAAAAACAAGCTTCCAAACAATGTGTAGGAACAATATTTTTTCTTAAGTTCATACAGAATATAAAAAGGGTGAGCAATGACAACTGGTGGCTAGTCAGTGTTAGAGAAAAGATTGAGGCTGTAATATCTTCTGCCTTATGGTACCTGGAGTCACTCAAGTAAATACAGTTTCCCTGGTACTAACATCTTGACTTAGTCTCTGCTTGGAGTGATGCAGACACAGGAGCAAGTTACCACTCAGTTGTGTATCAGCTGCCTCTTTGGGTGCTCTCATATCGCCAGCAGAGAGTTAAACTCTCTGTACATATTGGCAGATAAGATGGATACATGGAGGGGTACCATGCTGCATATGACGGTGAGGAAACCGGCTTGGATGGCCTGGACAGGCTTGCCAGGCCCCGATAATCTGAATTTACATCTAGGGCTGACACTGACTCTGCACTCTTCTATTTACTATGAGCAACGGACATCTATCAAAATCTTGTGTAGAGTAAGTGCAAATGAAAGAACACCACAAAACTTGATACAGGTACAATATAGCAGAATAACAAGGAAAATGCATTACCTTATCTTTGCACTCTCATAATGCCTGCTTATCTAAGCCCGATCAGTGTAGTCACCTAAGCCCTTACATGAAAATCAATATTAATAACAAAGCCCTTAGTGGATCATCAGTGATGTTTCATTAACAGCACCTTACTTCTCAGGAACTGAACACTCTGTTTGGAAGGGAACTCCATCAGTTTCTTACTAGAGTAAAGAAACTTTCAGAGTGTTTTTTGGTCCCTATCCATCACCAGACTAAATAGTGAGTCTGGAAATCAGTCCTGCCAGGACTAAACCAAGCTTCCAACATAACTGCCAAAGTTGTCTCCCCAGATCTGTTCTGATATGAATGCTGGAGAAGATAAGCTTGCCTTTGTCACCAGCATGACAGCATTTTATTTCTCATTACGCTTTACAAATTCTAAACCAAACATAGAACTTGGGGAAGGAATTGGACCTGGTGATGCTGAGTTTCTCCAGTTAGCCACTGAGTCGTAACACCATGGAGAATGCTGGTATTGAATCCATTCTCCTTAGCCAACTCCAGCCAACCCAGGCAGACTACTTTATAGGTAAGAAAACCATTGCATATGATGCTCTGAAGCCTCAAGTGTGGAAATGTTGCGCAAAGTGAATTTTAATGGACCTGGGGCTTTAGTTTTTGCTATATAGTATGACAGGACAAACAAGAAAAGAGAAGAGCTGAAGATAATCATTCTGTGACAAAAGGCTTAGTGACAGACCATCTCACGTTTCACATAGGATCTAATTTTATTAAGGACTTTTTTTTAAAACTATATCTTCCAACAGTGTAAATCAAGGCTTCTGTATGGAGATGATCATATCTGTACCAGTTGGTGACACCAGCTGATTATATATCTTATTCCTTTGAAATCTCTTGTGTTTTTTTTGGCCATGAGCTGCAAATCCCAGTGTGCAATCCTGATCCTACTGAAGACAAGAGGAAAGCTCTGGAAGCCCATCAGATTCAGGGTCCTCACACAGAACTTGATGCTTTCAACACCTGAGCCCTCCCTTCTCAAGGTACGATAGATTGCGTTTATGGCCTGTTTTTCCCATAACTGATCAATGTTACAAGGCAGGATACAGATCCATGAAATCCAGACTATATCCTTCTATCTCTTCTTCACAACACATGCTGACTCTCAGTGTCGAAGATTTTAAGCAAGGAACTCAGAAAAACAATCATAGGGTCATGAAAATGACACCAGCATTAAATTGTTTGTCCACTAACCATTTCTGATGATTTCAAACAGTTCCTGTACATTGTCTTGTCTGATGGACATGCTGTTTAAATATTTGGTTAAGACAGGACTTTGCCTGTTCCTGAAGGGAACAAAAGAACATGCATTTGGGTACTCCTCATGTCAACAGCAAAGCTCTCCAGTGTGTGAATACATATTCTGAAGGGCCCTCTAAAGCTGGGAAGCTTAGTCAAACCGCCCACTACCCATATCACTGAATTTGGGAGCATATAATAGCATCCATTTTTCGAAGTCTGATCCATCCATATGAAAACTCACATGAAATCTAATGGTACCAGCAATGAGCAGCCATGGGAGTTGCTTGACTATTGTTGTGGTCTAAGGAATTAATTTGAAACCTTTCTATTCCCAGGGATGGAAATACTAATTCATAACCACAAAGCAGTAATAAAGAAGGAAATGAGTGCATACAACTGCAATAATACACCTTTCAATCCAACATCATTATGAACGCCTTTCATTTTAGGTTCTTTGTGCTTTACAACTTTATTAATTAACAACTTATAAAGAGAAGCAATATACATGCAGAGCTTTAAATGACTTGGTATATGCATTTTGTTTTTCAAGGTGGCTTTTAATAGTTCTTTACAAGATATGCTGGAGCATATCATTGCATAAATATCTTAAACTGAACTAAAATATATTCTTTTTTTAAAGATAAACTTGATACCATATTTTGTGAAAGGTGCCATCTCAAAAAAAGTTGTGGTGTTTCAATTTAGCTGAGATATATTGAAAGAACGGAGGAACCTTGTGCACAAATTTAATGTGTTTTTCAAGGTCTACTGATGTTTGCTATATTTGTTTTTAGCTAGTAAGGAAAATGAGATAGAAAAAAAAGAAAGTTGAGCTGGGTGAACGGTTCATAAAATTAGTTTGAACTTGCATAAACAGGAATGTTATGCATTCCAAACCTCATTTTCCCACGGAATGTTCAAGACTTGCTTTCAGCTACACTATTCTTTGCTATTCCTATTTCATCCCAATAATATTGCCCTTTTTTTTTTTGTGATAACAGAAGACTAAAGTATCTCTTTAATACAGCAATTTTTTCTTTCACCCTACTGTAAAGGAAGAGTCAAAAGAGAGACAATGATGGGAAAGTAATATGAGTATGCTCAGGCTCAGTAATCTTCTGTAACTAAGACTGTAACTAAAAATAACAACAGGAAGTTATTGATGGCAGTGGGAGTGCCAGTATTCTCAGCGATGATCCTTCCAGTGCACAAGGAGCCAAGCCTGACCTAACATTTCAAGAGATTATTCCCAGTTCAACTCATCATATTTTTAAATTGTTTCTTAGCAAACTAGTGACACAATCGATATGAGCTGGCAGTTTGATTACAGCAATCATGAGAAACCTGGTTATGGAGAATAAACCATAACCAGGTTTAGATCTGGTTTAAACCATCTCCAGCTTTCAGATGGAACAATCTCTGAAGATCAGTATGGAGATACATCAGACTGTAGCTGTTTGGTAGATAAATAACAGAGTTCATTTTGCAGGACTATAGGCCTTTTTTCTTGGGCCTAAGATTCACTAATTTCTTTTAAGGAGTCTAACAAACAAATAAAACTCCTGAAGCTTTTCCATCTGAAAAATTACAATTGCCTTGCCAGGCCTTATCAAGAAGAGGACACCTGTGTGAAAAACTAACCAATGCCTTTTCTATAGATGCTGCACCAGAAACAGCATAGAGAAATACCTACAATCCTTATTCTTAAACAGAGGGAAATGAGAAAATATCAAGTAAAAGAGGAGCTGTAAAATTAGGCAGAAGATTAATCCTCTTGATTATTCCTCTGTAAATAAGTGTGGCTCTGCTGATATTAAAGCAAAATCTACATAAATGGAAAGAAAGGTAGCTCATAAATCTTTTGTTTTGATCCAAATACATGAATAGGATGCTTTGATGCTTATGAAGGAAACCATTTCAAAGACACAGGAAAGGATAACTAATAATCTATTTCTGTTTGCAAAATTACAGAAAGTTCTTCTATCACCCCACAATAATGGATGAAAATGTGGTATTTGGAGAAAGTGGTTTCTGAGAGCAGGAAGGATGCAGAGGTATGAAGCAGAAGGTACATCAAATTATGGTACTATTTTCTTTCTGTGTTGCCAGTAATGAACATGTCTCCATCTTTTTCATTGTCTAGAGATTATTTTCTTAATGGGAGGAACACAGAACCCAGGTAAACAAACAAGCAAACAAACACACGAAACCAAAAGAAGTCCATACTTTGACACAGGAAAAGTCTAAAATAATAATTCTAAAATAGTGCTAAGGATTGCTGAGGCAATCTGCTGAAGACAGATGTTTCTGGTCATGGCAACTTGATGTTTAATGAAGAAGAATATTCAGAAGGAGTGGAAGGGAAACATTTCAGGCTTTCTAGTGATGTTTGTTAAAGTACAAAGAATCCAAGTTTGGACTGAGTCCCAAAACTGGGACTAGACCTGTATCCCAAACACTCTCTGATTGTATTTGTATCCTTGCTAGTTTGCAAGTTTTTCATCAAAGAATATCTGATAAGGACAGCATAAAAACATCCACGGCACAATTAGCAGGAATGACAAGCACAGTGGTTATTTATCTTTGACAGAGCATTGACGGTTCTAGGCCCACAGACTAATCACATTTCCAGAAGGAAGCAGGTGTATAAAAAATAATAAGACCCTAAAAGCAGATCCTGGGAGATACCACACGGACTAACTGTCCAGTACTCAAGCTACCAAGGTACCCAGGACAACAACATGGCAATGGATCTGCAAAAAACTTGAGCCAACTTTAAACAACAATGGATAAGTCCACCTGCTCACTCTCCCAGAGAATCCCTCCACATATGCCAGCTGTCAGAAGACTTATTAAGCCTGAAATGAAGCTGTCTCATGGCTACTGCATTGGTTAAAGTATCAAGTCAATCCATCCCTTTGCTGTCAACAGTAAGCAGTAAGAAATAAAAGAAGAAATGTTACGTAATTGAACAGCCCCTTTAGGTTAGGATTCTCTCTCTAGGAAAACACAATCATCTGACATTCAAGTAGCTAACATGTCTTTCAAATATCTAAAAAACAGTTTTATTCACAGGTGCTTCTTGTCCCCTTTGCTACTGATAAGATGCCAAAAACATGCCTGCTCCTAGAAGGAGATGAGAACATTTGAGTGTGTGTGAAATAGAGAGACAGGGAGAGAGAGAGAGAGAGAATGAGAGGGAGAATGAGGGAGAGACCTGGCGAAGAGCAACAGCATCGGCACTCGAGATCATGCTCATTAACTTAGGGAGAAGCATTCTCCACTGGGAAGAGAGAAGGGATATCACCAGCGTAATGATAATCTCAGAGGCAGCCAGAAAGTTTGAGTTCTCCTGTGACTAATGTTGGAGACATGGCAAAACAGCTGCTTTTTATCTAAGGAATGAATTTGAGTCTGGATAACCATGCCCTAACGTGAAACTGAGCTCCATCTGCATTTCTGAGGAGAAAAGTTTGCCTAGATTTTTTGATATGTGGAAAGAAACTTTTTTTTTTTAATATACATTGATTATGTAAATCCTCTCTCTTTATCAGAAATAATAAAAATGTGAACTTGAATCATGCAATGACTGAAGCACGCTGGCTCTAAACACAAGTGTAAATGTTGGCTACACACATTGACTTCACTGAGATTTATATTTGCTCCATTCTGCTCTCCCTTTATGAATAATGATACTTCAGTATGGAAATGAGGAATATTCATTTTAGTGTTGTTGAACTGGAGTTGACATAAGTAACTTCTGATAAGCTGTGCAGATAATTAGTTGTCAGCTCATTTTCTTAGACCAGGATGAATACTAAAATAAGTACTGTGTATAGAATCAAAGGAAACACCTAGAGTTTCCTAACAGGAAAGCTCTTGTCCAGTACCCAATACCTCTTCTTAAACATTAATAACATTTCACAGAAATGTTTCTCCACCCAGATGGACATCTGTAAGAAGAAGGAATTTATTTAAATTAGAAGAAAATTATTAGTTAGCAAGGCTCTAAAAAAAAATCAATTCTGTTCTCTCAAAATTATGTCTTTTCAATAAAAAAAAAAGTGAAAGCTTTCTAATAATATTGATTACTATTGTTACACCATGAAGGAACAAGCTATCTACTCATGCAAATTAGGAGAAAATTAATTTTCAAACTCAGAAGACTTACATGAAGTATGATTCTACTCTAGCACAGGAACTGATTAGGAATCTCTCATTTATATGTTTTCTTCAATACTCTCTCTGCAAAGTGAAATCAAGATGTGTGGTCAGTCATGGGAACTGCAGGACAGCAACTTCTTTGTCTGGGACTGCTATAAGGCTTATGTATTGTTCAGTTTCTTCCTCAATCACATGAGACAGAGTTGTATGCTCAGCAAATTTGCAAACGATCGCAAATTAGGAGGACTGGATGGTACTGCAGAAGGACTACTACTCTGTCTTAACACAGAGAGGACTAAATCAAGAGATCTTCAATAAGAAATGAATAGTTCTGCAATGAGGGCAGGATTGCTCACTGGGAAGTGACTGTTTGACTAACAGCCCTGATGAAAAAGACCTGTGATAGTGGTGAACATCAAGCTGAATGCAAGCTGATAGTGCGCGCTAGTCAATAAAGCAGAATGCATATGGGGCTAGCTCTAGAGGAGCCTGGCTAGCAGGCGAAGATAAGCTATTACCCACTTCCCCTTGGTGCTGCAAAGCTAGGGCTGGAATATAGTGTCCAAGTTTGTGTCCACTTGGTTTAAGAGGTATGCTGAGAAACTAGAGAGGGTCCAGCAGAAGGTCATAGGTGATTAAGGCCTACCGCCTAAGACATCAGGGGCTTATTTATTCTGGGGAAGGGAAGTCTGAGGAGTGATCTAGTAAGAATTTACAACCATGTGACAGGAATCCAGGAGGACGACAGTTAGGGAGGATCAAACCAGAGATTAGGAAAAGCCTTTTCCCTGTGGGAGAAGTGTTGTGCTGGGATAGGTTGTCAGGGAGCTTGTAGAGTCTCCATCTAGATAAGGACATACTGACCTGATCCAGTGATGCTGACAGTGTTGTTTCAAACAGGAGGCCCCTCATGGTGTCTGTTACAATCACTATTGCTGTGACTTTATGGTTTTATGAAATATGCCCTGACTTATAATAGAGAATGTGTATAACAAAACCCAGACACAAGAGCCTTCTGAATGTGCTGTACTATCATAGTCAAATACAGCTTCACAATTAACATGGTTAAGTGAAAAGGCATTTTGATACCAGAATATTTAAACATGTTGTATCAGGGATATCAACATGGCTCAATGCAAAAATTCCAGAATGCTTCTTTACTCCACATTTTTGAAATCATTATTTTCAAAATTCCTCAGTAAAACATTCACAAGAAATCCAGAAATAAACAAATTCTTTTTAAAAGCTCAGTTCTGTTACACTAAATGTTTCCCTAATGTCTTCTAATTTACTGCAAAGAAAGAAAATGACAGGAATTTTAATAGCTCTAGTGTGAAGCCAAGTGAAAACAAGTGATTTCCGTTGATATATTTGAATCTGAAATATCAAGACAAAATCCCCCAAAAGTGAACATATATAACTGAAAGAAGCCTTGACAGAATTGCCGTTGATCAGGACAAGCACATTTTCATGGAACTGATTAATATTACATAAAAGATGTTCAGGATTTATTAAATGCAGTGATCAGAAAATTTCGTCTTTGTATTTTAAGTGACATATCTCTTTCCTATTTTTAGAATCTATTTTTCTTCTTGATTCCTGCCTCCTGAATTCCCATTTATACTAGAGAGTGGCACTTTTGTTGACACTTACAGATACATGAAATGGAGAACTTCATTGACTACTGAGTTGCATTGAAATAAATAGCAATTTGGTTGCATGAAATAAAATTATACAATTAAATTATATCGATTTTAATTGGAGGTGAAAACTTAGCAACCAAGCTGGAAATTAGTTGTTTATAATCTAGATCATCCAGTTAGGGAAGAAAAATAACATTTAGTAAGGTAGATGATCAATTACTCTGCTGAATAGAAGAATACTAAATGAGCAATATTTAATATTCAGCCAAAAAAAGATAAGAAACTGAAACTAGACTAAAAATCTGTAAGCACAAATTTTCTAAGCAATTTAAAAATATATCTTGAATATTTACAGGTGTTCCACTTCACTGCAACTTGGGTTGCAGTGTTTGTCTTTCGTATTTTGATACATACATACATAGATTTGCCATAAATCAGTATGCAATAAAGAGAACAGTGAGCTTTCCAAACAGGGCATGAGGGGTATTTTAGACTCCTTGATATAGTGATTCACTGTGCAGTGCTCTGCCTACCCTACCATGGCACTTCTCTAATTCAAAAGTTTTGTTAAAGATGCTGGTATTTACATAAAGATATGAAATTCAGTCAGTCTTAATGGAAAGAAATAAATTGTGCAGCTCTAAAGCTGGAAGATGGTTGGTGCAGAAAGATGCAGCCCTGGTAGGAGCCTTTGCAAAACAAAATAAACCAAGACAAAGCAAAAGCAAAACCAAAAACAAACAAACAAAAAGAATAAAAATAATCTTGGAGAATTTATCCTTAACATTGGGGTCCATGGTTAATTCAGAGCATTCAGGGCCAATATCATTCCTTTCCTTTTCTCTGTGGAAGCTACATCTACTGTTTCCACTATTCTGACAGGCCACTGTTGGGAATACCAACTTGTCTCATGTTTTTGATGGCACAGCTTTACTGTCATTTTAGGGACCAAAATGGTCAGTGGAAGTATTGTTGATTGCGTTAATAAGGCAAGAGAAAAAAACTGTTTCATTCCTGTCATCTGAACATGTGCAGCATGGTGATCATAGAGCCCTGCTCTAACAGGTGCCTATTTTAAATGGATTATTCAATTTATCTAACCAATTAAACCAGCAACCTGCCCCCCAAAAAACAAACAAACAAAAAACAAACAATCAAACAAACTAAACTGCTAAACTAATACAGTTATTCAGACAGTGGCAAAGAATTTCTGAGAAATACCAAGGGCAAGCTAAAACAGTGAGACTGTAAATTCCATAAGGAGACAAGTCAGTGTGCCATCCTAGCCAGAGCGATCGTGAAAAACCCAAGTGACTGGTGGACGAGTCCGGGAAGAAGAAAAGCCTTTTAGTCTTTGCTGACTAGGGAGCAGAGGGAAAGACAAGGGAGACAAATGCCAGTTATATTGCTGAGAAACGTGTATTCCAGCTCATGGAGCAGAACTGGGAGAGGCTCCAAAGGGACATGTCTGCCAGTTCTCTTAGCAGGAGTAGAGATGTTAAATTATGGTCCCAGAAAGAGATAAAATAGAACAGCAAGAAAGAGAAGCAAAATAAATAATTTAGCTCAGTGTGAAAAAGATGTTTTTAATGTCACATTTCCAATCATTGAACTATTTTGGCAATGCCTTCTTTGGCTTCTTTGTCACTTCTAAGATAGAGAAGAGCTTATCTCCATGGCAACACATTATATTTAATGTAGAAAGGAGAATCTATCTATCTATCCATCTCAGCATCTAGGCCCATTAAAGCTTATTAAATAATAACCTACAGAAAGAGGGGAATAGGGACACATACTGAAGCATTTGTTCAAAGAAAATAAAACACACTAGTAGATACCAACTAAAAGAGGAGTATTATATATATTCAGGGTTTGAAAACAGTATCAAAACAGATTTTAAATAGGAACAGCTTTCTAGGCAGTGCAAAACCTGTAGGTCCGATTGGTAATCTAAATGTGGTGTGTAAGGGAGAAACGATGCTTTGTGTCATATAGGAGTTAAGCTAGTATGAGCACTCCAAGGAGAGTTTTCTGAAGCTGGAATCCAGGCAGTGGAATGAATCATACGGTGAATAAGAAAACAAATGATCACAGGGATGGGGTCACACCAAAGCGAGGACACCTAACCTGGTGGTGAGTGACTTTGACTTGTCCTGAATTAACTATGAGTGGAAGGCATTTAGTGCTTACAGGAACAGATCCATAAATCTGGCTAGTGCATAAAATGCACCAAGGTAGCTGTAGGAAGAGTAGCTCATAAACTGTAAACTCAAAAGAACTTGGAAATCAACAGATTCTGTGGTTATGTCATGCAATCAGAACAATTTGTCATGCGCTGGGCAACTTATATACACTAATCAAGTTCTTTTAACCTGTTCAAGTTATATGATAATAAGCTACTTGCTAATGGTTGCATGCAGGGGGTGACAAGTGCTTCTGCTAGTGTCAGGCCAAGCGCTAGCGTCCTATGATTGGCGAGCCCAAAGCCTTGCATTCCAGTGATGCTCCAGACCCACAGTCACTGCCATGTGCCACAGCACCTGCTAAGTGTTTTTACGTCCAGAAAGTTTAGAATTTGGGTAAGGTTAAAATGTGCTCTCAATCTGTCTACTCTGTTTTGTACACCCCTGGTAACCAAAGGACATGAAAATCAATCGAGAAGGTACTTTGTCCACTTGGTTCATTTCTGCACACTTCATTAATGAAATATCTTTGGGCTTCATCTTCACAACAGGCATCTAGACAGAAATGAAAGTAATAAAATGTGCAAACAATGTTTTTGTTCAAAGGAATTCACTCATGTTAAAAGTTAACTGAGCAGGAAAAGAAAGAGAATAAATGGAAAAAAGAAGATGTAGTAGAAAGTGAATCATATTGAATCTTTTCTTGAAACATATAAATTGGTGCTTTATATTTATATTTGTAGAAATACATTCATGAATATGTATATTATGCCTCTACACAGTCTCTATAACATCTGTCTGCACTCAAAGATGCCCCTCACACGAAGCTTGGGTGATTTATGCCTTAATGCTGGCACTTCGTGTCTGTCCACATTCCTCAGGTCCCGTGATCAATGCGTGTGAGCTGAGCACCTCAGCTTATAGACCCATATCTGAGACTCACTAGCAGCTGTAAAAATGTTGGCTGAAATGAGGGGGAGGCAATTATACCAAAATCATTGTCAGGAATAAGTAGAATATGCGATTCTATAGTGACTGCTCCAATTAATAAAGCATTGTAACATACTCAGCAGATTAAATCAATACCACCTTAAGACTGTTTTGTACTTAAATACAGCCCACGTTATCTAACTATGTACCATTATAGACATAATTCTATGCAGTAAAAATGTGACCTTTCCTTTAAATCAAGACAATAATGCATTGACTTCTTCAAAACTCAGTCCGTATGTTAGACCATAGTAACTCAAAAGACATACTGTATTTTCTGTGTCTGTCTATAAATGCTCTATGAAATTAATCTGTCTGAACATGAAAAATTTTGACATTGGGGGGGTCAGAAATGTAAGTCACTGTCCACTACTACTATCATCCTGTTAGTACTCTTGCAATTTATTTAGGAATTTTTAAATGACAATATTAATACTTACAGTATTCTGCAGACTGCTGAAATAATATTGCCTTCCTTAGCTTTTCACAGCTGCTGCTCTACGTAAAAGCAGTGACAATCAGGATACAGTATCTCTGAAAGATCTTGCCTAAAGGACAGTGTTTCGATGGAGCAGGGAAGAGAGATAGACACTTTTTTTTTTTTTTTTTTTTCAATTCTCTTCCTTTGGCTTTTGATTTGTTAAAGGAAAAATGTCATTATTCTTCAAAAAATCGCAAAATCATTTATACCATTTATTCCTATTTTAAAAACAGCTCAAATAATCTGTGTGAGTCTTAATGAAGTAAGAAAAAGAAAATCTAGTAGTGATATTACTATTACGCAATGGTATCATAAAATTCCACCGTACAAATATTAGAAAGGTTTTTATCATTTTTTTTGAAAGTATCTAACTTCACAAAGAAGGGTTTCTATTTTGATACATTATTCATTAATTAATCTTGACTACTATTTTGAGGTATAGTGCTATTGACATTAATAACAAGCTGATGGGGAGCAGATAAGGACCACCTTTAGCTGACCACAGGTCATCATTCTACATTTCTTTATGGAAAACAAAGAGTTGAGTAAGCTCAAGAGATTTTCTTGTACCATAGTTATGCTATTTCCTGCATCAGTATTTTCATTAGCGTCCCTAGAAAAATCATGTAGCAATTACTACTTTCAGTCTCGTTTCACAGAATAATAAAGTACAAATCCTTTCCCAAAAGGGAATGGGGCTCCCTGAGAAGCGAGAATGAAGTGGCTTTCACTGCTGACATGCGCGTCCTCAATAACTCTGTTACTAAGAAGAGGTTAAACCACGCTCTTTAAGGTCTTAAACATATCTATGTGCCTCATCTAGAGAAGGTCAAGGGATAGGTTGCCTGGTAGGGTCATGACTGGGAGCTTGCTCCTAGTCATGAGGAAGATGCAGTAACCTCCCTGCAGTCATAACCCGGCAAGCCCAGAACCGAAGGACTTGCTCTTTTCCTTTCTCCATTTCTTTAGAAAGAGATGTCCAAGGCTGGTGTCACCACCCTGATGGTGGTGGGGTTGGACAGCTCCTGCCTTCCCCTGGCTGGCGGGCGAGGAAGAAAAGCAATATACAGCATTTTGTCTCAGACCACACAGCTAAAGCCATGCTGGTCAGATCCAAATAGAGTCTGAGTACTAGTGGAAATATCTGACTTGACATTTTGATGTGGACAGATGTTCGGTGACTGCCTCTGCTGCTCTCCTCCAACCAAGGAGAGAGGACACAGGCAAGACAAAGGACTTTGTTAACGGCCCCTGTGAACAGGCCTAGAAAAGCAGCACGACCTCTTTCTTTAACAGATGTGTTACACTCTAGGAAAAAAAAAAAGAGAGTTTGCTTCAGTCAAACTAGATTAATTTTCCTTTAGAGCTATTTTAGTTTGCTTAAGGCATCCTAAGTACTCTGTATAAATGAATTAGGAATGACAGTTTCTCTAGCAAGGGGATAGGTGACCATGTTCTTTTCTTGTACAGCACATACTTTGCAAGAACAAAGAACAAAAAGCAGCATGTTATCTGTACACGTGTTATTTAAATGCTTCTCTCCCCTTACTTTGTGAGAGCTTAACATTCCCACTGATGTGTGGAGAAAGACTTTGAAATATAAAAATAGCACTTCAGATAACATAAAATTACTTTGCAGCAACAAATACACACACCTACCAGTCTATAGATGTGCTAAGCAAAGCACAGCGGAATTTTATAAACAAATTTACAGTGTGTCAAAAGCTTCCACAAGAATGTAGATTGAATAATGCTCTGTAATAACAGTACCTGCTTCGCAGTGCTCCACAATAGCTGGTCTCTGCTGCAATACAGACACTGGTGCACAAGGAAACAAATCCTAATGCCTTAAATCAGAACCTTTTTTGTTCAATAATTTTCAACGTGATGTACAATCTTTTTCATGACTTGGATAGACACACAGGAATTAAACTGGATTTTGGAAGGATGGAATATATTTCCTAAGTAAAATCCTGTTTAGCCTAAAATATTGAATAAATATATAGTCTTAACTCCAAACATTTAGTTCAATGTCAGAAGAAGTGCTATGGTCTGCCACAGGCCACATGAATCAAGTTATCACACTGATTCTGGTTCAGCGATGTGGACTGAAGAACAATTTCCAGTTTTGCTCCTTTTAAAGCAACTGAAGAAAAACATCTTCTTCTAAGAACTCTACAAACTTCTAGGAAGCACTTATGTGCCCAGACTGAGGTTTACCAGCTGCTACTCCGATCAAGAGATTTGGATTTCTTGTGGTTGATGCTTTAGTTATGGAGGTATTCTGTGCACGAAGCCGTTGCCTGAGGGACCTGGGAGGTTAATAAAGGGAATTTTTGCCCCAGAGATGTGTGATTCATGCCTGGCTTAACAGACAACAGTAAATGAGTTTGGTGGTCTCAAACTAGCCCACAGGCTCACTGGAAAACCCCAGAATCATTTTAAAGGAGTTTACAGTATCTGAGATTTTCAATTCATAAGACAGCTAAGACTGGAATAATAGGGTTATGTTTCAGGGCAGGATGAGAGGCCATTAAGTAATCCTAGTATATTATTAAGTAATGCAAGTTTAAATACATGTGCATAAAATGTCTGGAATTAAATTAAAAAAATAATTTAATTCCATTACGAGTTTAGCTTTTGACCAAATAGTTGCAAAGAAAAAGGGAAATAGTCTTTCTCATATAGTGCTGAAGACAGTGTTATTTCACTGCCTATGTAGTGATAATGTATCGTTCCATAGGAGCTGGAATATCATCAGGAGCTGGAATATCAATATCAGTGCAGTGGAATGCAGTGTTTCAGAAGTGTCTGAAGAAGTTGATTTCATAATTATTCTTATAAAGATATTTAACTTGTTCATGCCAAGACATGAGGCAAGTTTTGAGTCTTTTTGTTAACAACGGTGTTTGAGCATTTTTCTTTAGGTGAGGCTAAGTATTTAAAACACTTTGTGGACTGTTCCTGAAACAAAGCAAGCTGTACAATAGCAGTATCCCATAGATCTATCACCTTCTGAGGGAAACTCTCAATTTTAGTGCCAGGTTCCTCAGCACTGAGCATCACATTAGAAACCAACTATATGGAAACAGAACTTGTAAGAAATCATCCCATAACAATTTCAATATCCTGTGATTCCAGTAACCTCCAATAATTAGTGCTTTTTCTCTTTCTATCAATGTACATAACAAACCGTTCACATTTGTTTTTCTATCCACCAAAGGGACAGGAACAAGGCTCCAGTACATTCTGCCTTTGACCATAGCTTTGCCTAGATCCCCCAGTGCTGCTCTGGTGCGGCCCTAAGTTTACCAATGAGGATCGGAATCTTGGACAACGAGAAGTGGAGTTCAGACCAGTCTGAGGGCTATCACCAGGCAGGTGTATCAAGAAACCCAACAGACTGTGGTACATTTTCTCTTTATAAAGTATAAACACCCCACATGTTTATGGATGACAGTGGTATCAAGCAGGGTGTGAGGGAGAGAGATGAAGGGAGCGACAAATAGACTGTAAATTAAAATTAACTGCATCAGAAACTTGAAGGAAAGATACAAGTTGGGTGCTCTGTATAGAAAATATCTTATTGCAGTCAAGCCTGACCCTGTTCCTTGAAAAGCATTTCTCTGATTTGTTCAGGTCACAAGTGGGATGGAAATGAGCCTCCGTATTGCTTCTTCACACATCCGGATTTAATAGACTTTTTTCCACTGATAAAAGACCACTAATGAGTTCATTTTCAAGCTATTAAATTGGCTAGAATAGCTAGTTCTGCTGATGATTGCGCAGAGACCTGACGGTCACAGCGGGTTTTGTCTTTGGTTGTTAACCCTTTGCTGTCTGAGTATTGAAATATAAATACTTCAATAGAAAAGGAAGGAAAACTAAGCACAAGAGACCTTGGCACCCGGATCCCATGCTTTCTTTGTTCTTGTTCTTCCATTTTGCAACTACACGTGCTTCTCAGATGCATGTAAACAAGAATACTTGCCTCCCAGACAGTTCTTGTGCTTGTTCTTTGTACCAGTAATACTTTGCATGATCCAAACAATTAGAAGAACATTTACAATGGCATTTGAGTTTGATTCTGGATAACAGCAGATTTCACATCTCTCTTCTTTCACTCAAATGTTTTATTTTAGAGAGTTACAGTTTCTTCCAGGAACTCACACATGTTTTTTTGCTGGCCTGGAATTTGTACTCTTATGAAATGCATTCATGGGATGCCTGGAGTTACAGAATCCAGCCTAAACCGTAAGAGGACAACTTATTTCTTTCACTGTACAAATGAATGCAATTAAAGAATCATTAGGTGATTTCTCTTTTGGTTTAAATACACATCACTTGCTTTATCATGCAATCTATCAGTCTTTTTAAAGGCAAGCAATTAGCTACTTAGCTGCTCAGTAGTGTAAACTCTGCCCTTCTCAATGCTTAGGGGGGTCATTTTCTAAATAATGTTAACAACACTTGCTTTCCTTTGTTCAGAGGATTGCCTAGTGCTGTTGTGTAAAAAACACTGGAAATGGATTTGACCTCTCTCTTTAATACTACAGAGCACTAAAGATTTGTCACTATGGAAAATTAGTTACACTCCTGCCTTTCAATATTTATCTATACCCTGCACCTTTCCACTCCTTTTCCCTTTCCATTACCCCATCATTACTTCTTGCTGGATGCTCCCAACTTTGGTGCTGGAAGCACCCACAGCAGCACGAAAGCCATCAGCTCAAAAAAGTGCTCAACACTAGATACACCAAGGAAGACCAAGGTTGACATATGAAAAGTCCTATGTTCCAGGTATTCTACATGAGTTAAGACTGTGGTATGCATTGTACAGTCATGTGATAGAGCAGGAAATTCCCCCACAGCAGAGCTGGATCTTGGTGTTTTATTAAAGCAGATCAGATAGTTGATGTTAATGTCTTTCCCACCCAGCCCCCAGGAAAGACAGCCAGGAGGCAAGTTTTGATCACTGTTCATTCACACCCCAGTGTGCTGTATCAGGCACAATGACTGCAGATTATATTACATACTCGATACACGCATTATATTACATATTACATTCTATTAAACAACTGAAACTGTTAAGATGTTAAGACTGAAATTGTGCTGCTGTTAGAGGCAAGATCGCATGCTCGTTCTCTCCAGTAGCACCGAGAATCCCAAGGTTTAGATTTTCTTCCCTACATTCCATCAGGTCTCTTCTGACTGAGTGGGTTTTCATCATGAAATGAACACAAAACCTCCCAATTTTTCCTTCTTAATGGGACTCTGAGCAGGTATATCTGACTGTCTCTATGCTTATCTTCTAACCCTCTGCTTTACTCAAATCTCTGGATTTATAGTTCTCCTGAAGAACTTTCCTTAAAGAGATAGGGATTATGTCTTTGGACAGCAGAAAAGCAGCAAAAAATCAATGCTAGCCCCTCCGTTACGTCATACAGAATTATGCATTTATGCTCATTGAATGTGTCCATTCAAGCTTAACTGATGTTTTTACAGTCAACCTGCCTTTCCAATGGTACATCCCTTGTTTAACATTAAAGAGAATATAAAAAAGATATGCTGTCATTTGGAATTTAACATTCATATGGCCTTTGTTCTTTACTGACTTTAGCTAATTCTCATTTTCTTTTCCTGTCCTCTCCCTCAGTGACTGTTAGACCACTGGCAATCTTTCACCACTTTTTACCACTTTTACCATTATCAGAGTCCAGACAGCTCACTGCTTATGAGTTAGAGCACTATCATGACTGAGTTTGCCTATTCCTAAGCTAAAAAAAAAATCGTTTCCAGACAGCAAAATAAAACTCTGTCTTCCAGAGCTTCACATTGCTATGTTGGGACTATGTCTTGGTGATTTTTATGTGAAAAGGCTCATGTATCATTGCACAGAACATGCTGTGTGTTTTGCAGGAGTCCCAATGGCAAAACAGGAGGGCAGCCGCACTTGCCTGATTGCTCCAGCTGCCACACAGGGAGATATCAAATGCACAGAGAGATTGTATGAGGTCCCTTGAAACGGCAAGACCTCCGTCTTCTTTAGTTGAGAATGGCATTCATAAAAATGTAGCCTAGGTTGGGAAACATCAGAATAAGGTCCTTCATGATATTGTGATCCCAGCCCAATTGCTTGACTGGTTGTACTGGGACTGTAATACCACCAGAGTGTGTGGCAAGTCTCCAGCCACAGATGTCCCGTGGGACCAGTCAAAGGAGAGAGCAGCAGGTACTAAACACAGGGGAAAAGGCAAAGATGTCACGTAATATTTCAGATACAATGTATAACAAACAGATTATCAGGAAACTTTGGAGAGAAACACCAGACCTTGAAATATCTAAACATGTCATCTAAAGACTTATATCAAAAGACCTTTGAAAACGTTTGTTTTCAAATGTTATCAAAGAAAAAAGCATAGTTAAAGCCTGCACATCCTAAGAGATGACATTTTTTGAAGCTATTTTTTCTTGTTCTGGTTTTAGCTATACATGGAAAGTATCCATAATATCTCACACAAGTGGACTACACCTCATCTGAAATGGAACTGTCACACAAGTGATGTGTCAGTGTCACAGGCTATTTGTTTGACTGGACACATCCTCTCTGCCTATAGAGAGCTGGTCAAAGCCTGGAAGCCTTACTGGATTGAAGAAGTATATGAAATTATTTTTTACTTCCTCAAATCAAATCTTTGTTCGGAAATCTAGTTCATTTTTTTAAAGAGACATCAGAAAGTGGCTTTATCTTTTTTTTTTTTTTTTTTTTTTATGGAAAAATGTCTTATCATTTCATTTCCATCCTAAAGTCTCACTTGTTGGAATAAAGTTATTCAATTAAATTCTATTTTTAAGTGGAAAAATCTTGTCTTGTAAATGGGTACAACAGAGTCTCAATATCTCGACCATTTTTCATGTTCAGTGCCCTGTCATCATTAAGATGATGGTGACCTTATTAGGAACATGGGAACATGGTATCACGGAATTTCAAATTCAATTATGATAATAACACCCTTCAATTAATATATGTTAAAATTTTGTGATGCTTGATGGCATACATTTAGAGTCTGTCAATATATCTGTTCAGTTAAATCTCATTTTCTGAGATGACACAAATTAGTTGTTGATAATTAGTTGAGTCTGGAATTTATCCTGAAATAAGTAGGTACAGAAACAACCGTTTTCCTTAAAAAAAAAAAAAAAAAAAAAAAAAAAAAGAAGAAGAAGTATAGGCCTTAGATCACACTGTTATTTTAGCAAAAAGAAATATACTAAGTCCTATACTAAGTCCTATACCTTATACTATGCAACTATATATATACTACACATAAGTACTATGCTAAGCAAGAACAATTCAGCAGAAATAAAACAGGTTGCTTCTTTTCTAAAGCTTATGGAAGCACCAGTTTGAAAAAAGAACTGTCTTTTTTATCAGAAAATATATACTAGACAGAGGATAATCCTGGTATACAGAGAAACTCCAGTGAATTACACTGAATGAGCTTTTAAAGTTGATTATACTGCATTAAAATTCTATATGGACACTTCTAGAGTGAAACAAGATAAATCCAATGAAGATCACTTTAATGCTAAATAAAGGATTTAAATTATATAATTAACAATTCAGTTTAAAGTAACGTCTTTAGATAAGTTGGATTTGATTTTTGAAGTGTATATGTATAGACACAATACAAACCACAGTTCTCTCAGTGCACTATAGCATGGAAACCTCTAGCAGGTGAGGAAGATTTCTGTCTCCATGACAATATTACTTAGACTTTCTGTTGGGATTAAATGCCTTTTTTAGCAATCAAATATCAGAGAAAGAATATTTAAGGTAATGGTTAGGATTTGAATGTCTTCCTAATCCAGAGGCCTACAAGTGCAGACCAAGGCTGTACAACTTCAGAGTTTAGCTACCAAATTGCATGCAAGGTAAAACTCAAGAAAGAAACAAAAAGTAAAGGTCAAAAAAAGCAATGACTGGGAAGGACACTGCCATCAGAGCAATGTGGCTGTTGTGACTAGCCGTGGCTCTTTGTCATCCAACAAATTATTCATCACCATCAGTGTTCAACTGTCCTGTTGGGCAGCCCCAGTTCCCTGCCACTGAATTACAGATTAATATCACATTCCCTCTAACCAGTCAGATTGTACTTTGACTCCAAGTCAGTTCCTAACCATGGTTACTATAAAATCACAAAAGGAAAAAAAAAAAAAAAAAATCATGGTAATGCAATGATTAAAAAGAGACATAGCCCATGTACCGATGCAAGATTTAGCTTCCCATGCTAAAGGCTGCTGAGAGCTAGTGCTTCTTTTCCTCTGGACTTTTTGAGGTTTTACAGCTCCCCTTTGGCATGATGCTGCTTTTAAACCATAACCAGGCTGGATTGCTCCTGATGAACAACAGGGAAAGATGATTTTAAAAATAAACCACAAGAAAGCCTAATAAACTTCATTTGCGTGTAATCAGCATGCATTTCCCACAAATTCAGTGCCCAGGTAACCGGAAAAGAGAAATGACTTTTAAAAGCAGATGTACTTTCTAATTATTGTTGATTTGAGCAAATTATTAACACTTACGTGTTCCCAGGTTTACAGTAATGTAATCTCATTTGTCTACCAGGTGATATCGGATTGGGACAGCATCTTTGGTTTAGTTCTCAAAAACAGAGTTTAATAGAAATAACTCAAATTAGGTAAACTAGTCTTATATGATTAGCACATTATGCCTTCCTGCACAAAACTAAAAACCAAGATAAGAGTAAGACATAGCCTGCTCTGCTACTGCAGCAGGGAGGAATAAGCACAGGGAAGGCAGCACAAAACCAGAACTGCAGTGGTTACACATGTGCAGAGAACACTGATATATTCAAGTAGTTTATTTCTCCAGGCTTACAAATTTGATTACCATGGAGTACAAAGCTATTAAAAATCTGACCTTTCTGTACTGTATGCTTGGCAAAAAGCCAAATAATAACTTTGCTTGACTTAGGTAGTATGATAGAGTGCCTATTCAGCTGGAAATAAAATGACTTTTCTTTTAGAAAATTATACCTGGAAGACTAAATGTCCATCATGAACATAACACACATATGGAGCCATTAATTTAGACTCACAGAAGTCACTGTCATAGAAGTTAAGGGACATTTTTCTATGTGAGGCAGAAAATGATGTAAAACTCTGTTGCTTACCTGGCATTTGCTCTCTGGTGGGGAGACATGAAACAAATACTGATAGTAAGTGGTAAGAGCAGAAAAAATATATGCAAAACCACAATATATCACTAGTAACTTCTTGTTTTGAACAAATAGTTCTCTTTTTATATGTCTTATAGTGATGTTACCTAATTGATTAAATAAATATTCTAATTTTCATTTGAAATAAAATAAGTAAGAACATACAGTATTACTGGAAGAAAAAAAAAAGACATTTTAACCCATTTGCATTAAGCTGCACATCTTCAGGATTGTGCTAGAATATTAAGTGAATGCTTACACAAGCACACAGTTTAATTTAAAAATATATATTCTCTGTATAATTCCCTAATTTTCCATGGATAAACAATCACTTTTGATCATTGTCTGAAATCTTTATAAAGTTCATAAAAGCTAGGGAAACTTTTACTCTAGGATCATTTATGAAACAATACTTGAGCTGCTGCCTAAGTCAAAATAAAAAAGTATGACACCAGTCTTGCTTCCACTAATATTAATGTCAAAACAAATAAATTTCAATCCATTTAGGACTAAAATCAAAAGGATACATGAAGCATAAAATGTCTGGACAGTCTTTCTGTTTTCCATAGTGTTGCATTTAATTCTACTTTAGTAAGATGTCTGTCAGGAATTTGCATTTGTAATACTATTTAAACTAATTTTCACCTCAGCTAGCATTTCTTGGATACAAAATATTTAAAATTAGATACACACAGAACTCTGAAGTAACAGGTTTAGCTATTTTAGAATAGCTGAACAGAAAAATGATTCAGAGTTTATAGTGAAGAAGGAGAGAGTATACAACGCATTTTCATACTTAACAAATGTCCTTTTGTTCCTGTTATTGCCTATTTTCACCTAGCGACAGCTCAGATTCCTTAAAATGTACATATATGCTGATCATAACTACAGGCATAATGAAAATGTTTTATAGAATTAAATCTATCAGTACAATGTTTTATGGATTTTATTTGATGTAATATACTAATGAATGCAATAAAAAATAAGGGGACAGAAAAAGGTGGGCAATGGGAGAAAAAATGTTAATTGCAACTTCCAGATTTCTTTGGCTTTACAGATGTGTTCTACTTTAATTGGACTAGAATGGAACATGACAAACACCATCCTAAAAAAAGAATTAAGTAAAATGCTGCATTATTAAAATTTTCCGCTTACTCAAAGCACAATGATTAATTGTTTAACTCAGTTCTATTGGTTTTTCTTTTTACTTATTTATTTATTGGAGGCACAGGGGATTTTTCAGCAGATTATCTTTCCAGGAAAACAAAATATTATTTTTATTTGCTTGTTTTGTTTGGATGACTTGGCTGCCAGTGGAGATTCCTTCAGATTCAATTTTGAATTTAAACACAGAGCAAACAGATAAGTATTTCTTTTTGGGACTCAAAAGACAACATATGGATGGTTTTTCCAAGGTAAACTGCTTTGTGGACTAGGAATGCATACCCATAATTATACAGTTAAAAGAAAAAGAAAAAAGAAAACAACCCAAAAAATCCCAAATAATAAAAGTCACTGCTTTCTTTCTCTGAGATGAGAGGACATTATGAGTTGCACTTGAAGTGAGTGTGGAGATATATAATTCTGAATGTTGAGATCCTCTTTACTCACCCATGAAGAGTTTCAGGTCTCACTGAAAGTGTCTTGCAACATGACAAAGTCCCATGCCCTCTTACTCGCCCTGAACTCACTGCAGGGCTAAGAGCCTAGTCACTTGTCAAGTGCCAAACAGCTATTACAGTGGATTGATCAAGTGGAACATGATGGTAGTAACAATAGAGAAGTAAAAGAATGAATGCAATTCTATCTGAATTATGAAACCATTAGTATGCACACAGTGCTGATCATAGTTGCTTACCCCAAGCAAAGATGGGCAATGAGAAGTTGTTTTTAGGTTGGGTAAAGGTATCCCCTATCAAATCGCTGGCACTTATTTGTCACTTTGGGATTGTGCATATATATTGCCTGTCGTCTTGCCTGCTGGAAAGATTAGAGGGATGAACTGCTGCTGCTTCTCTATGATACTGCCATCCTGGGAGAATACCAGTCACTAACTGCATAATGGAGTGATAGTAAACATATTAAGAAATACAAGTCTCAGAGCATTCCTCCTTCTTTCTTCTGCTTATGGAGAAGAGATACTTTTAATACATACATTGTGAAAGATCGAGAGGGGACCTCATCAGTGCTTTATAATAACCAAGTATAAATCCTAAGCTCTATGGGTAGTATCCATGATTAATTGCATTCAGTCGACATTAGACTCTGTCATTATCAGCTACTTGCTGCTCAGCACTTGCTATGCTGTTAATTATGGTTGTGTGGCTCTAAGGGATGTTTTCAAAACATTTCAAATTCTGCTACTGTAATAGCGAAGTGAAGAAATCAATAAGCTACCATTTAGCAGAGGAAAGACAAACAGATACTTAAGATGTTTTGAATAATTTTGCTTTATTTGAGACCAGACAAGCTATCACAGATAATAAAGGTACTTGCAATATAGCACTGACATTTAACTTCCTATATAGTCTTCACTGAAACTGATTTTTTTCATCCACCCCCACATAGAGCAATACCCTCTGGTACCAAGGCAAGTGAGAAAGATTAAAGAGGTTGCATTCAGTTTCCAAGTTTTTTGAAATGGATATTTTAATCAAATTTTTGTTAGCATATCCCTCATGACTTGGAAAAAAAGAAAAAAAAAATCACTTTTATTAAGAAGATGGACAAGCTACTAATTATCTTTTGTAGAACAGAAAATAGTGTGTTTCCAAACTAGAGAAAGGGCTGCCTTGCTGCTACAAGGTCTGCCATTCAATCTGCAATACCTTCTACAATCTACAATCTACTTTACCAAGAGAAATGTAACTGGTCCTTTGTGCTGATTTTCTGCTCACAATGGTCAGCTTTAACAGTACTACCCACAATGCAGTTATGTCGATGGCATGTAAGATCTGTGCAACATGCAACAGTGGTAATGGGCTGCTGGAATTCCGGTGCATTTGTATCATCAATCCTCTCTGATAATTGAAAGCAATATTAAATTTAGGCAATAGTCTCAATAATGAAAAATAACAACAACAACAAAAAAAAATTACGAAAAAATTATCTAAAATTAATTTACTTTAGGGGTTTGCAAAATATTATTTTTTGCTAATTCTAGTCTGCAGGAAGTATTGAAATATTGTTTCTTCTGGTAAAGAATTAAACCAATTTTTGACAGGCTAACATTTCTATAGTTAGGACCATGATTTAAACTAAGTGGAAAAGATGCAAAAGCTGAAGAAAAAAGCCTCCACATTTAGACTGCTGGTGCGCAAGTCCTGTGGAAAAGCAGGAGGAACCAGGGCTGGAGAATGTGGGATGCATATAGACTGAAGTACTGGCATTAGCCCATTCAGGGATGCCATCACTAGGAGAATATTCTGACCAAAAATTTCATCTAGGATTAGGTAATCTGTCTTGATCAAATTTATAGACCCACTGATCTGTCTCCTGAAAAGTGCTCTGGAAACTCAGTTTTCTTAGGGAAATGTTAGATACCATTGGATACCAAATTAGAGCAAGAAAGTGTTTTTTTTTTTTTTTTTTTTTCCCAAGTAACACCAAAACTGGTGGAACCTGAAAGTGCCTCATTTATTCTTTGAGTTTTGGTCTACAAAATTCTACTCAGTTCCAAATGAGAACATATTTAATTAGAGCAAAAGAGCAAATACTTAAGAAGAAATAAAGTTCAGAAATGATGCATTCAATGAAAACATCAAGAAACCGTGTCAATCAACTGCCACTATGAACTAACGCTGTTATCTTAACAAGATGTGGTGCCCAAGAACATCTGCATACATATATATGCAAATACAATGAGATTACATATACACACTACTTGTACCTACATGCAGAGGAGGCCTAGAGCAATTTGGAGGCCCCAGGTTTACAAGCCCACATTTATGGAACAGAGATCTAGATTACGTGTGCCTGAAACATCAGAGAGAGAGAGAGAGTGAAATTGCGTGTCGATTACCATCCTGTTGAGAAATGGGAAAATGTGCTAGGGAGAGAATGAGAGCAGAGTGCGCCAGAGGCCAAATGATTAATATATTTTCTCAGTATTAGCATCAACAATGTGCTGCCTCAGAGGAAGTCACAGTTAAAGAGTATCCACTAACCTGATGCAAAGCTCAATAAAATATTAGAATAAATAGGATAAAAAATTACCTTCATATCTTGCAGGAAGGCATCCTGCTCCAACACATCTCCCATTGCTTTTCTGGGCTAATTTCAGCCTTACTTTGTGCTGCTCATGAAAAATCAATTATGTCACGGAAAGATGGAGAGCCCTAGAAGGTGTTCACCTCTGCGCCAGCAACACCAAACACTTAAAACTGATGCTAGGCAATTACTAATTAGAAATAAAGAACAAATTTGTAACAGTGAGAGTGACTAACCACTGGAAAAAAAAATATTAAATGGAGTGGTGGGTTTTCCATCTTTACAATTCATCCAAGTGACAGTAGTGGCCTTGATGGAAAATATGCTTTAGCTAAGCATAAATTACAAAGCTCAGCAGAGTCAGTGGAATAAAGTGGTTCATAAAAGACTGGTCAGGCTGGGCAATCTAGTGATTGATTCCCTCTGGATTGAATTTCCATGAACCTGCTAGCACAAGGAATCTGCCAGATCCTCCAGGAAAAAGAGGAAAACCCCCTTTCCTGAATTTGAGATTGCCAACAATGTAACACTTGTTGACAGATTTACTCACAGACAGAACATGAGAAATGTAAAATGCTATGAGAGGGGCATGTGTTCATCTTAAATTTAAAGTATAAAGGCCTGTTATCAATTGATGTTGCTATTTGGATCTGAATTTCATCTGTAATGTGTATTTCTACTTTTGAACAACACATCCCCAAATTTACTACTCATGTTGTAGTAAAAGTGCAGACTGGGACAACCTAAACAGAGATTACAGTTGGGTATCCTATTATTATTGTACTTCTTTTAACCCTCATAGAGTTGATAAAACATTAATAAGAATGATATATTTGCTTTCATTCACCTAGGAAATAAATGATGAACAGTTAGTGAAAAAGTGAAGTATTTTGCAGTGTTTCTGTCAGATCGCATATACACATTTCTACACAACTGAGTTTTAGTCTTCTTGGCTGAAAAATTAAGTTTGGGATCAAAAACAAAACTCAAGTGTATGACTGTATTCCTGTCACAGAGATGAACAGTTTTTAAGCATGACACCAACCATTGCAGACACCTACCTGTAAACAGGACATCTCTTATATTTTCAAAGCTTGTTATACCATATTTTAAGGAAATAGCTCTCACTTCTCTTCCTTCATTTATATCTGGGAGATTAATTAAACTAATCTACAGTTGATTAATGCAGGTAGGAAGCTTGTGGCTTCCTCAGATCACATTCAGATGATGTGGCACTGTTAGATATATTTATTTGGCTTAAAGAAATATATCTGTAAGAATGATCTAGGCAATTGTGATGTCAGATTAAAATACATTATAAAATCATTACTGAGCCAAACCAGCAGCACATTCTGTGTAGCCATCTGGAAAAGAAGATGTTACAAAACAGATCAACATCTCTTCTCAGTATGAGAAGGGACCCTCATTCTAACATGCATACTTGTATTCCATTAATAGCTGCTCAGTTATTTTATTACTGTGTAGACACGGAGATGATGCTCTACAGAGCAGGGATGAGAAGAAATTTTTTTAGAAAGAAAATTTTTTCAGAAAGAAAATTCAGAATTTTTTTAGAAAGAAAACCCTGGTAGGGTAAAGAGAAAACTTCATGGAGCCATACTGGTACGTCAGATAAAACTACTGCTTGTGCAGTTCTTCGAAGTTTTATCTGATGAAGAAAGGGTCTACTGCAGCATAGAAGGAATGGTATGTGACAAACACAAAATCAAGCCACTCATTTATCATCTATCTATTACTTACCAGTGATATTTCTACTCCCATAGAAGTCTTCCTATATTTTTATCTATCTGTATATGGATAGAGATATAATAAATCCCTGCTTTTACAACAGTATGTGTTTTTAAGACAGAATTTTCATGCTTTGAGCACCAGTCCATATTAACAAGCAGTTCAGGAGCTTGAAGAGTTGTTTGCTTGATGGCAAAAAAGGAGAAGTAACCACGCAAAATATTTGACTGCATTGTCAGACTACGTGAGTACACTCAGTTAGCATCTGACTTTCACTTGAAAATGCAGTCTGTTCAAAGTGACACATGAAGGATATTAACTTTCTCTTTAAATAACTAATAGATTAGCAATGATGCCAACAACTAAAAATATCAGAGTAGACAAATCAGGTGAGAAGCATGATCTCAAACAAGCAAAATGCACCACAGAACTCTGCAGACACACCACATATGTCTCTCAATTTGAAACCATTATTCTTCAATCCTAAAAACAGATCATACACCCTTTGCCTTCATGTAGCACCGAAGAAAATAAAACAGATAAGTTCCTTATCATGAGAAGAACTTATTGCTTGAAATATTTTTCCTTGCTACCCACAAATCCCTTTGCAAAGGCCCTATGAGAATGAGAAATGGGGTTGGAAGCTTCTGATTAGGAGGAGATACAGTTACAGAGTCAGGTACCTGAGCTTGGAGAATGAGAACAAATTTACTCAAGCACGTTCCTCATCAGTTTCTTTGAGCTTCCTACACCGTATGGATGAATCCAGGCTTTCCTGAATTCAGCAGCACAGCCAGATTTTGACCATGATCTCCTTATTGTGCCCAAAAGAGCTATGGTTGGAGCAAGTTGTGCTCACATAGTAACTAGGTGGTGCTCGTGTATGCAGAAGAGCTCCAAGGAGACCTTGCCTAAATCACAGCTGTGGCTCCTCTGGCCTCATAGTGCAGGGAGATTGCAGGGAGGATCTCCTCCTCTCTCTATTAAGCCTTTGGCTTATGGCTGTATAACGGACTTTGCTCGTGTCTCTATTAAATCTAAGTCATATAAAGAAACACAGCCAAAAGCACTAAAAGCTATGCATATGTTTAGAACTACATAAAAGAAATGAGATAATAATATGGCACAACACTACATGGACATGATTCACTGCAATATTCTGCCCTTCATGCCTTTAATATCCTTTTCCTTTTTTTCATTGCACATGATCGTAAACTCCTCAGGACAAAATCTGCATCTCCTATCTGGATTTGTCAAGGAACAGTTGCAGACATGCTCAGGTACCATGCTTAATTGCCACTCACAGTTATATACAATACACTATAAACATGCACAAACTGTACATCCAGCATATCTCCTCAATGCATTGATATTCCATCCAGTACTTGGGATTTATTCTGTGCTTTTTATCAGTTTCAATGGGATTATTCTTTTTGCATCAAAGACTTCAGTGTTATACTACTGTTGCCAGTTTCATTTTTCTAATTGACATGGTTTTGCTGAACCTATTTAATTGAATTCATTTCATTAACAGTGGAACCAGCATACTGTCATATTTAAAGAATATAGTTTAAATAAATGAGCAAATATTCACCACTGTTTCACTCAGCCTGGAAAGGCTTTTCACTGAAATCAGTAGTCACTTCTCAAAACAAACACATTTTAATTCTTTCTGATTTATTTCTCCTCCTACCACTTCTTTGTCACAGTTGGATGCATTTAAGTAAACCACTTGGTATTTATAGAAGCCAATTTTCATTTAAATCCTTGAAAGATAGTTTAAATATTTCTTTAGCACCCGGTGCACATTAACTGAAACTAACACATTTTTGAAATGTAGCAGGCTTGCTATTGATAATAGTGTACTTGTTTTAGGGATATTTTAGCTTCCCTCTTCCTCCTCACTAATTTAGGCAGATCAAAATTGTAAGCACGACAGATTGGCTTAAGGTCTATGTTCTAATTTAAATCTCCACATATGCTAAAATACACTTCATTACTGTGACACAAATCTGCTTCTTGTTTTTCTGTGATACTGCTGGGCTTTGCTGATCTAGGCATCTTTGATATAGAAGCTGGAGCTTAGGGCTCACCAAAATGATCCTCAGTTATTATCCAGATGTAGGGCTGGACTGGTTTTAGTTCATAAATGTGAACTTTACTTAACACATCCAGCACTGCTTGATTTATAGTGTCAAAGTATAAATAAGAATATTAAAATGTCAAAATCTTAGCAAAAGCATGGGAAACAGGAGTGCATACAGTGGGAGTGATCCACGCAGTGCTTCATGAAGAGGATTTTTCAGGAAAACTTTTTGCTCCAGCAGAAGTTGGTCATTGCTGCTCTTTCTAGGATGTTTAAATCTTTGAGTGGGTCCTTGGCTGTACTAACTGTGCTAAGGAATTGGCTGTGGTGAGTCCCCAGGACACAATCTCGAAGCAGCGCACAGGTGTTTACAGTACAGTTTGATGTATATGCAGAGTAGGACACATACCTTTCTGAGATACCATGCTTGCTTTTCAAAGCATTGTAAGTTCATTCTTTTTATTCTGACTATATATTGGCATCTCTTATTGTTTTTAATACTCTTATTGTTTTGAACAGTGCTCTGTTACTAATAGCTGCCTACTAATCTTGTGCATGCAGCGAATATTACTATCCTGTAGTGTTTCTCTGGAAATCGGCTTCATTATCTTTTTGCATAGTGGGAGTATATGTATTAATGAAATGTGGTATCAAATACTTGAAACTGGTAATGAAGGATTCTAGAATTCACCTCACTTTCATGGGTCAGTTATAACTTTTTGCTGCTTGTAACACTGGGGACATATATATATATATATATATTGTTGTTGCTGTTGTTAAACATTGTAACAGATGACCCCATCCTCTCTAACAAGTAGGAATTCAGTCCTCTCTCTCATATTGTTTAATATGGACTGACTATCCTCCTTGAAGTGTATGTATAGCTGCTATTAATATTAGAATTTCATGATATACAAAGAACTTATCCAGTAAAGATAACCCTACAGTTTCTTTTGATTCAGCTGCTAGAGTTTCTACAGTCTGTATACAAGCTATAGAAATTTACTGAAAGAATCTCAGCTTTGCTAATGTTCAAGAAGAGTTACAATTAGAAATCTTTAGAGATACCAAGTTCTTAGCTTTTGCTGTTATAGGAAAGTTCCCCAGACTCCTAAGTTCCCCTGAGATTTAGGTATTCTAGCGAATTCTAGTCTACATCCTAGTGAAGCCACAAGGAAATTAGGCAATAGATGTGTCCCGATTCTATCACATTACCTAGAAGGTAATGTTATATGGACTACAGACTATTTCTGTTTGAACTAGCCTGTCTTCTTATACAAAAGTAGCAGAGAAACCACAATGGAACAGTGATGGTGACTATGAGAGTTCTTTCTTTAATTTTCACACTATTCTACTTCAGTCTGCCCTTTTGTCTTGAAGACTAAATCAGAGATCCTGAAATGGGCAGTCTTTTTTCTCTCTTGGTATTCCTGAGACCTTGATGTCTCTTCTAGCCTGCTTGCACTAGAGAGGTTCCTCAATAGGCATCAGCAGCTTTTTCTCTTACTAAGGCATTGGGTGGCTTTTTCTGGTATAACATCAAAAACATGTCATCTTCTTGTAAAAATACAGTTAAGATACTTAGGTATTTAGATATTAAGATATGTCATAGTCTTTCCCAGTAATTTTAACGTCCTGTCATTTCCAAATTCAGACAGAATGGAGATCAGTTGAGGAGATGAATGATAAATAAACAATCAAAGACGATGTTCTAGGTCTATCTGAAGACCTAGGCAGGAGTCAGGAGTAAGGGAATTCTGGAGAGTCATATTCAATAAAAACAGCACAACTAAAGTGGGAATTATCATGACGTTTATAATAGCTGAGATGCAGGACAGCAAGAACAGAGCAAATTCATGGGGAAGAATTTTTTCTTTAAAAAAATGCAATGGATTGTAAAATGTTCCCTGATGTTCTTTCACAAAGAAATGATTTAAAATACCAAGTTTTCTCACAGCATGTAAAACATTTACAAGCGCTCCTGCTTCTCTGCTGCCACTTGCTAAGTGGTACGTCCATAGACGAGCCACCCAGGTTAGCAGATGAAGGAACTGGGCTGGAAGATGCCTGTAGACATATCAACACCACAGCTGAAAACCTCTTCTTGAGGGACAGGAGTAGGCAAACCTGCCACCTCACAAACAAGACAAACATTGTTTGGTAGTTCTATAAATTCATAAAATATCCATGCTTTTGCTGCTTAACAAGATACTTCAGTAAAATATGAAGTTAATGATTTATTTGTTTAAATAATTTACTTTACAATTGAATTAACATGCCAGAAGTGTTGCAAACTCTACAAGGGAAGTAAATCTTTCTAAAGTGCCTCAGTAATTTAATTAGCATATTCTTTCTTTTTATGCCATGTTTCAACAGTTACTATTTATGCTTGGACCTCAAAGTAACTCCTTCTGGTTAGACGAGGAGAAGGTGGTTAATTTGCCTATGTGGGAAAGGGAAGACGTTTACAAAGCAGCTCTGTGTCATGCTTTGGTAAAAAGCTTGACAAATGTTTCAAATGAACGTGCACGACTGGAGCTGATTTTGTATCCGACGGCTTCAAAGGTGGTGCAGGATTGCATGATAATAACGGGAATTAAATTACCTTTTCCACAGCAGTGTGTATCATTTGGAGTCAAGTCATAAACAGGATGAGGGAATCTCAGCTTCTCATTCCTTGCTACACTTTGAAACAGCGAAAGGCTCTTCACAAGTGTCATTAGTTGACATTATGATTCTCAAAGGAATATGCTAAACTTGAAGCTAAATATATAAAAAAAAAAATCACATTTTTAATAATTAATTAATAAGGCAAGACTAATGCAGAAAGTATATTGCAGCATATGAAAGCAGCTTAAAATATGGGTTCACTCTCAAAAGTAACAAAAAGCAAAATGTTTTGGAAAGGAACACAATTTTCTAGGTAGACAAAATGTTCGCGTAAACTCAGAAATGTTGTCTAGCTACATTTGAGTTAACAGGTCAGCCTTAATAGGGCTGCACAAAAATTGTGATAAAATAAAGCAGAGGGTCCTGTATGCATTTTCGAAAGACTCTCTATAATTAAAATCTGAATTTAGCCAAATAC
>VZSV01000002.1:9543581-9578959 GCA_013398735.1 Nothocercus julius | reverse complement strand
ATATATATATATATATATATACACACACACACACCATGAGATAATGCATATTCCACAATGCTTAAAGTTTAAATATTTAAGTCACATGGAAAGGAATTCATATTTTTATTTTATATATGGTGAATTGAAAACACTGGGAAGAAATGACACAGACTCCAGGGAACTGTTCAGCTCTCGTGAGACCCACATTAGTAATTTAACTCTGTATTTCATCTCCTTTTAGTAAGAGATTTGTGTTGCACTCTTTTTGCATGACGTGTTGGTATTTTGTGTTGCAGGGTTATTGCTGTTCCTTAAGCCTCAACAACACACAGAGCCATAAAATACACATAAAATAAATGCCTTACACAGAATAGAGGGCCCTCTAATAAGGAAACAAATGGAAGACTCATAAAGTCAGAAGAAGAAATAACTCTTGCATGTTCACATGTTACTGGGACCGCTTTTGTTCTTGGCCAAATGTATCTTTGTTTTTTTCAGAGTAGGCAATTCTATTGTGTTCCCTCTGCAGCTTTATGCAGATTTAACGAACTGTACTGCATGCTATAAGTAATACACATGGAGCCATGGACTCACTCTTTTATGATGAAAAGTTCTATTTTGGAGGATTGGAAAGATGCAGTATCTGTCAAAAAGCTACAAAAAACTTGAATTCTTCTGGAAGATATGGGGAAGGCTGGCAGATAGCAGTGTCTGGAGTTAATTCAATTAGAAAGGAAGAAGTGGATTCAGTGCGTTTTTTTGTTTTTTTTTTTTTCTCCCCTAAAGCTGCACTACAGCACATCTCTCCAAGCTCTTACTTGCCCACATGAGGATTTCAGACAAGGCAAAGCAGCAGGGGGAGAGGAAGCCCTGGCTGTAGAATCACCAGGCACTACAGCTGCCTCTGGCAGCCAAAGGACAAATGCCTGTGAACTCCCAGTATGTGGGGAGTTGAGTAGAAATCAAGCTGAGATGCACAACAGAGCTGCCAGGCACACAGGGCTTGGCAACCCTCAACTCTCTTGAGGAGAGGCCACCAAATACAAACATTAACACAAAAACCTGAGGCGCTGTTACAAATGACCAGGTTGGTACAGAGCAGACTCTTGGAGGGATGTCAGACTGGCAGGACTTTGCTGCTGAGAAGTAGAGACCGGAGACATCAGCCAAGCCACGCCAGGAGAGCAGGTACCATGTAGATAAGTGAGACATTAACCTACCCTGGGAGCAGCAGAGCATCTCACGGCACATTACTGTGCAGAGTGGTAGACGTGGGAAGAGTTTTCAGCTCCCACGGGCTCAGCTCACATGGGACACGGCTCCCTTCACAGCTATCGACAGATCTGCTGCCAAGGGACTACAGGAGTTTTGGTTTGAGTCCCGTGTGTGCTTAGCAGGTCCAACAATTGGATGGCGAACTCTGCCAGCTGGTGAAGCTGGCTTCCGTGTTTGGCTGCCAGCATTAGACATGAGAGGAAAAATACTAGAATTAGTGGATTTCCAGGGTATTCTAGTAAGTGAGGGAATGCTTTGAAAAAGAACAGCACGAGGTTAATTTGGCACCTCATTTCAAAAAGGTGAAAGTTTAAATACAAATAATGTGGAATGGGAAATCTAGCAAAAAACAGTAAAACGGTAGCATCGAAGTAAAGAAATTTAAATACAGGCATTACGGAGAGTGACTGCCTTTGTATAGACTGAAAACCACAGATAACTGGTGTTCAAAGAAACCCCCAAAGATGTTAAGTTTGGCAAAGGCAGTGACAAAGCCTCGGAGTACAATTGAATGCAGGTGGTATAGTCGTCATTGTGGGGATGTGACGAATATAATACTAGTCCTTGCAACTGCACTGACTCTTTTGTTCACAGCAGCATGTTTCAGTAGGGAAGTGGTAGAAGAAAGGATTTGTCTTAACTATTTGCATAATGAAGGAAAACGTAGTTTATACTATAAATCATCATCCAGACAGAAGAATTGAAGTGTCATCTGCCCCACCCCCCATTCTTTTTTTTTTTTTCCCCCTCTTTAATTTTTTTTTTTTCTTCTGCACACAATGGTGGGAAGAATAAAAGGCATGCTTAAAAAATTTATTCCTCTTAAATTGTACTTCTGTGGTAGTGATGGAATTCACAATTCCCTACCCAGTTTTGGAAGTCAAATATTCTTTGACATATAGTTAACAACATGTAAAGGCCAGAGACCCTGTTCAGCTCTGCCTGCTGATGTCCCATGGGCAGCATTGCTGCAGAGCAGGTCCTGCTGCCACCCCTCGGAGAACAGGCCCACACTCCAGCTCTGCTCGTCGTCCCTTGTGCAGCAAGTGTGTTGAGGAACCAGGAGCATATACTTCTGGGACATGAAACACTCCATCTGACAGCAGGGACCAGAGACAAAGAAACAGAGATCTGTAAAAGTTTTAAAAGGATATGAAGCTGTCCAGGGAAAAGACTCTATTTCTTATTTAGCAGTAAATATCTCTTGTAAAACATGGCCCCACCCACTTCCCAATTATTAATGCACCTGCTTTATGGCAGTTGTGCCTTCTCTGAGTCTACACACTCTTTATCAGGCAAGCCTATAAACCGGGTTGACTGGATAAAAAACACACATTGCTAAAAGACTTGGCTAGCTGCAGTTGACTTAGGAGCTTGCAAAGGTCTGGGGGTTAAATCCGTCCTACTGAAGTCAATGGGAGTTTTGCCTTTTTATCTCAAAAGAATCAGAATTTCATTCTAGATTATGGAAACGGCTGCTAGTAATAGTTAGTATAGTATGAGGACACTAAATAATAAAGGAGTTTATACTCATGTGAGTGTCAAAACAGGAAACTCTGCAGTGGATTCCTGTTTCTCCAAAAGCTAGCGCACAACTGTGTACATAAGAACTGTCTCATCTGCTCCAACTGTATGAAATAATTTACAGTTGTAGTGCTGATGACATTACAGGAATAGCCAAGAAAATCTGAACTCATTTTGATGGCTTCTTCCAAGATTTTGCCCATCATTTACTGACTCTCCTATTATTCAACTTTCACAGCTTAGAAGATAACACTCATTGGGAGACATATATGGAATATCCTTGGCTGGAAGCAGAGAATCTGAAAATCCAGGAGGCAGAAGCTGCAACAACTCATATAACAAGAAATAATATAACAAGAACTATCACTAGTTACTGCAGGGTTCCTATGCTGCAAGGATAAATTATCAAACTCCTAGTATAAAACATGCATATCTCAAGTATGACTTTCAAATGCAGGGAGCATTCCCCTAGGGCTTTTCTCTGTCTGCAGCAGCATTGGCAAGTACGCCAAGTACTCTGCCACTGATTTAGGGGGCTGGAAGCCACACTCCATCATTGTACCTTACCTGCCATTGCCATGAGGTCTTTGCTGTCTCTTGGCATCCTGCTTACAGCAGAAAATTATTCACTTGCTTGCATGGTACATACAAAACAGACTATTTTTAGCTACCTGCATCTATCACAGCAAGTTTCTATCAAGGCTTCAGGGATGAAGAGGAAGGGGGCGAGGGGGATTGTGCACGGGTTTCCTCTCTTGCACTCCCCTGCACACACACAGGGACACTCGCACACAGTGCCACAGGTTATCACAAGCAGTGACACAGAAATGTGCAGGCTGCTCCTAGTGCTGTCACTCCAGCTTTATCTTTCTCCTGCGCTGAAGGGACAGATGATGATCACAGTGGTATGAAGGCAATTTTTCTTGTCTTTGCTCCCTCGACTCAATGGGGTTTTGAAGATACAGTCATGGCCCGTATTTTTCACAATGACTCAGAAGCATTTTAAATTATTTTCATCATGAAAGCGAGCCTTTTGTTGGCAGCTGGAAATCTTTGCCACAGACACTTCACATTTTTACAGTCTAACTTTCTGACAGGAAGAGATCTAATATGCCTAGTGATGAGGAACTCATTCAAGGTACTTTCCCACAGCACTGTGCAAACATCATCTCTAGCTATGCCCTCTTGGAAAAAAAGCTGCCCAATATCTTTTTTGCCTTCCCTCCCACCCTCAATACACCAAAGGTTCAAAAGGTTACACAGCAGGACATCCACAAGTCCAGAAGGGTAAAACAGCAGGACATAAAGGCAGACCTCAGGCAATGAAATATCTAATCCAGTGAATCCAAGTCACCCTCTTAGTTTGTGGAAGAATAACAGATCTTTAATCCCAAAGGAGCAATTTGATCACTTGAATCTGATCTATCAGACAGGCTATGTGTAGGAACTTTCACTTTTTTTTTTTTAGAAGAATAGAAAACCAAGTTTTATTTTTCCTTCCAGTCCACCAGAAGTCAAATACTGAATCAACTACTGAATCATCACTCCAAAACAACACTCCAAAACTGAATCTACTACTGAATCAGCACTCAAAAATACTGAAATCCTCCTCCTCCATACAGTACATACAACACAAAGAGCAATACCTAATGTTTCTATTAAATACTAAAGGCCTTCTGCTGATCTAAATGGACCAGGGAGGTGGCAATTTTGTCCAGCTTGGAGACTCTCTAGACCATAAAACAGCCAGCATAGGGTAGTACATTAATATCTTATGGCAAAGTGTCAGTGCTATTTAGCTCCCCATTGCTATTCTCTGGACAGTTGCTTAGAAATAGCTGGAAGACAAAACGAAGAACTCAGAATAAAAACAAAAAATGCTGTTTGGTACATTAGGATAATGCAATACTTCTCTTAACAGAAGAATCTTTCCATTCAAAAGTCCTAACTGTTTCAGTTAAGTCAGTAATGGGTCTCTAGCTCTCAGAACACAGCACAGTCAGATTTTTTGGTGATCCAGGTCTGGACTATGGCTTGCTGCTAATGATAGAGGACAAACAACTATCTGGAAATGGTTGCTGGACTACAAAAGGACTGGAAATTAGTGTCAAACGTGTATTGGCAATGTTCCTACCTAGAACACCTCTAGTATGCTGAAAGCTCTCTGAGCCCTTTCTTTAAGTAGAGAAAGGAAGAGAGTAATGGTACAGGGGGCTATAGCGTCCTGTACTAAGACAGTCAGTCACCTCTCCCTCATACACAATTAATTTGAATCATCATTGCAAATATTCCTTACACTAAGAAAATTTGTAAATACAACTCCACAGTACTTTGGGATTTGACATCTCTTTTTGGACTTATAGATTCTGAGAAGTAAAAAATATGAAATATGAAAAGTGTAATACAAGTATAATATTTTCATCTTCATCCTAGCTGGTCTTTGCAAGTTCAGAAAAGAGTTTACTATTCACTAAGCCAACTCAAATAATCTGTTCCTAATAAAAAGGTAGTCATACGTTATAGATACAATGAAATGTGAATCCTCAAACAATGTCTCTATTTCAATTGCTGCAATTCTTTCTGTTATGAAAGTTCATCTTACTTTACGCTATTATAATGTGTGGTTAAATTGTGGAGAATACATTCTAATTTCATTTTCAAATTATATAGTTAACTATTGCTGGTGAGAATTTTCTGAGTTCTGCAAAAATATAAAATCAGAATTATCACTTTACAAAGAAAATATGAACAGGGCATACTGGTATTTTTCTTGATCATTGTCTTAGCTCCTTTTTTTTTTTTTTTTTTCTTTCAAAGAACTAAGAATTTATTTCAGAGACCTGACATTGCACTTAGTAAAAGAAGATATGACTGACTACTACAGAGTGGGAAACTGTAAAAGTAAATCAGAACTCAGCCTTATCTTTCTAGTAGCTACATCAAATCTGTTAAGAAGTGAGAAGCCATTACAATGCTAATGAATGTAAAGGATGATCTATGTTCCACAGTCCAACTCCTATTTTTACAAAGGCAAAACATACATGAAAATCCCGACAGTTCTTTGCCACTGAAAGAAATATGAAAGACAGTTTAGCTTTTGAAATTATGACATAGTTGTTAGACTTCCCTACAAGATAAGTGATTACATTACTGCCAGCATGATTATAAAAAGCTTCAGGGCCAAACTTATAGTAGCAGAAGTCTTAACTAATTACCTTTAATTTCCATCCAAATATCAAACACCGACTTTCCAAGAATGATTAGTGATTTTGACTGCCCAAGCTGTGACAAACTCTCAGAAAAATGCAACAGATGCCAGTCACTCAACCTTCTAGAAATGAAGCCTCTGTACATGCATTTGGAGTAAAACCCATGTCATATTAAGCAGTGTAAAAATAATTACCTTTGAAAGCACCTTTACAATGAAGAACTGGCCAGATAGATACAAACTATGAAATACTGCAACATGAATGTGCTTCCTAGCCTCCATCTTCAGGGTTAAACTGAAAAACACCTTTCAAAGTTATAGGAATTCTTTTAAGAGCGGTGTCAGTGCTTTCCCACTCCTCATCAAGGAATTCTGGGGCTCTTATCTAGCATGCAATTGATAACAACCTGCTCAGGCTTTGGTGGAAGTGCCACATTTCTAGACGTGATCAGGTGTGGCCATGTGTATCTGGCACTAAATTTGGAAAATAACTGGTCCCTGAGTACTAGCACATGCATCAAACTAATGTAATCCTGCCATCTCCTGTATCCCCTTAATCAGCAAGCAGCTGTGTTTCACTTGCTTCCAGAAATATCTGAGCCTTGAATACTTCAAACGACATGGAAAAAAAAAACACACTTTTATGGAGGTTAAAGCATAGAAGGTGAGGGGAACAAGTTGCAATCAGCTCTCTGTGCTGTTCCCTTTATTGTTGCCTAATGTTATTTATTGCAGCACCACATTCCCTTTGAAGCATAATTAAAAAAGATAAATAACCATACAGTCTTCTGCAAAGATAAATTGATAGCTTTAACCACCTTCTGTTGGATTGCATTTTTCTAACATACAAGAGCAAACAGATCTTTGATATCTTTTTTCCTCATTCTTCATAGGAAGAATATCCCTTTAATCTACTTTGGGGTTCCCTTACTTCCCTGAAGCAACCCAGTATTTCACTACAGTCACAATAAAACACTCTCTTCTCTGTGTGACACCCTGTCCTTCACTGCATGCGTTAGGAAAGGTCTTTCCTGCCAGGCGTTCTGTACCTTTGATGAGCCCTGTGCCCTGAGTCACTGGCCCGTTCACCTCTCCACGAGGATCAGGGCTTAGGGGTGCAGCTATAATGGAAAACACAGCTTTGGAAATTCACCCAGTAGGGATGCAGCTGCTGTGGCCCATGCAGTGATACCCTCCATCTTCAGGCTACTCTCATCTCCAGGGCCTCCTTTCTACAAGTCACCATGCTGTAGGGAAGATGACGGATGGCAGCTCAATTCTCTCCCAAGTTTTGCAAACTCTGAGGCCCTTGTGCTCTGTTCCAGCAGATTTTTGGTAGCAGTTTATTGATTAGGAATCATTTGTATCACAGATGAGGCAGTAAAACACTAGCACATTCACTAACCAGACACCGCAGAAAGGAGACACAGCAGACTTTCCCCTGGACTACAAAGAATGAGAACAAGACTGTCACCTATCCCTACACATGATGTTGACAAGTGAGATGATAGGTGAACAAAGAGAAAAATTGATCAGCAGAAGCAGAAAATACCAGTTAATGCAAGTCAGTGGCACACAAATAGTAAAATTAATTCTGCTATATCCACTGCCTCATGCACTCTTGCAAGTAAAACAGAATTCAAAGGGCAGCAAGACACAGAACAATGAGCTTTCAGAAGGTATTTGGTAGAAGGCAGCTGATGCTCACAAGGCTCCTACTTTGCAAAACATTTTTGTTACTACACATTTAGCTCGCTCTATGTACATGCTCAGGATTATGCCTGGAACAGACACCCCGGATTAGTGACTTTGTTTTAAGAATAGATCATCTCTTGGTAAATATTTGCACTGTGTGAGTTAGCTTTGCCTGCAAAACTGCTTGACAATTTATCAGGCTGAGTACAGAGCTGACTAACTGATTCTTTCAGGAGTTTGCTAAAAATGATACAAACTGATGATGCCTGTTTGTCTTCACCTAGGAAACAGAATTAATTAATGGATCTACTAGACTGATTAAATCTTGGTAAATTGCATTGTTTTCAGAAGTTTGAAACTGAAGTTCCAAACTCTTCAGATTCACTTGTGATGATTTTAAAGTGTATTTTAAGCATGCTTTAAACACTTCCACTTTTGAACACAAACCCATTATAAGAGCTACAGATAAGAATTAGTACCTATAAAGTATGAGTGCATGGAAGTGTACTAGCAATAGGGAAGAAGAGCTGAATTAACAATCCAATTTATGACATTAAAATATATCAGTTCACTTGTGCAATATCTAGTTCACGAGAAAATCCTACAACCAAAAAAAAATTATAATGAGAAAACTACAAAACTACTGTGAATGTTATCAAGCACAGAAAAATAATTTAAGAATATTAATATCCTTTTGGTCAAGAGATCACAACAGACAGTTTGTCCATAAGACAAACTGAAATATTAGCTTCATATACTTTGAGTTGTTCGGAATCAATTTCTTTTAATCTCTTTATTGTCTCCATCTTTCCTTTCTTAAGGTACAGATAGGTGCCTGACATCTATAAAAGGATGTCATTTATTGGCTTAAAGATTTTTTGTAAGCTATGATGCCTCCTGTGAGGCTACTCAGTGTCATTTATAGGAAAACTACTTTGCTTGGATGATCTTATGTTTCTTTTAGTTTAGTTAGCACTGACCTGAGACTCTTAAAAAAGTGATAAAATATTTGACATACTAAGTGCTTCAGGGGTTTTGCAAGAGGCAGAGGTCTATATTAGAATAAAGAATAAGCAGCTCTCCCATGTTTTCTGAAGTATTACTCCTAATGAGACAACAGTGCATTAACATCTAACACTAATACTAAAATAATATTGGACCAAGAAGGAAATACTGATTTCAGCTTTTATGGCAGCTGCTGTTCCAATTTTGAAGTTTTTTCCTATTTTAGCAGAATCACCCAATAGTTTCATCAGCTTTCTCAGTTAAACAGACTGGTTACAGTTGTGCAGAAGTACTGCACTGCCATTTCTCTCTTTGTAGCTCTATCACTTGCTACAGTTTTGTAGAAACAGGGTTTCTTAAAAACAGCAAGTTCTTCATGTCCAAGAAGGAAACTGTTTTTTTCCAGAATTTTGTAGCAATGAAATTGGTACCTGAAATACAGATGCCCTTAAGTGGAAATTGATTTAAAAAAAAAAAAAAAATTATTAGGATGGCACAGAAGAAGGGACATTGGGCAGAAAGGGGGAAGGCCTTTTTAGCACATTAGAATTGGCTGACAGCAGCAGGACTTACCTGACTTTCAGAAACTCTCCCCCAATTCTTTGCAGAGGTTAGCTCAAGGATGCTATGGACTGGTGTCATTTCTCCTTGGTGTGCCAAGGTGAACCACACAAATGCCTCCAATAGCTCTCAGCTATTCTCATGTGAGACAGATTGCTGAGCTTCTGTTTGGCTTTAGAGATGCTAACGTGCCAGTCACTGGGCCACAGGATGACAAATTACCTCTCTGCCAGTATAAGAGCTGGGACATTTCCCTCTGCAGCCTCCACCAGATGGGCCTAATTAAACTATTAGCCAATGAGTGAGGTCTGATGGCTCCATTAGGAGTCCTCCTGTGCTTAGATAAACAGCTCAAAATAAATAGTTTTCTCTATTAGAATGTTGTTCACATCTTTTTCTGGGATATTCATTAGCAGATTATCTCCTTTGTCTCCTTTTTCCTAATAGGACAGGACATTCTTCCACATTATGCAGGAGATTCAAAAGGCAGTAAGAGCATTAATCCATTTGCTTTGTGTAGTTAAGCCCTCTCTCATGCCTCTTCCAAAGAGTCCGTTTTGCTGGACTTCAGAACAAGAATTTGTCTTCTCTTATTCCACCTATTTTCGTTCAAGCTGTGTAGTCTGCTACTGTGATGGGTTAAAGCCTGCCAGTGACGTGTGTAACACTACTGCAGCCTACTCCCCTTATATATCTCCTGTATCTCCTCAAGCCATGATCCCTTCTCCTCCACCAGTGAGGATGCTTTCTCTCTTCTTGTTTTTTTTTTTTTTTAATTAGTACTTAGAATGTGCTTCTCCTGCTCTAGTAAATGCCTTCAGCATCCACCTTTAGCCCTTTTCCTTCTCCACTTTCTCCCTAGATTAATTTTATTCCCCCGATTCAGTTGTAAACTGTATACATCTTATGTAGAAATCAGTTGATCTACCACCAATTTGTTCAGCTGTGTGTCTCCAGTTTTTGATGTGGAAAATCCGGTTTAAACCTGAAACTGTAAATGACTTCCTCTCTGGTTCCCTGTTTAAGATTTTTAATCTTAAAGCCCCATCTACTTGTTTCTTGACTTATCATAGACTCTTAGTTTCCTAAGCGCATCTTTATAATTGAGAACTGTCTTTCTTTCCTGCCCAATCAGTGTAGGAGAGATCAGCTATGTAGTGAATGCTAATGGTGATTAAATGCTTTTTTCTGCCTCATTCTCTGAGGAGCACTGCTAATTTTGGGGTGGAAGTTGGGCCCACAGGAAAAAAAAAAAAAGGGGGACTTCACACATTAAGAGAGCCCTCTGGCAATAGTGTTTGACTCACTGCTTGAAATGAGCAACTAGGATTTTACATAAAAACTAGTAAATAGATTCTTAGGAATCCCTCATGCCAAACCCAGTATTATCAAGGCAACTAATTTGTACCATTTGAACTGCAAAAGAATAAGATACTAGCACCACAACTTCACATATTTAATTTTCACTCATTTGAAATTGATTCTTCATTTGCTCTGAGAGAGCCATTTTAAGATACACTCTCTGTCTAATTGCTGCAGAATTAAATTGGCATTTAAGTTTTTCATGTTATAAAATATATTGGGCTGTGAACCCAAAATTGTTTCTGTTTAGTCACTGAAAGGAAATAGAAAATGAAATCATTAACCTTAGGTGAGAAAATAAGGTACTTTTAGAGGCAAATCTTGTGGAGCTGTGACAGTTTGCATCAGCCAAGGATCTGTCCCTCAGTGCTTTCATGCAAGAGTTTCAGGTAGTAAAAAAAATCTTTCTTATTCAAAGGAAATTATTTTAATGTCACCAGAATTAGCCATAGTTTTAATTGAATATTTGTCTATTAAAGCCTGCATTTGAGCTGAGACACAAACAAAGTATTTTGCCATTTTGAAGCAGCCTCTGAAATCGTTATTGAGATCATCCAAATACAGCCTTTCCTCAATGGTCCTGTTGGACAGGAATGAAACCTCAGTACCTCCCTCATCATTTGGCACTTCTGTATGTGTTCTCGTGGAGCCCTTAGGAAGTAGGCAAGTATCTGCAGAAAAAACTACAGATACCTAATGCTAATAACATTAGCAGAATGCAGGATTTCAATAATTATGTGCCCAGATCTGCTTCTGACCTCCTGTGGGGCGACTGGAAGGAATGAGTGTATTGGAAGGTGGCACCTTCAGCACATCCTGGATTCTTCCTGGTAATTTACCACCACTTAAGTTAGGGATGTGTCTCACCTCATCTCAGGAGAGGTCCTCAGGGAAGAAAGATGAATATGAGAATGTGTGTGAACATCTTCTGATGGCTGTAGTGGATTAAAGAGAAGGATTGAAAAAAATGGTGTGCAAGAAGCTGGACTTTTTTCTTTTTATGGTTACCACGATCTAGTTTAAGGGCTGATGGCATTTCTGCCAGATGAGATTGACAAGAGATCACAAATAGAATACAAAAGCAGCAGGCACCTGACGAAAGTACAAGATAAAAAGAAAAAAAACTCAATGTGTGTAATGTGTGTTTAGAGAAGGAAACACCTATGCTCTTCAAGGCAGAGATTTTCTCCATCAAAATCAATCCTTCCGGTCTTTTCAAATGGAACGAAGTATGTTTGCCAATTTACCGTGTTAACTGTTATTTTGACAAGCTACTTTCTTTCCGTTGCCCCTCTCTGTACCCAGGCTTGTCTTTGGCGAGCACTCTGCCCCCCTTATGGCCTTCCTCCTGCCCCGTGCACTGTGGGGACTGACAGCAGCATTCGGTGCATAGTGGTCCCAGGTCTGAAAGAAGGACGTCTGGTACCACTGAAGGGGAAGGTGAGATTTTTGGAAAGAGCCGGGAAATTTCCACCCGCTGCAGTGTGGGAAGACTCCTGCTCACAATATTGCTGTTTATGTTAGGACATGCATAATTCTGCTAGAAAAGCTGCAAAGACTTCATCAGTAACCACACAAACATATAGAATGATTTGTTTTTTTTTTCCTTTGTTTAACCAGAAGAGCTAAGGTTGTCTCCAGTGTTGTGGTTCTAGATTGTTTGTGGTTTTCTTTTCCTAGTCCTTAAAAGAAAAAAATGCCAAACCTAACAATATTAAAACAGCTCAGAACTTGCCTGTGGTTGGCACATCATGTTTAATTGCAGCTTTGAGTTAACATGGGCTCTTTGTTTAAACTTCAACTGTTGGAATTGTCATATTGCAAAATTTTGCTGAAGTCCCACTTCCCCGCCTGAAGTGCCGTAACGCTAGCCAAGTGGGGAAAAGGGTTCTTCTGAGATTGATTTTTCAGACACCGTAGTTCTGTTCAATTGAATTCACTCAAGTAGTGGTTAACATAAACACTGTGGAGAGTATGACATGTCAAATTAGCAGCTTTGCAAATCTCCTGTTAATTGTCAGCCTAATTAAAAAATTGCTAATTATAATGTTTATAACTTCAAATAACTGCTCAGCTATAAAGCACTGGCTGTCAGGTGTAAACAGGGGGACTGAAGGAAAAAAAATCAATCGACATCTGTTAATTTATCAGAGGCAGTGCACTAAATTGAAAAATGGATTGCCTAATGCACTGTAAATCTGCATTACGATAAAAGACCAATTCATTTCAACACCTGCTTAATAAATGATAATGGCCATCTTTAGTGGCTAGCTGTAGGGCGTCTTCTGCCAATCAGACTTAAAATCCTGCCTTTACCGGCATAAGACCACAAATTGATTGCACTGTGTTAGAATGTATATAATATCTTCTCCTTTCTTCATGATGAAAAAATGAATAGTCTTCACGGATGATTTATGTAAAAAAAATCTCTTGAATTTTCTAACACCATAAGGATGAAATCTATCTCATCCTTCTAAGGTACTGACATTCCTCCATTTAGACAGACTTAAGTGTGTTGATGAGCTAGAAAAAAAAGAAAGAAGTGTCAAGCACTTATTTCCAGTTTCTCTATCTGTAGCTTGCTTTCAATTCCAGCTATACAACTGAAAGTCTGTACTTAATTTTGTATTTTTCTGTAGGTAGTTAATCTGATCGGACAGATGATGCTTTTCTGTGGTTTGTAGAACAGTGAGTATTATTAAAGCAGTGTTGCTCAAACTGCAGTCTTCCAAAACAGCATTTAGTTCAAAGAACTGCAAACTTTAGTGGCTGCCCAGCCCCTCTCACAAAAAAAAAAAAGGGGGGGGGGGTGAGGGGCAGTTAAGAGCTTTAGCTACTGATAGAAATATTAGTAATTTTCTGGCAAACTCCTAAGACCTGACATTATCTCTGTTCTGCTGGGGGAGATGGGGAGCACACACAGCTGGCTGCCGTTTCTCTCTGCAAGAACTGAACTGTTTCAACTTCGGGAAGCAAGTGAAGGCAAAGGCAGAGACTGAGTGAAGAAGAAATGTCTTAAGAAAGTACTCAGATTTTCAGAAGTCTGAGAAGTGCTTCTGAGAATCAGCATGATGCTGTTGTTTCCTATCCCCCTAATGACCACATTGGCTCTTGACGACCCACCGTCAAAGTCTTTCGTGTTCAGTTTAATGTAGACCTGTTTGAATCTACACATCTTTCTCGCGCTGAGCATTAACTGTTAAAGTGATGTCCTTAGCAGACGGCAGCAGCGCAGTGGCATTTGCCCTGTCTCCCCAAAATGTGATTGAGCACATTGTGCTGATGGAAGTCATTCTGGTGCGACATTTCTAGCAGGCAACGCTGCTTTCTCTTCTCGCTGAAACACATTCCAAGGGATTAGGCAGCTTCTGAGTGATAGGATAAAACTCATCAAGAGTCTCTTACATTTTTGGAAAACTGCAAAGCTTTGATGGCATATTATCAAGTCACAGCTAAGCTAATATTTAAGACCGTTTTAAAATTGCTAGTTGTGATGAAAGTTTCAAGTACGGTTTAGGATAAAATTAGAATCTTCTGGTCTTGTTTGGTATTTCCCTTCCAGTCATCAGACTCTTACTTCCTAACCCTGGGATTTGAACATCTTGTTATTTCCTGCAAACTTTTAAAATGCATTATTTTATTTTATGTTTTCTTCTGTACTGATGAAACAGTACTTCAAACCGTACTAATATCTGTACAAAGACAAAAACAAAAAAACTCTAATCTTTGACCCAAGCATCTAACAATCAAATTGAGACCAACAGAAGCTGAGAGGAGCTAAATGAAGAGAATGATTTGTAACCAAACACTATCAATCTAGAGATGTTACCGACCCCTCCTGCCTTACAGACTCATCTCTATACTTTGGATTATGTTGTCCAACCTCAAATTTGCAAATTTGCAAAAGTCTGGAATAAACAAGAACATTATTTTATGTCATCTCTTAAATTTACATTTTAAGCTGTGCATATAACCACAGAAACTTCTTTTATTAATGCATAGGAACACAGCTGGTTTCTTAAGCCTCAAATAATCACAAAATATGTTTCCGGCTATTATACCATTATTGACTTAGTCTTACAATTCTCAGGGAAAAGTTGTTTTGCAAGGTTTTACTTTTAAAAAAAAAGAAGATGGTTTTCTTAATAACACATGATTTTTTACTGCCCCACAGCCTTTAATAGCCTTTCTTGCGCCTAAAACTTCTTTTCATTACTAATGTGTCCTTCCCCTTTGAACCCCAGATGTAAAACATTTTGTTTTTCCTATTGCACGACTGCTATGTCTTTGGCACATGTAAGTACACACCTTTTAAGGCAAACCCATTAAAATTAATGTAACAGCATGTACATCCATCTGGTGTACATAAGTCAGCCAGCAGCAAGTCCTTTGATGGATGTAGTCTGCCTTGTACATCTTATGAATTCAAATAGTTAAAATTATTGAGAGCTTTATATACAATATTGCACATAACTTCCAAGATGACAGAAATGCAGTTTATCTGTTTTCTTAATGAGAAGGAATTTATTTTTGAAACATAGTCCAGAAAGAGATGTTGACAAAATGTTTTCAAAGGAATATTTTGGTACTTTAGTACTCTTTTAATCCTTTAATATTCCTTACCACAATAGAAGAGACTTTAATTTGGTATTACAGATGATGTTGTTTGATCTAAAATTTCAGATTAAGTAGCCAAATAAATTATCACATTAAATGCCACAAACAGCGAAGACTAAGGTAAAGTTTGGTTTTTTTTTTCTGGCTTGGGTAAAAAAAAAAATTGATGCCTGAAATGAAATCTACAAATGTGTTGTGTATCTATTTTTATTAAAATTGATACAAGAAAATGTGCCTTACATTTTACCAACTTCCTATAGATTTTATAGTATTGTCACCTGTACTTGAGTACGGTTAAGTACCTCAGGAACCATGTTAATTCTGCTGACAATGATAGTGACAAGAAAGGATAGTTTACATTTAGACAATGCAGACGAAGCAATTTTCATGCCTGTAGTGACAAAGAGCAAATTGTTTTCAGAGCTAAAGATTCAAGAAAAAAAAAAAAAAGGAAACAGAAATTGCAGTATATCTGACACTTGAAACAGCCTTCAAAAGAATAAACAGAAATATTCATTCCAAGCACACTAGCCAAATAAGAAACAGGATGCTAGTCAACATGAACTCAACAACTATGTTTTCTTTTAACCATATTCACAGATTATAATGACAATTTTTGAAATCTTTGCCAAAAGAAAGAAAGAAATCTCGTAAGAGATCTCTAAGATGCAGAAGGGAAAGCAGTTCATTTTTCATTGTTACCTGAACACATAAGTCACTGTGATATTTAATTTTAACTGGAAAGTTAATAAGGTCTCAGAAGCATTTTAATATCAAATGCAGTAGACAACAGGATTTTACTGGAAAAACTAAAAATGCTTCCTTCTATACTGCGTTTTTTTTATGAAACAAGGGACAGAAGTGACAAAGACAGACGGCCACATGCTACGAATGAACAAAATAAAAAGAAAAAAAAAAAGAAAAAAAGTCAACTACAAGAGAGGCGTGGAGAAAAAAGATCATGTTTAGATTTTCAGCTGGTAAGATGAATCAGTAAATCTCCCCTAATTGATCACTATCTACACCAACATATAAGATCCATGGATCACCCATTTTTCCTCCATTTTTGCTTTGTTTATCAAAATATTGGCCTCACAACTCTTACAGATTTAATGGGAGTTTCTCTGGATTTATGCTGCCAGATCAATTCTTTTCTGAAAGTTTCAGAAAGTTGCAGAATTTGTTATTCTGTAACATGTTACTGTGTATATATACTACATGCACATGCATGTGTGTGTCTATGTATACATATACACATACATACTCTACTCTGTGGATATATTCTACATATAAGAATGTACATAAAACAATACATAAAATTGTTTCAAAATAATTTTGCCCTTAAAAAAAAAAAAACAGATGTAAGAGGCATGTTTCTTTTTATAACAGTTTTTTTTTTTTTAATATTAATGTTAAAGGAATTCAACATTCCTTAATATAAAGGGATGTTGAATACATAGCTACATAGCTAGGGACATTATCCTACTAGTCACCGCACCGAATAATTCATTTGCAATATCTAATTATCCACTATGTTGATGCCACACTTCTATGGGCAAACCTTGCCAATCAGACCACATTCAGTGTCAAAAGACATACTGAACACATATTACTGCAGAACAGAATTACAATATTTCCATCCAGTATTCTCAACCAAGTGGCCTTTCTACAGGGAAAAAAAAAAAAAATCTAAACACCCCAAAGTCAAGCATATTCACTTGTAGCATAAAATAAAACATCCTTTAATTATTTGTGCCAATTTCCTGATTTGTATGCATTACAAGGTAGAATTAAACATTTTGTGCTTATTCTTTATATACTAATTTGATTATCTGTAACTTTACAAGACATATCAAAGATGTAATGGTATACAAGTGATGAGATTAACACAGGCAAAGAGCAAAATTATTTGGCAAAATCATCCACAATTGCTCCTAGCAGAATACAGGGTTGCTGTTTCCATCAAATAAACATATCCACAGGCACAAAATACCCAAAAGCTGTTTCCATGAACTGCTGAAGCCCACAGATATAGTTCTGACCTGAGATCAGAAGAGAAAACTGTACCTGAAATGTGGGAAAACAAAAATTAACAACTTGAGCCAGAGAAAGTAAGAAAGAGTATCATATTTTTGCTCTTATCAAGGAAAATGCAGACAGAGGAAAGAGAAGAGGGAAGTTTCACAAGCAGGCACATCTCAACCCTCACAAAAATTCTCCTTGCAAAAAAAAAATGCCATCTGAGCTCAGCTTTTACGCAGCTAACTGAAAATGCCTTGAATGGCAGCTGGGTGAAACAGAAAGTGCTCAGTGAGTTGTGAGAACTAGAAGGCATTTAATACTTTTAGGTTCAAATAGCCATATAACAAGGCATATCAGTGAAACAGTAATATTTGTCACATATAAGATATATGGCTTGCTCTCACAGTCACTGTGAAACAACAGCAGCTCCATTGCACTCCTTGCAACTTGCTCCTTCATGACCTGCGAGGTGGGTTGTTCTGGGTTAAGGGGTGAATAACTGACGGATTGTGTGGGCTATTGAGTAATAATGCAAAAAAAAGGCATCATATTATAAGGGGTTTGCCTAAATATAATTATAGAATTATAAAAATGCAAGTTCCAAGTTGGAAATTTCATAATGGTTATTTTCCTAAGGCCTTCAGAGAACATTCAGAAGAAGCAGAGCATTGACATAACAGGCTGGAAGGCAGTTATCACGCAAAAGGTCAAAGTTTCCTTTAGATTATGTCTATGCTGTGAGTCATTGACTTTTATAGACCAAGGTGTTTAGAAAAAAGTGTCATGAAATTTATGGCAGCATAATGTTCTGGCTATACTCTATAATCTTATTTTAAAAGAAAATATAGCTCATTAAGTATAATATTCAGACTATATTATATATTATTGTTTTTCATTTAAATGGCACTATAAATGTGCACTGGGCTTTAGAGCCTGGTTTGAAAGACAATAACCCTGCCAAGAAAAATTTACACCTTAAAGACTTAGCCCTTGAGACACCTACTCAAGTGATGAACTTAACTGGAAGTCTGATAGATTTCAAAAGGGTATTCATGTAGACGAGGATATTTAATGTACTTTTTTATGATAGTATGTAGTATGGATGAAAAAAGTTCTTTTTGTCACAGTCTTAGGGCTTTTAGTCCATACTCCTTCTCGTTGGCTTGTTCATTAGTATCTCATTTAAGGATCAAGCTCTGTCTTAGGATCCTGTCTCCATTTTATTTACAGCATTTTCCTTATGACCTTTCATGGTTTAGCCTATTTCGTTGTATTTCCTGTATTCCTCCTCATAAGCTTCACCCAGCAATTCAGCTTCTCATTATATGTCTCCCTGAAATCTCCACCTGAAGGTCTTACAGCGTAAATTTAGCATGCTTGCTCACCTTGACAAGCTTTTAAAGATTGAGTAATAAATATTACAAATAAAAATGACTGAAGAACCTGTTTACTTCTTCAATGTGCAAGTTTTTTGAGAAATACACAAATGAAAACATGATTTAAGGTCCACATAGACCACGGACACATTCTTGTTTCAAATTGCAGAGCTTTTACTACTGCAAGTGTGGCCATCACCATACTGTGATGATTCTTAGGAAATAGGCATTAACTAGAGAGAGAATATTTTCAGCATTCAGCTCAGAATAAACAGCTATTTTTATTACGAAATCTGAAAACACTCAATTAAAAATAATGAAATAAATGCTCTTTTCTTGACACTTAGAACACCAGCTTTCACCTCCAAAATAATTTTTGTTTGTTTGTTTGTTTGTTTTTCCATATCTGGGGCAGCTTATCTATACACCACTGTGCGTTTTTAAGGGATCAGGAGTGTACATTAAACCCACTCACTGTAGTGCAAATTATTTTCTTGGATTTTCACTACAAATTTGCTTGGTATTAAAAACACTAAAACAGTTTAAGTAGATTTGTGCAAATGAGTCTTGGCAATTATTCTGAATAATTTAATGCACTGAAAATTAAATGATTTGCAATCTTGTGTAGTTACAGTTATAACCATGACACATTTTCCTTTCTTTCCTACCACCTTTCTAGTTAAGTAGCAAAAAATATATTACTTTAGCATTGGAAGGAAGAAAAAAGACTTCAAACTCAACAACGTTCTTTTAAGAGAATGAACATAGCTTTGAGTGGATAGGTGTTAGAATAACTCCACCACCAAGGTAACCCTTCTTATTCGATATATCACTTACATCAAAGAGTTAAGGATGTCCTCTTATGCATTTTTGTTCATTATTACTTTAAAAGCTCAGCTGATGATTATGTACTTGCATAATTCAATTACAGTTTTAAAAAATGTCTGCTTGGCAAGACAATCACCTGCCCCTTAAAGCTAAAACATTATGTGCCAACCGTTTCCAATCTCCACTGATTAACTATAGCATATTCCAAATTTATAGGGTCTATTACAAACCATCTGAAGAGCAGCCACTGTGCCAAATCTCCCTTACTCCCTCTCCAGGGAATCCCTTCTCAGATGCTCTTTTCACATCCAGTAAACAACACTTTATGTCTTTTGCACAGATAGCAGATAATTACCATATGGTTAAAAACATGCTTGCTTCATTCACTTTCCCACTGTAAACTTCCTTCATTATGACAGCTAAGGAGCATCTAGGGAGGTAAACTCTGTAATTTAGTCCCCTGTAGGATTAGTGGTTTAAAAGGTCAGTGTCTATTACAATAAAGTTAGAAGCAAGAGTAAGCGACTTTGCAAGAAATTATTTTTATTCCAGCAGGACTGAAGAGAGAAGCTGATGCAGGTGCAGGAATGAGAATGCCACATTTTTCACAGAGCACCAATATATTTTCTCTTTGCTTGCAGGACAGTAACAAGTGCATGCTCAGGAATAACATAGCCAGAGAAAAGCTAACAGCGATTTGGGAAGAGAAGTAGCTCCAAGTGCCCTCTTTCTTGTTTCCCTTGCTTGCTTCCCTGTCTTATTGTTCCTGGCAGGCAGCTGAGTGGCACAGCTGGGACCAGGAAATTGGACACAGTCTTGGAGCAGCATCTAGGCAGGGATGTGGCCCTGCCAGCCCTGCTGGTCAGCACCTCATGCACACGATGCGGGAGACACATTCTGAATTCCTTTACAGATAAAGAACCCAGAGTTTCCAAGACCTGTCACAGTCTGGGAGAGCCTTTGAAAACATATTCTTGCCGAGCTGCTTTACAGGAAAGCTAATTATGATTTCTCTCAAGCTGAATGATCGATTTCATCAAGCTCCCACCCTATTGTTGTTGCTTAATCTGTGCTCTGAACTGAAAGGTTGGTTGGCAAATGCTGTGGCACTTTTGACCTCTGCAAGATTAATTCTTTGTGACCTGGCTAGTTACTTAGGAGTGCAGGCAACAGACAAGCCCATAGGAGAAAGAATGAGCTTCAAGTGCATTGCATCCTTTTACTAAAGCTTCTATAGCCTCATATTCCATGGCTCCTTAGAACACAAAAATTGCTAAGGACAGGGAGGGAAGAAGATCCTGATTCCTATAGAATTGTGCTTCCTGAAACCTGAATGTGCAAGAGACATTTTTAAACTTTCGTCTTCTAGATCTCTTTTCAATAAGATGTGGCTTCACTTTACCTCCAGTTTTCTCAGTATACTAATCATGTCCTTATTAGTGGTGGAGGTGTAAAAAATCTTGCATGAAGGCTGTTAAGTGGTAGATAATAAATCTTTTTAATAAACCTGGGATTATTAAAGAACTGATTTCATTCATTAGACTTTATCAAATTAGCTAAAGAATTTAGGCATTATCAAAACCCTAGTGACATCAGTGAAAACAGATGATGATTTTGGACACTTTCAATTCCATTCAGCTATTAGGATGATCACTTTTATTGCAGCTTTCATTTCTTTCTTTTCCTTCTTGACAGATTACAATTTCATACTGTATCAAAAAAGAATGGCCTTCTAAGAAGAAAAAGACAACAACATCAAGGGCTATATTAAGATACCAAGCATCTCCTTCAGAGAACCAACAGAACACAAAGCACTCTCATAAGCAGCAATTAGAAGACTCAGTGTTTGGGTTACAGTCCTTTGGGTTACAGTCCTTCTAGAAGGCTGGACCTAATCAATGGGGTAGGTTCACATTACCAGCGAAGATGAAAGCTCACCTACACCCATATAAATTAGGGTCTCTTTCAACTAAATAAGCACAAAAGTGGTAGAAGCAAAAAGGAAGAATTAGAATAGTAGAGTTTATACTTATAATAGAGAGTCCAAGGCGGGTCAATGTCCATAATGTCAAATGTCGGGCAAAAAAGGGGGCAAAGACAGTGACAAAGTGGAGTGGTCAGAGCAGTGCAGCTGCTGCAAGGGCGAGTCCAGCGATAACACTGACTAATAGTTATTAATGTATTTCAAAGACAGAAGTGAGAATTATGATTTGCCTCATATGGACATGTCATCTATCAGCAGAAATTGCCCTCCACAGTGGACATGCTGTCATCATTTCACCTGCTGTCTGGCTTAGGGAGGGGCAAGAAGGAGCAGGAAAGGAGGAGAAGGGGGCTGATTCAGCTACCTGCAAAGGAAAATAAGCTATTTTCTGGATTAGAAAAAGTAAGGTATAATACCCATCTGTATGCCCTGATATAACTCATGTCATTATATGTGTTGTAAGAGCCAGCACATGTGGCCTCACTAAACGAGGTGCAAAATTTACACAGGAATTCAGTAAAATAAAGCTGTGCAACAGAATAACTGTGAGTTAATTCCCTGAGATACCCCTGCAATTATCCAGAGCATCCTCAGCATTTTAAAAGTCCTTTTACTAGCCTTCTCATTTTCCATCTGTCTTTATTACAGCATTCTCCATTAAGTTTCCAAAATAGTTTTATTGGTCACAGAAAAAAACCTGAGGACATTACGAGTTCATGTCCCATTTAAAATGTGGTCAGTGCTCAGACTCATGCTAAGGCCTTTCTATGGTTCCTTTTTTATCAACAACTTCATGACTTAAAACACCAAATGAGCAAATTTCTAAGGGCAGAGCATATGTTACTGGTGCTCAATGAAGAAGACTGAATTTCTTCCATTCTGTAATTTGAACAACAATTTTTTGTTTTGTTTTAAGCACAACATTTATTGCACACATAAGTGAACTTCTAGTGTCATTTATAGACTTTAAAAAGAAGAGATTTTTCTCCTGGAAATATAAAGCATACTGTTTAAACAGCATTAGAGAGCAATTTGGGCAGCTGGCACCCATCTTATTTGTTTTATAGCTAAGTCACCTTTCAGAAGAGAAAAGAACACCTGTGGCTTTATCTACAAAGAACAAGTAAAATAAATAACAGTACAATATTAGAACTGACTTCTCACTGATTTTCTCAAGAAAATCTTACATTATTATTATTATTATTTATATTGAAGTATAATATTGGAACCCTGCAATTTTAGGCATTGGATAATACAGAACAAAAAAAGCTAGACCTTGCTCCTCAGATGTTCTGGGGTCAGACCACGGCAATGTGGCTCACAGAGTAGTTAGAGAACTTGGAACTCTTGTCACAAGAAGCTTTTGCTCTTACATAGAGGGGAAGAGGAGGTGGAAAGACGGGATTAACTTTCTAAAGCAGGATATTTTTACTGTGTATTCTGGCAGAAAGCTGTACCAGCAAAAATCTCCCACTTTCCTACATATTTGGCAACATATTTCCAATAGAACATATTTTATAGAAAAAAAAAAATCCTTTGTATCGTTTAATAAAGGGCCATTTGATGTGATAAGATCAGAATAATGGGTAGTTGCAATTAATTACTGCTGTAACTGAAAGCCGAAGGTAAAAGTAGTAAAGACATTTACTTCTGAGCAAAAGACACTGAACATGAAGTTCTTCTTATTATACTCTCCTTATACAATATGACTAATATAGACAGAGACAAGAAATGAATGTTGACAATATCACTGGACATAGGCTATTATACCATTTGGGGCTATTTCCAGTAGACTTAGAGCCATTTGTTCTTTTAAGACCAAATTCATTTCTTACTGATTTTACTGCTGAAGCAACCTCTCCAAATCATTGCCTCTGTTCCCAGTGTTTCCTGAATTAATACATGCAATCTCTCTGCAAAGACTCTCTTCAAGATCTCCACAGCTTGACACAGAAACCCGCCAACTACATTTGCCCAACTCTTTCTTTGTTTGCCTTATTCCTTATCCTATAGCCACTTATGGAGGAAAAAGGTGTAACTTAATTCACCAGAATACAGCTGCTGCATGTACTTTTCAAACCCTCTCTGTCACTGAACCCCTCCATTTCTTTGAAGGGCCTTCAGTGGCCTTCCCCCACTGTATTACTTCTTGATAACAGCAATATATATTCCTAGCAGACAATATGTTCTCAGGCCCGTTGTGGTGGGCTTAGGTATAAACATAGAAAAAATATTCTCTTGCTGAGCTATTTGCATGGTAACAACAGCCCCAGGGAATGATGGGGGACTTTCTCACAACCTGGTGAATCACAGAACTATCACAGCATACATCATGATACGCAATGCGGCGTGGATGTCTGAGGGACTGCAGGAGCAGAAAAGGAAGAAGGAGAAAGAAGAAAAGCTATCCCAACCAACAAGCTGGTTAATTGGTGATTGACCTCATGAGTTTTATGAACTTTGTGGCAGAAGTGACTTTTGAAATTTGAAAGAGGTAGGGTAATTTTAATCATCAGTGAATAATAGCACAGAAAAACAGAAATAGGCACATACGAGCCTTCCTTGAAGATGCAATGAGAATAAAATACATTCTGTGCAATACAATCTTTAAAGCATTAATAATCTAAAACAACTGTATGAAACGTGCAAAGTTCAGATCATGATTTCACTCAGGTTCCTATGTGAACTCAGTGCCGTTTCCATCATTTTACACTGTAGGAAGTGAATTTAGTAACCTGAGAGGAGGGTTGCTTTTAACTCATGCAATGGAAATCTGCTTATTTAGGCACAGCAAAGTGTGTGGGATTTTTTTTTTTTTTTCTTTTTCTAGGGGAAACATGAACTAGAACTGTGAAAACTGACTCATATTTTGTTTCATTTTCAAATGATGCTAAAGGAGCTGCTTTCATCTGCTGGGTACATATGTCCATAATGCCTCCAATCTAACAGTCAAGTTTCACTATAATTGACAATTTCTGCACTCATAGACACCAGCTCTAAATTTCTCAAGCCTTAATTTTTTAAATTCTTCTTCTGTTTTTAATGGTTTCTGGGATGTTCATAAGTTTTACTGGATATGGCAAGAAGGAATAGATAATAAAATTTTGAAGCAGTGAAATAGCCCATGTGGTTTCAACACCATTAGATTTTGCAGTTTATATACCTATTAAAATATTTCTTTTTAATGGATACTTGTTGCCTGGTGATGACATTTTACATTATTAAGGCCTACCAGCCTTCTTTATAAAATTGATTTAAAAGTGTATTGAACATAGCCAGGCCGCAAAGATACAAACATATGAAAAATGATACGAGGCCTTTGACAACAATGAAATTAAATTAATAGTAAAATTGGAATGAGCTAATCAGTTGAGTAAAATGACAGGAAGGCTGCATAAGAGTCAGGATGGAAGGAGTTTCACAGGAACCAGTTTCTGCAGTGCAGCTGCTACACGTTTGGGTAATAAAAGAGCTGATGAGCCCCTAATTCGTCTGAAACTGGAAGCACGTTTAGTGTTGTTTGGATTATAACAGGAGCCTACAGCTAATGCACACAGTCTCCATTGGTTTCTGTTACAGAAATAGAAACAGAGAAATTCTGGAATTTCTCGAAGATAATAATGATGCGTTTGGCAGATCAGTATGTGGCCAGAAAAAGCTGCTGGCATGGTAATGGAAAACTCAGAGACTACATTTCTACTCCTGACCTGGTGCCCGTCCTCTGGCTTCTGATGCTGTTTTTTATTTGCAAAGAGCAAGGGAACGCGGACTCACAAGTCGGTGCTACTCTCTCTCTTCCGGGACGATGGGCAGCCACGGTGCCTGCGGCAACGCAGGAGCGAGCGAGCCAATTAAGGCAACACTGAAAGATGATGTCTTAGAAAGGCTCTAATTTGACATTGTTTTTCCAGGGCTTCACACAGTGACACTTGCAGTACACAGGTCAGTTAACGTCTCAGGAAACTAACCGCTTATCATCAGCTTTTGTGATTAGGGATGTTCATATTCATATTCACACTCCACTCTGTGCAGCAGAGGTGCTGCAGTCGCCACCACTGTCACTGCACTTACCCAAATGGTACTAGGAATAATCCTCCCAAATTTAAAGTTGACTCAGATATAACTATGTAAGCTCCAAGTGCTGTTGGAAATCTAGGTGTGGACATGATCTTAGCTTGGGATATAGACATACAGTGGGATGTAGGGCAAAACATTTTTTCTCAGTTGGAAACATACAGAATTGACAACACCAACTCTTTCTGCATGCATACAGCAGTACCAGTAAGTGGTTTGTAATGCTTTATTTTAATTCTACTATATTCTACAAAACATGGCATGGAAACATTTTATTCTCTATGTCATGTTTTGCTTCAGTCCATACTTCTGTTTCTCAACAGAAACATATTTTTTTTTTTCCAAATTTTCAGCTCACCATAAATATTAAAATGTCTTCTTTGAAGAGGAATCACATTTTTTTTCCCCTAAATTTGAAAACATATATGGACTAAAAATAATCATAAACCATGATTTATTTATAATAGCCAAAAAAAGATAGTTCCAGATTTCTAATACTGCAGCATAGGAAATAGTGTGCTATTGGAAAGAAAAGACTGAAAAATATATAATTAGAGGCACTTGCTCTAACAACTGCTGTGTCCATAGGCCCCAGTTCAACATAACTTGTTAGAGATGTACATTAAGTCAATAATGTCCCATTTATCCTAACAGGACTATGCAAGTGCTTAGGTGGGAATAAAGCACAGGATGCCACTTACAGGTGCACTTATGCTGACTATTTGCTCATTGTATTGAACTGTCTGCATCTACGATTATTGAGAATAGCTATATTCTTAGACCAACAGATGTTTGAAAAGAATGCCAAGGTAAAGGGGGCCTGTCATAAGTAATAAAAACATACAGTGTTATGCCTTGCATAGGGGATAGGGCTGGAAGCAATTTCTTTTGATGTGACAGAAAACACCAGGGACTGTGTTTCAGTATTGAATTTAGAGAAATTTTAAAACAGAATGTCATACCAAAGCATAAAATTAAAATGATTGATTTCAATGATTGTCAAATAAGTGCAAATATCTTTTGAATTACAACTAATCAGGTCTAACAGTTCTTATTGCTCTTTTCTCTGTTTTACAAAAATATGCTCACCTTTTAGTTTGCCCAAAATGTGTCTATCCTCTAACACATAAAAGACAACCCTTCTACTTTGCAAGTAGCCTAATATAACATACGCTCTTATGAGAGTCACTGATAAAAATTACTAAGTGGCCAGTCTTATTTTAAAGAAAGCTGACCTGGAAAAATAATTGCCATGCATTCTTCTCTGTATTTTGTTTGTGGTCCTTGCTGTTTCAAATCATGTGGCAGACTCAGGAAAATAGCTTCACCAGCTTCTTGACTCTAGATGTGTTCAGTCTTGCAGCCCAGAACGCTTAAACTGAATTTGTACTGGAAGTACAATGGTAGTTTACCAGTAACTAGATTATGACCCATTGAAATAACTCTTCTACTCTCATCAATTATAAGACCTCAAGTTGCTTCTGCAGTATTTTGCTTGGAGACAAAGAAAGAGAAATCCTTAGCTCAGCATGCAATAGTAAATTCAGTGTTTGTAAAGGAATACAAAAATTTTCCCCTTGATTTATGAAAAACAGTGTAGCAACACAAATGTTCCCAGCACCTCACTAAAGTTTGCAAAGCACTGCAGAATTAGTCCGAGTAACTAATCGTTGTCAGATAAGATCAAGTGTCAAAGAAGTAGCCTTGGAAATTTCACCTGCAGGTTACACACTCAGCTTCCTCAGTGCTTAGGAATTAAATTTAATGTCACTTAGTAAAGTTGCTATTACTTTTATAGTAGTAACCAGGAGGTCCCAAATAAGATTAGGATGACATAATTTCAGACATAATTTAGTGGTGTCCAAAGGTCTCACTGTGCATAGATATTAGAAATAATGATGTCAAAAAGTATTTTTTTCTGTACCCATGGAATACATGCAGAAAGGAGATGAGCAGCTTGTCCAGAGTCATTGCACCAGAGCCAAAACTTAAATTCAGGGCTCCTGAATTTAATAAGATTCCTCTTAATGAGCATTTACAGGCAAATAAAACACACATGTAATTAGCCCACTGGAACTCCTGGAGTTCTCCACATACAAATTAAGCTCAAAATGGCAATAGCCTGTTCTGACAAAACTGCACTAGGTTCCAAAAAAAAATGGTTTGGTATAAAAATTGTAGTTTAGAGTACCAAAGAAAACCAACACTCATCACTTTAGGCTGTATACTCTTAAAAAAAAAAAAAAAAAATCAAGCCAGTATTCACAGATGATTTTTTTTTTTAATAGTTCTGGCCTTGAAGAAGCAGCTCACATTCCCAATATTACAGGGAAGAAGGAAGGCAGAAACATATCAATCACTCAATAAAGAGACTTGTCAAGGAGTGGGCATTTTTCTTTTGTAGCCTTTTCCTACCAGCAGCGGCCCACGTACAGCCTATCAGGAGATATCATGGATGTCCATCAGAATATTTTTCTGTCCTCTCTCCACTGCTAGTGCTTGAGCTTAATTTATTCGTTAAGTGCTCGTTTGGGAGTAGAATGGTGTAGAGAGAGGGTGGCAGGAGAAATGTACTTGTTTCATTGTGATACTGCCCCCATTACCCTGCTTTTTGTGAGCTGGCTAATGTTTACATCAGACCTGCTGAACTCCTGAATCTTTTAGGATTTTTTTTTTTTCTGTAATTAATTCAGTCTCAATATTCTCCTCATTTCCATACTTCTCAAATGTCATCCCATCTCTTTTGATCTGCTTCTACTCCTTTTTTTCTCTTCTCCTGCTTTGCCTTCACGCTTTTTCTGAATTTTGCAATGGATTTTATTGGTTGAGAGAGATATTTGAAATGCTTTCAGAGGCTGGTCCTTGGAAACACAGGGTAGCAGATTGCTTAATCACATTTCTCACCTAGAACCTGTATAATAAGGGTGATACATAGGGTGTGAGGATGCAAAGCTCCCAGTGAAGATGAGCTAATGGACCTTGGCCAGCCTTAATTAGAGATTCTAAGCCAAGCCTTTCCCTCCTCTGGCCATGAGTGTGTCAGCCTATCAGTTTTATAACAGCTGTCAACCTCCTCTGACTAGTTTATCTTCATATTTCCTATTTTGTCTGTTGACATGGCACCAAAGGAGAGTTATTTCCCTGCAATGAAGGGGCTTTTTGTTCTGCGGCAGAGCAGAAAGCAGCTCTGCTGCAAGGACCCGTCACGGTGCTTCCCAGGAGGGACCAGGCTCCCGGGAACACAGCATGGCTCCCCATATCTTATGGAGCAATGGGGCACTTCTTCATCCAAAAAAAACACCCAAAATTGGCTATCGGGCAAAGAGGGTAGAGTGAAACTTTTGCTATTTCAAACTCGTTTCGGAAGACTTATCGATTGCATATATGGTTTCAGGTTAAGAGCTGTGCAATACGTAAAACAAAATGTGATTTCTTAATAACAAAAGGGTTATTTTCACGAGGAGGAGCTGATAAACTACTTTCTGCAAGAGGATAAAGGTATTGACTTTTAGGTATGTTAAAACTGTAAATATTTTTCTCCTACTTTTGTTCTTTCCCAGCCAAAAGGATCTTAAGAGGGCCATCTGTTTCCTTGCCACAGAAGGAAAAAACTTAGGGTGAGCATTTATTCACCTGGTTTTGCCTTGGGTTAAACATTGCAGAACATTGCCATTTGGGAAAGGCTTAGTGCTGCTTAGTTTTGCCACCAGCTACAATAAAGGCTGCTGTTTCCATCCACAATGAGGCTTGTTTGTCTATTTATTTTTTTTTCTATTTCTAACCCGACTTGCTAAAGAAATGGTATTGCTGTAGTGCAAAATGGATGAGATTTTCTCTTTTGAGTTTATTGTCGGTATCTATTTCTTTCCAGGAAAGAGCAGGGAAAGTCCCACTGCCCTCCCCTTAACCTCAAAGAAAGTCATGATGGCAAATGTACTATCAAGCCCCGAGTGCTCTGCATATGAAAACACAGACACAGTGCTTACAGAAAAGATCTTCACTATCCATATGTTCATCTCCTTCCCTTTACCTAAACCAGACGATTACCTCAGCAGCTCAGCTGTGTTATTGAGACATTTCAGCGTGAAATTTGTTTTTCCTCACTGAACTTTAAGCGGAATTTCAAGTGCCAAGTCTCCAAAGCCAAGTGGGGCTATTAAGAGATAATTGCTAATTATGCTAATTTGAGAAGTTGTGCTATTTCTTTCCCTGGTCATTTTATCTGCAGCTCTCCTGAGAGAATAGTCCCCATTCAATGTTAATAACCTTTCCCTACTAAGCATTCAATGGAGGACACTGTGTCCTAAACCTAGGAATATTTTACAGCTAATCTAGATATGTGGCTGTAAATTAGAAAGAGGAGTGAGTTGCACTAATGCTAATGACTTAACGTTATTAATTTCTTGCAGTAGCAGAAGCATTTGATTCCTCTCCATTAATATATTGATACAGCCTTTTGCTGATGATTTCTTTTTAAACGAAAGAGCCCTCAGTGATTTGAGATATACACTGTACAGATAATGTTTCTCAGTGATCATTTTCTAAGCCTAATTATTGCAAGCTCATGTAATAACAGATTAAAACAAAACAAAACAAAATCTATATTTTCTAAATGTTTCATCTATTTTTGCATTATTTATATAAATGTATCAATTATATCAAAAATATTTTTTCTCCATCAGTGACAGGGTTAATCATATTAATCTGGGCAGTGTGCTGGCAGAATATGATCTTTTATTATTTTTTAATAAAATAATGATTTTAGGCTCTATTTGGTGTATAATTCCAACTTTGTTCCATAGAAAAATATGCATTTTTTACACCTTTTATAATTTATGTGTTGAATGACATTACCCTCAGCCTTCTTGGATCGGCTCTCCCTTAAAACACAGACGTGCTGGGACACTCCTTTTGCTGCACTTTTTGTTGCCAAAACCTTACTTCTCTACTCCTCAGAGCAAATCATTGCAAGCAAAAGTATTTTGTCTGCACATGAGGTCTAAGAGCAGAGAGTCCTCTCATTAGGAAATCTGGGCTATGGTGCTGTAAAGGCCAGTTGCTGCAATAGTTGCTCATGTAATTATCCCACTTAATGCAAAGTCTATACATGTAAGAACAACTCCTGGGAATAAGGGCTGCAGGGTCACACTCTGCTTTTGCAAATATATCCTGAGCACTATAAATATTCAGTAGAAGATAGTGATCAAATCAGATGGCCAAAACAGCACAAATGTGATCTTGGAGCCACTGCTGTCCCAGTATGGCACTGAATTGCTGGTTACCTGACCCAGAAGTGTCACTACTAATGAGAATGGTAGCTTCATGTTTAGAGTAAATAAACTCCCATCTTCCTAAAGTTCATCATCTCACTTGATAATTTGTCAAATTTTGTATCAGCAGTGTTTTTTAATGAGTGGAGTTTTACTGAACTCCTTGCTTCAAAGCTGCACACGGTGACCCAGTTATCGCTGGGCTCATTCCCCAGTGTTACCACACAGGTCTATCCCTGGCACCAAGGCAGAGCTGCGATGCCGCAGCCTATAGCCTATAGCCACATTGCAGGTTTCAGAAAACAGGAGATATTCGTATTTTTATAAGAATGGGACTGCTGTTTTACATTTTCTTTGCAGTTTGCTACATATAGATGGAAATCGATCAAGGAAGGAAGGATCTCCTTCATGAAAACAAAATAAATATGAGAATCAAGTGGCACAAATCAGACCACATTTCATTATTTTTATAAAATGCAAGCCTGAAAAGGAAGGGTTTTTTGTTTGTTTTTTTTTTTTTTTTTTTTTTTTTTTTTTTTTTTTTTAAGAGGCAAATAATATAACCTCTAAAAATCTTGGGTAAATCTTGTTTTTGTAAAATGTAATGCATAGCCCTCAGGTCATTGTTTAATATACACAGCATTTGTGTGAGAAGACTGTATTCGCATGGGAGACAAATTAGACCCTAAAAATATGCCCCTGCAATTAGGAAAAAACATGTTAAGCATTGCCTGTTTCAGAATGGCACTTCCTGTATTGGAATCCATTTTGCCAGTGTGCAAAGCCAGCCCTGAAGCCCCAGTAAAAGCCAGGTAAACCCCAGATCTCCTCTGCTGATAGAGTTTGGAGGACTAGATCAATTCTCCTGCAATACCACTGCAACACATAAAACAAGCACAAGGCATTTGAATCCCCAGCTAATAATATCTCTATACCTTCATCTGTAAATACCTCCAGCAGAACTGGCTATTTGCATCACCCAGTGATCCATTAGTTAGTTTAGGTTCCATGCTATTTAGGCAACTCATTGGCTCATGCTCAGCTATAGCCTCTAACTTGTGCCTAGACAGACACTTGCAGAGTCTGTGAATTTCTCCATATAACAACTTACCCACCGTTCTCAAAAATAAGAGTGCAGGCGAAAACTGAGTAACTCGTGACAACCTGGACTCCTGTTAGCTCTCCTGGCATGTTGCTGTCCGAGCACAGCAGCTGAAGCTGCCAGATGTAGGGACCAGCCAATGCACTAGAGAGGCTGAGCCCTCTGGGCTGCTGCCTAAAAGGGACTTTACAATACTGCCAGCAAAATGGCCTTTTCTCAAAAAGGCATTATGGAAGAGAAGTATGGATGCGGCAACGTAAGGCTGTAAGTGAATACACCTCTGTGAGAGAGAAGACACTTCTTGAAAAGCAAACAACAAAAGAGACAGTCAGGAAAGGAAGATACCATATCTTCTAAGAGGCCTGCTGGAATATTTAAAATTAGATCTTCCTGGGGAAAGAAATGAGCATTAGAGACAATTTCAAAATGTTTCATGGGCTACATTGGTCACAGAAAAACTTAGCCACTTTGAGAAACAATGGAAAACTGAAATATCAGCCCCATAAATACACTTTACATTTCTAATTCTATCTGAGTCAAAGCACATGTTCTTTCATGTTTGAAATCATTTTTAATAAAATATCTAAAAAGATCATGGATAATCACATTCACTCATTAAATGAATAAAAGAAGAGTTAAAAATCAGAAATACTAGCTGTTTTCTTTCCCTATCAAATTTACATAATAATAATATTTATAAAGATATTATTTTACAATATCCGTCCAAAAACTGCAGTAACCTTTTTGAAAAACATTTGGAGTTATTACTAGGGAGAATATTGTAACAAATTTTGAGAAGTTTGGATTGTAGGAATAACAGAAACACACAGCTTTGAAAGAGACTGGCTCCTATTTAAAGAATTAGGTCTGGAAGAATCTGAATATCCCTCTTTGGCCCAGTTCAAGCTGGGGAAAACTGAGCCCTTCAGATGTACAAGTCCATGTATTGTAAACAGAGTAGCATAAATTATGTGACGCTTGGAGACAGGCAGTTACTTTCGGACCAGTAGGTGGGACAAGCAAAGAAATATTTTATTTGTCACTATTCTATTTGTCCAGGCAAAAGCACAATATCCCAGCAAAATTTCTTTCCCACTATTCTTTCATGCTACATGCAGGGGAGACTTTGCCATCCACTGCTTCCAGCTGAAAGGACTGCATGGTTAATGACTTCTCCACCCTCTCCTGAACCACATCCCACCTGCCATCTGGCACATTGGGGAGAAGATACTTCCCAGCGCAAAGGAGGTGAGGCAGAAAGGTAGAGGGGAGACTTTGCTCTGATCTCCCCTACAAAGAGCAACAAGGATCTTCAAAATCAGAACTGGCAGAATCAGAGCCCAAATAATGTGCAGTGCAACATTCCAAACTTAAAAAAAAAAAAAAAAAAAGGCAAAAGAAAGTGATAATAATGAGCAAACAGCAACCATAAGAGGTACAAGTTGCAAAGAGATTAATTACAAGGTTGACATTCAATCTTGTCTTTTGAACGGAAATTGTAAATGGTCTAAGCCTAAGAGAAAAATTCAGAGCCTGAAACTAGAAGTTTGCTAATTAATCAGTTCTAACTGCATGGGGAATTACAAGCCGTAAGTCAAACAAACAGAAGGCAGCAAAGACAAAAGAGGATGGCGATGCAAGTATGGAAGCAGTAAGTCAACAATGAAACATCTCTACACCAGCTTGTTAGAGCGCTGCAGCTTGTACAAAACTTATGCTTAAGAATTAAAACTCGACTATGAAAGTTGGGTTTTAAGAAAGTCAAGTGGAAAATTTTAAGAAAGTTGAGTTTTAAATTTTAAGAAAAAAAAAGCAGCCTTATGAAACAAGTGAATCCTGGAAACTTGGATCAATACTCATTAAAAACTATGGGTTTGATCCAAGCTCCTATTGAAGCCAAGGACAAAACTTCCATTGAGTTCAGCCCTTACGTGAATATGCATCTATGTTAATATACGCACTGCAGGAGCACATTTTGGCACATTAATATGCATAGTACTAGAGTGTCTGTGTTTAAGTATATAAATAGAAATTGAATATAAACATATGCATTCATAGTTTTGAAGTTTCATTAGTAACAAAACAGCGTAGAGAAATTATTAGCATTTTTACATGATGATTTCTGTGAAGTCAGATACTGAGCTGCTACTGATAGTTAGTAAAAAGGCATTCAACAGATGGGGAGTCTAGACTGACAACTTCTGTGTTATGCAAGTGTATTTTTAAACCTCCTCTAATGTTAAATTCTGATGCTGCGCTGCAGAAACAAAATAAAGTGCTTTCTCACATGTGCAAATTTAACTTCCCTGCTTGCCTTTTGAAACTCAGGTTTGCCAGTGATAGCGCCACTTAGCGTGATCCTAACCCATATAAAAATTGCCACTGAAGTCTTGAAATATGTAGCCCAATACACCCCAATACAGAACACATGAAATTATAAAATGTTTTTTTCTCATTGTTCTTACTGTATCAGAAAATAAATACAATCTCTTTAGAAATACCGTTGCATACTATTAATGCTATTTAAAATTATATTATTTAGGTGGCATTTATTTATATGGTTCATTTCTTGCACTATGAGACTTTCATTTGCTCTAAGTATGAACTTATTCTAGATTTAAAATGCTAAAAGCAAACAATCGTAAAAACATAATGAAATCACCTTCAAATCTGCTTATGGTCTCACTTTTCAAACAAACCCCCCATCATAAAAATAATCTCCCAAATTTCTCTGAGCTTATACCAGCAAATCCCACTGCCATCCAATCCTAAAACGTACTCCACTTGCTAGTGAAACTATCACAGTAATTGTCTGGGCTTTTATCTAATGAATATGCATCAAAGCAGTCAAAACCAAATTCTAACTTAATCTACATTACTGGGAAAGTTTCTGAAACAAGCTGTTGCAGGGAAATTTATGTAATAAACCGTCAACCTGTGGCAGGGACAAGCTGTCTTGTACTGACAGAAACCAGCTCCCCAAATTTGATGGGGGTGCCACACAATGTTTAATCTCGTACAGCGGGTGGCCTTGGACTGTGGCTGTGCTGGCAGCATCGCATCCCATCCTATCTGTAACATCCCTGCTGCCTACCCCTGCTTCCCGTGTGTGCACACACTATGCTGAAGATTGCCCAAAAAATCTCTTTTTGCAATGGGGTTTCCTGTGCGTCACCACCACCTCTGCCCCACGCATGAACTCATGGTCCCTATAGGACGGCAGGGAGAGGAGAGGCAGCAACTCAGCAATTAGAAGTGATTTAAAGCCAAGATTAATAAACCCTTTCACCCTAATAAACTCCTTTCATCCTGTTGCTTCACGTACAATGCATACACTGCTGTTATAGTGGCTACAAGAGAAGAGTCTCCACCCCTTACCTTGGGTTTTTGCTGTCTCTCAATTCTAACTAAACAGCATGATAACATGAGACTGGAGCCCTGCGAGATATATAGTGGCTAGCAGGTGCATTAGATTTTTTTATAAATAGGAATT
>VZSV01000002.1:9444227-9542596 GCA_013398735.1 Nothocercus julius | reverse complement strand
TTTCTTTCTTTCTTTCTTTCTTTCTTTCTTTCTTTCTTTCTTTCTTTCTTTCTTTCTTTCTTTCTTTCTTTCTTTCTTTCTTTCTTTCTTTCTTTTATTTTAGAATTATCTGATGCATTTCAGCCAAAGAATTACCTAGAGGTTAAGGAACCTGGTTCTTTGGTAGGTGGTTAAGTGGTTAAGGAATTTACTTAGTGAAAGTGGAATAAACTCCTGTTTTTTCCAAGAAGCACAAACACATAAAAAATGATGAACTAATAGTGAGATGCAAATGTAGCAGCTGTTATTACTATTTTTAATGGAAATACAAGCTGTGACATTTAGATAATATTTGACTCTCATTGAAATTAAGTCATTCATTTAAAAGGACCAATCTCATTAAAAAAAAAAAAATCCATAACTGTTTCAATCAATTCAATAAGCATCTTAAGGAAGTATGCTGCCCAAATACAGTTATTATACAGATTTGTCAGAGAGGTGCTGCTAATATCAAAGAAGGGCTTGCCTTTAAAATGTGACTTGGATACCCAGACCCCTCCTCCTGAGAGCGCACAGCAAGCAGCTCTGGGAGAAATCAAAAGCACCCCATGGGAACTGAGGAGCAAAATTGATCTAATACCAAGTAAGAACCTGATCTCATGAATTTGTTTGCATACTAAAAATAAAAAAAGAAAAAAAAAGAAGCAGCCGCCTTCCTCCTAGCAAAGGCTGCAGAACAGCAGGGAGGCAGCAGTGCTTGCAAAGGGCCGCGCGGGTGGCCGCGCTCCGTCCAGGCACTGCGAGCGCCAAACATTGACCATTGCGAGTACCAGAGCGGTGATCAGCTACAGATGTGGTGCAGCTGCAGAAGGAACAGCTATGAATGGAAACAGTGGTTCATTTAATAGGGAGGCCTGAGAGCTGCAGGCTCCTGGAGCCTCTCCTGTGATAATTAATTCTGTAGACAGATTTATTAACTGTTCTGACTCGTTTTACCTCTCTGTAAGCTGGGAGTACTAGGTCTCTCTTTCGCAAGAGTTAATAAAAATTTCTGCAGAAATGCTGGGGGGGAAGTGCAGGTAGCCAGGTGTATGCCGATGCGTTTTTATTAACTATGGGCAGTGAAAGTCCTTTCTGCCTCGGATGAGCTGGAATTATCTGAAGAGAAGGATGTCACAGGCAGGGAAAAATAGAGCAATGTACCTCCTATCCTGTAAGTGTAAATTTAATAAGGGCTTTACTGCTAGACTTCAGGAAAACCTGCCAGAACATCACTTGTCTATGGTTTCAAGTCTTGTGCCATTTATGCTGAATATAACACTTGCTTAAAAATGTGCATGGCCCAGCTAGTCTCCAAAGCTTTGGTCGGTTACACTACATCTCTTACAAACCAGATTTTTAAACTGTGAAGTGCGATTTCATTTCTGACTGGTAAAACCATGTGTGCATCTTTAAAAATCCCTACATTTGCTCTGGAAGTGAAACACCCATCTCCTGAACTGCGGAACTCATAGTGCCTAATGCCTTTTTTTACCTTCCCCGTTTACGGCTGGTGCCACAGCATGCAGAGATTCTTTTAGCAGAATGAATGCAGAGCTAGGGTATTATTTTTAAAAGTATTACTGGCAGGATGCTAGTTAACCTAGAAAGACCTGAGTACTGTATATTCCCACTTCCTGCCTGCATAAGAATTCCAAGGGATTTGCACAGTGAAACTTTTTTTTTCCTTACTTTTTTTTTTTTTTTTTTTTTTTTTTTTTTTTTTTTTTTTTTTAATCATCAAATGAGTTGTGCTCATGGATTTCAGCTGAAAGCACACAAAGTAGCCCTTTTGGGAACACTACTAAGTGAAGCAAACCCATGTCATGCATCTGTAAAAACTGGCCATTCTAAATGCGCATTGAAAATGAGTCAACTATCTTGATTTTAGGGAGAAGAAAAAAAAAAATGGTTTTTACAGATGCACATCAGACATGTTAGCATAAATAAATGATAAACAGAGATCAATCAATAATCCTGTAACAGTTGCAACTGGAGGAGACTTTCTGTCAATGACATTAGAAAACATTCTTTTTTTTTTTTTTAAAGGTGATTTTAAACTATTTAAATTATTAAAGCCAGGCAGCAAGAGCTGAGCCTCCATTTAATTACTGTCTACACTGTTCAATAGTGGAAGCAATCCGGACCGCGGCCATCCTGCCCCTCGCCTCCCCAAATTACCATCCATATGTATGCTGAAATATCAATTCACAGCTAGCACGAAGGATGCGAATTGCAATCAGGAAATCAACAAAATAAAAGTGAATTTTAGTTAAACGTTATTCAGAAACCTATGGACATTTTGCTTGATGCTTTGTGGCAGGTCTGATGCATGGATATAAAACAAACTCAAGCTTAGTGTCGGCTCCTGCTCCCTTTTAAAGGATTCTTCCACAAGATTCAGCTGGAGGAAGATCAGCACCCAAAGAACTTAAAACCAAATCCACCCTTTTTAGCGAAGGTTTGGGGTTTCCTGACATGAGTATTACAGGCTCCTGTGTAAGCTCCTGCCTGCAACATTCAGAATTACTTATTATTTATTGGGGAAAGCATATGTACAAAAATAGAACATAGAAATATCCTGAAAATTATGGATTGTAAGGAGTTTTTCATTTACTTCTCAATTTAAAAATATATTCTCAATATGTTTTAGTTATATAAACAAACATTTTAAATTACAAATTCATACAGCATGTATTTATGAGTGTCCGTGTACAGATACACAAGCTACATATGTATTTTATTTTTACATCATTGAACAAAATGCTTTGACATAATATAAAAAATAATTCTGACTGTAAATTTTTGTTGCACTCCACAGGGTTGTCTATCATAATCTGGAGTTTTAATTTAGTTATGTGCCCATTGTTTTAACACAGCTACAACAACTAAAGCAAAGAAAAAAAATCACGTTTCACACATTATGTGTATACAGAGACTCATGCACACACACACACACGTATACGGCAGCTCAGTTCTGCCACCATGACTCACACCTAGAAGTTTCAATTTCAGCTTCCACGTGAGCAGGGGCAGCAGGAGCAGGCCTTACACGAAGATAATATATTATTAGACTTGATAGCCATCATTTTATGTTTGTTAAACCCCCACTATTTAAAGAATAAACAGCCATTTCACAGTTTCTGCAGAGTGCTAAGAAGCAGGCAATTACATAAAATTAGTTATGCATAAATCTCTTTCTATGGAGATGGAGAAAAATATCTGTCAAATCTTTCCTTCTTCCCACAACTACTAGTAGGTCTGACTCTTTACGCTGTTGTTTCACTAGCAGTTAGAGGAAGGTGACTCTGCTAATAATTTGCAGCACCATTTATCTCATAAGGAACAAAGATGATGTAAAAAATGGTTAAAAAAAAAAAAATCCTACTTTATCATGAAGGTTTTTGATGAGCCCTACTCACTGCTCAATCCTGAGAGCACCAGCGCCACGGGCTGCAACCTCCAGGACGGTGTCTGCCAAGGACGTGATTCCAAAAGCGGCTGCAAGAGCCATAAGCACAAGGCACTGAGGTTTGCAAGAGTCTGCCCCTTCCATACAACTTTCATTTCTGACAGTACAGTCACGGTCATGTCTGTAACTCTTCTGCTTAAAAAATCCTCATGCGTTTATTATACAGCTTGTTTGGACCATGCGCTGTCCCATGGTTTTATTTCTTTTTGCAAGGGAATAAGAATGAGGGTGAAGTTTTTTGTTGTTGTTTTCTTTTCTTTGTTTTTGAATTTCTGTTATTTTCACTCCGAACTCGCCTCTCATCAATCAAATCTCATCAATCCCAAAGTAAGAGATGGGAATGAATCTCACTGTCAGCACTGCTTTACCAGTGCGATTAGCAGGAACAGACTGGAAAAAAAACCTTAAAAAATGACTGAGCATAATTGAAGGAAATGTGACTATTTCCATTGTGCTTGTGCTTCTGAGTTTTGGGAGACATACAGGTGGCTCTGGATCACCAGCACTGCAAAGCAGCCCAGAAGGCACCCTGAACTCAGGCATTCACCGGTCAAAAAGACACAGCTCAGTGCAATAAGACTCAGAGTGAACACGAGGGAATAGCCCCCTATAAATCACCCTGCCTCTTAATACACATAAGTAAGGACCTGGATCATTTCCTGAAATGGAGACTCATATAAATACATATATATGATACGCATAAATACTCCGTAACTTATGCTACCTAAAACCGAAGTCATGATCAGCAAACTTTTTGGCTTCAGTCTTAGCAGAGCAAATAACCACTTCACCTCTTTAAATATGGATATATCTTGTTTTACTCTACCTCAAAGCAAAGAATGACAAATGGTAGCTAGGTGCTGACTCAAAAAAAGACATTTTATTAGTTTTAAATATGCCAGAATTCAGCTGAAGGCCTCTTTGTAAATAAATAAAAAATGAATAAATCGGAGCAGCCTGTTCACCTTCTTTGTATTCCTTCATTCATTACTATAGATTCCTCTTACATTCTTTCTCCAACAAAGTAAATCTTCTCAATTTCCTTCTGCTGAAATTCTACACATCTTGAATCCCTTTGTAATACGCCTGAAGATACCTCCTTTCTAGTGCACATTTCTGAGGCAGAAGAGCCAGAATGCAAGAGCACAAGCTTAGTGAGGACAGACCTTTCGTTCATTAATGGTGCCATAGTATCTTCAGCATTATCCATCCTGCTCTTCACGTACTCTGCCCTGCTCCGTGCTCCCCTTGTTACCAAGCCTTAGTGAGCAGCAGTTTCCATCAAGGCATACACAGCGAAGTCTAGTCCTTGGTCCTGAGCAGATGCTGTTACGTCAGGGCCCAGAAATTCATCCTCGGGTTTTAAATAGAGAGTAAGTCAGACAGACTGAACAGCAACGATAACAGTATCTATTTAATGCTTTCTATTAAAGCATTAAATCTGGTTATTTTATGAGTCAGGGAGAGTTGCGTGATATTATGGATTTACCAGCAGCTTCCATCAGGTAGCGAAGCAGTCTTTTTAATACATCCATCGCGTCTCACAATGTACTGTTAAAACTACCCTAGGTTGGCTACCCTGTTTAAAATTCACACAGGTCAGCTAGGGAAAAAAAAAGAAAAAAAAGCAAGCACTTTATTTTACTATTGAAATTTATATAATTTTCAGGCAGACCAAGCTGTTTTACACAAAGGATATCAGGTTCACCACAGATGCTCTTAGAACGATCCTTCTACTGATCCATATCAGCTTTTTTTGTCTGGATAACTAATAGTGTACAAGGGAAAAACAGTAAACTGCCAGAAAGGTTGTAGAGATAGCTGTAAACATGGGAATAAATTTAGGTTCATTGCTACTCACAGAACCTATACGATACTGGACAGCATTCATTCAAAAGCAGCACAATTGATGAAGCTCAGATACCCTAATCTTTCAATTCAAGCAGTTTCTTAATCTAAAAAGAATTAAAATAACCTGTGCCAACAGTTTGCACAGACCTTTAGTAGCTTCGATATTTCACTAGGCAATTTCAAGCAACCTTTAATTTTTAGTGCAGTGTTTTCCCTTTGTGGTGTATCACTTCAGAATGGCTCGCCTGTTAAAAACTCCATTAATATCACAAAAACTGGAATTTGTTAGCAAGGATGCAAACAACTATCTTAGAGAAGAATTTCCCTACTCAAACGACAATGAGGAGCCCTTGGAGTTTAAGCAATATGCAGCACTGTGACAATTTGCGACCCAGTTTATATATCCCTGCATCACCACTGAAGAAAGCATAATACCTGACATGTTCAACACCTGACATTTTGAACATGTTCCACATTCAAAAATGTAAAGATGGCTGTTGCTGTGATTACTCTTGTAAGATATGGTCCAGATTTATGTTAGCATGTCTACTTTTGTAAGTTATACTTTGCAGCAAAATTGAAATATTTGCATCTCTCTCAAAAGTAAAACAAACCATTTTATTATCCTCTTACTTCTGAGCTGTTGCTAAGAAGGCATGACTCTACTATATCCTAATTGTCTGCTATTTAGATATGGACTCATGAATCCCATATTTTTATTCTAAATTTAAGTTCAGTCATTGTAGCTAATGTCCTTGATGCTATCTCAAATTGCTGTCATTACACGGATCACTAGAAATTGGAGGTAATAGTAAAAAAAAGAAAAAAAGAAAAAAAAAAAAAGGCATGAAATTAGATGATGGATAAAGGTTTAATCAATTTAATTTTATCACCAGATCCAGTCCCTTCCTCTTGAGCTGTCAGGGAGCGAGATAAGCGGAGCACATCTTGGAGCGCAGTGCAAACCCGTTGTGGAGAAGGAGCTGTGTCCCTGAACCTCGCCAAGATGAAGCGCGCTCATTTATTACTTTGGCATTGCAGGATGATGAACCACCAAGCTGGTTTCCTCCCTCTGTCCTCAGCACAATCTTTCTATTTCATTAATTTTTCATGGAATTTCATTTCACAATCATTTTGCCTCTTGCACTCTTTTGTTGTCCTTATTTAGTTTATTTTGTCAACTTTTATTTTGTGTCCTGTGATAGCAGCAGCATCCTCAGCCAGGGCTTCCTGACGCGGCATCACAGCTACCTGATTCTCTCCTATTGCCGATAATTAACTTAAACTGCAAAAATGGCTTTACAAATAGGGTGCTTTGCTTGTTGTCATGTACCGGCAAATAATTAAGAAGTGACATATTTCCAACCACCCTTTTCAAATTTGGTTCCTATACGTTGATTTCTAAGAAGTTGCCGAAGGCTGCTAAATGCGACCTTTTTAGCATTATCAGTAAGTGGCAACTCTGCTTTTGTCTGGTCTGCTTTTACCACAAATCTCTGAAAATAAACTTTCTGCTTAAAGCCTATACTCTCCTAGATGCACAAAATCTGCTGAGGTCACTGTACCAAATTCTGTCTGTGCCTGGGCATATTCAGAAGCTTTGGAATAAATAAAGCGAGAACCCGCAAATCCATCACCTTCAGTTAAATCCCTAAGCACATAAAAGGGATTTCTCTAACTCATTAAGCACATTTTTCTAATTTCTGGTCATTTTATACACACAGATCAAGAGGAAAAAAAAAAAAAAAAGAGAGAAAAATAAAATATCTATTTCTGCTGTCACACAAAATTAGCATGCAGATATTCTGGCAAGCATCCGTATTTACTTTTCACCTGATCTCTGAGAAATTTGGATGTTTACTTCTCATTGAGAGTTAACATGCTCATTTTCTTAGTGACAATGAAAATATTCCTACCTATAATAATCTAATGAATAGCTATAGATATCCAAATATTTTAGCTTTTTAACATACTTTCCACAAGTAATATAAAACTGAATGCTATGCAAAAATACACATGAAATTTAATACTTGCAACTCATGTAGGTAGCTTCTTTATACTGAGTGGTGTCTAGATTTAAGAAATGTAAAAATAAGGTGTGCAAAATTTAATTACTGGACAATCTCTTTGTGCACTGGAATTGCACTCACAGTCTTCAGTGCTCGATTTGCATATATGAAAATTCTGTCTCCTTCTTGCAACATGTGTGTTTTATTGTCCTTTAGCAGTGAATTTATCTGTTCAGAGAATATTATTTGTTTTTCTCACTTGAACTTGCTCTTTGTCCTCAGAAAACTCCTAAAACAGATGACTTGGGTATAAGAAAAATAGAGAAAAGGGCTATGCACAAACATGCTATTTTACAATTCACACTGATGCGGACAAAAGCATGAATAAATATGTGGAAAGTAAATCAGAAGGAGAAAAATAATGCTATACAGAAAATATTTGTTTCTACTACAAGACATTCCTAGATGTTTTATAAAGCAATGCCTCAATCTTTTTTTAAAGACAGTTTGTATGTAACATGTCTGATACAATATAATTTTTTTTTTCAATTCATCTCCTTAAAAAGTGTGGATGTGACAGATAATTTCATTTTCTTATTCTGATTAATACTGAATTTCCATTTAAGACTGCAGTGAATTTCTTTCTGTACACATGTGCATAGATATCTGTGCATGAGTATGCATGTGTGTGTGTACACACATATGTGGATATTTACATGCTTAAAAGCATCTGCTACAAGTATTCTTGCTATAAGCAAAGAAGTAGGCTCTGAGAATAGCTAGATGTGCAAGGTTTTGGTGTAACCCCTTTTAAAGGGGTTTTCACAGTTGTTAAATAGAATAAAGCTGCACAACATTGGAGCACGTATTAATTCTCATAAAGATGTAGTCATTTATGGGGCTAATAAACATTTTCTGGACTAATCTCCAGTACAACCAATTTCTTAAATACTTTGTGTGTATTAGACACCATCAGAAAAGACACAGAAATATATGATAAGTAAACAAACTAGTGTTAACGGTTAAATCCAACAGGTTTAATACTGGGTGTTCCTTAAGTCACAGGCAATTTTGCCAGTAGAAATCCATGCATGTGCATTGTTACAAATATCTATATGCTGCAAGTGTATAAAAAGAAATTCTAAAGAGTATGAACACAAGCATGCCTCCTGATAGTTATTATACTAACTAATCATTATACCCTAGTTACACTGTTTGGAAGGTGGATACAACAGCACGTTTAAAGGAATAAAAAATGAACTCTTCAAGTGCACAGCCTTTTATTGATACTGGTCAGCCAAGCTCTTTCTAGAATGCCAGCAGCCTCCAGCTGGGCATTTGGCAAATAGCTGTCATTTACCAAGTTACTATTTAGCAAGTTGTCAGCTTTTTAAAACATACAACTTCCCCATTATTTTAGCAAAGCATCCAACAGAAAAGGAAGCAGCAGCAAACAAGTCTTACTAGGAATTCCTCACTTTGGGCTGTTTCTTAGAAAGATTAACACTTACAATTTACCTCTATAACAAAGCACCTTAGCTCCATTACATAGGTGAATGAATTATTGACTCACTTTTGTTTGCCGAGCGCGGGGTATCTTGGACTAGGCTAAGTTTTTAATTCCCTAAACAAGTAGTTTTGCTAGAACAAATAGAACAGAGAGAAGTCTGTAGAGTACGTCTTAAGCACATGCAGATTTAAATACATTGAGTATGGAAGCTCTTCTGCTCAGTATTTTAAAATTTATTGTGTAATGAAGCACACAACAAAATCATTGTCACCAGATGTTATCACATGCTAAAGATTTGGAGTAACAAATCAAGGTTACAAACACATTGACACCACTGACATAGCTACACATTTGTTGTTTTTACTTATGCTTAGATTACTATTTGTTACTATGACTATGAATAAAAGGAGAGGTTAGACATGAAAGTTAAAGCAGTGAGAATCAGACTGTATAGTTTAGCATTTGACCAGCTTTTTTACTAGTTGCTGTACAAAACCTGCTTAGACACCTTTCTAAAAAGAAGTTACTAAGTGACACACTTATTGGCTCTAAGATAAGCAATAATTAAAAGAAACTTAGCTAATGGGGCCTGAAAATTGTAGTTCCTAAAATCAGAAAAAGAAATAGCACATGCACAGCATCAGCTCGAGCGGATGAGGTAGCTGACTAAAACTTACGTTAGTCGCCCATAATGATGACAATTACAGATTGGATGAAATGTATGTCTTCGATAAACACTTCTTGTTAGTGTCTCTGCAATCTAGTGTATCGCAGTTGGGCGCTTCTGGCACTCTCCTTCTTATATCAATTCATTTTACTCTAAAGTGTTCGCAGACTATTAACTTTAGCTATTCAGGCAAAACATCAAAAAATCAGGCACTAGTGTGCCATCCTCTCCACAGGAGAAAACAGGACAGCGTTGAGAAGTGCTTTTATCTAGGACATATTCACTGCCTGCAATGACATCCTGTAGCTTTACTTATCTGGATTATGACATTTAGTATTTCTCTAAAAAAGGTTTGTCTTCAGAAGTGGGAAAAAAAAAAAAAAAAAAAAAAAAAGCAGTTTGCACATAATAACTTCAGCATAGCAGAACTCAGCGGAGCATCTTAAAAAATGGAAACGGATAAAGAAAGGCAGTTGGGCGGCAACAACCTGTCAGGCAGCAGTTTGGGGCACCCGGGGCCGGCTCTGCCCTTTGGTCGCGCCCGGGCACCAATTTCTGCGCTCCAGTCAAACACACTCGCGCCCGTCTCGGCAGTGGGAGGGAGACAACTGAGAAAAATGGGAATTAGTTGCAGTTTTATGCGAGGCTGCAGCGCCCGGGGGCTCCGTCCCCGCGGAGCTGGAGCCCCTCGGCCCAAAGCAAAGGGGAGAACGAGCATCCCCTGTCCCCAAAGGACGGCGCTCGCAGCGGCTCCGCTTGCCGTGCGGGTCCTCCCGGCGGGGCAGTGCGCGCCCCCCGCCGCTGCCCGGCCGACGGAGCATCCCGGAGGAGCATCCCAAGTGTCCGGCTGCTAAACAAACGCACAAACAGGAGCAGGTGATGTGTCTGGGTGCGAGAATGCGCGCATGGGAGAGATGGGCAAAAAGAGAGACGGAGAGAGAGAAAAAAAAAAAAAAAAGAAGGAAAGAAAAAGAAAAAGAAATCTCCCTTACCTTTCCTCTTGCATCGCCGCCTCCTCCTCCTTTTGGACTTGCATTTCAGCTGCCCGCTGGGCCCTCCAGCCGCTCTGCCGGTGCCCAGCACGGAGGTCATGGCCGCAGCCGGGCGCCCCCCGCCTCCGCTCCGCGCCGCGCTCGCCTCCGTGCGCCGCTGCCCGCGCCCGCTTTTATAGCGCGGTGGGTCGGGCTCGGCGGCGCGGTCCTGCCCAGAGCGCCGCCTGTCACCCGCCAGCGCCCAGCCGGGATGGGCCGGGATGAGCCGAGCCGAACCGAGCCGGGCCTGGCCGGGCCAGGATGAATCGGGCCGGGGCGGGGCGGGTGCCGGTCGCCGTGCCGCTCTTCACTCCTCCGCGACTTGCTCGGCGCCGGCCACTTTGAAGGCGGCCCAGCGGGGGTGCGGGGGGCGGACTCGCCGCCGCCGGGGCTCCCGCAGCCCAATCGCTCCTGCCTCCCCCGCTGACATCAGCTCCGAGGCGGCTCCCCCCGGCGCGGTGTCCGCACCTGCGGGGAGCGAGGAGCGGCCCCGGAGGAAGCGAAGGCGCCCGGGGTGCCTTGGGCAGGGCTGCCAGCCTTTTGCGCTTATTTGTATATATATTTTTTAAATAAATACATATATTTTGCTTTAGACCATGTGGACCCTGGACAGTGTGCTTCCATGCTGGCACACAGCAATTCCGCCACTGTCTTCCCCAGGCAGACACTTCCTAACTACTTCACTAATTGCAACGCTTATTGCTTCCAGGGAAAGGATGCAAGTCGCTGTCAAAGGATGCCAGTATCCACAAACCTTGTGTGAGAGACTAAGTATAACAACTGCCATGGAATCTGCAGTTATTTTTTAAGGTATGTGCTCTGCTAAATTCACAACCAAGGGCAAAAGATCCATGGAAAGGGGTGTGTGTTGTCCCTCGGACTGATGCGTTAACACTCTGCAGTGCCTCGTTTAGGCAACTGTGCAATTAAAGTGTCTGGAGCAGAGGGGCTTTTACAGAGAGGAAAGATGACAGCAGCATCCCTTTGAAAAGCCTGACTGCAAAGCATTACACGTTCGTTGCAAAAAGGCAGCGTGCGCAACAGATAAGGTATTGCATTAAGTTACAAGGCACCTACTGCTGATATGCTTTTACCTCCTTAGTTATTGTCTAATTTCATAATACATATCTGGAATCTTAAGCAGTGAATGGAAAGCAGAATATCAGGAAAAATTTGCTAAATATTTAATGTCATCATTAGTTCCTTCTCCATTCATAGTCAGCTGGAGGAGCTCAGTAAAACCTTGTTGATTAGAACTCTTTTAACCTAAAACTTCCTCTTGTTGTAATGTAGGTTACCCAGCTCCTGCTGTTAAATACATCCACTGCGACTGCCCCAGCTATTAGAAACCCTCTGCCTTTGGCTGGTTTAGATCTCTGTCACTTTTGGGTTAAGCAGAGCAACATGTAAAACAGATTTTCAAATGAAATAAACAAACAAACAAAAAGTTTGATAAAATCCTTTAAAACTGCTCATTTAATGTGGGATTGAAATGGCACACTCATGCTAAGATGATGTCACCCTTGTACCCCATCTGCCACTGAGCAGGTTCTTGCTGTTCTTGCATACATTAAAATGCCCTACGTACCCTCAGTTTAAACTATGTGGCACAGTTTCAAATGCAAAAGAGGACTAGCCCTAATTCTATACCAGATTGTGTAAGAGAGCCTGTGAATTTAGTCCGATAAAGTTTGAATGTTGAATATAATTCAGGGACAATTTCATGGAAGTAGGTATTTGCATAAGTATCTTTTTTGGGTTAGTAGTTGCTTTTTCTCACAGCATACACATCACCCAAAGAATCAAACATTAGAACCACCTCAGAGTTTACATGAACATGTCTTTAAAGAGCTACTTCCATTCATTTCAGGAAGAAAAACATGGCTCAGGGAAATGAGAGATATAATCACTATTTTTTTGTTGTTTCTTTTTAGCTTGAGTTCCAGCCTTTCTCTGTTTTCCTCTCTGGTTCCTGTTATCCTGATCACTGCTCAACCTCATTTATGAACGCGCCAAAAGCAAATAGCTGCATGTGAAGTACTAGTGCCTGGCCAAACACAAGAACACAATCAGTGCACATTGAACTCACCTGCCCTGTCTAAAGTTTAATGCAGTCATTTAGGAGGCAGATATAGAAAACAGAGGCTTCACTTCTTCAATACCTGTATAAATTTTATTCATTTCTAAAAGAGAATCCAGGTCTAGTTAGGAAAAAAAATGAGCACCCTAGAATATTTTCCTATTTCTAGGCCAAATTGCAAGCACTTTCTTTAAAGTTTCTAAAGACTTTCTTTAAGACTATCTTTTTCTGATAACATATTATCCTCTTAACAGGACTGGAACAGGAAATCTGAAATGGCTCACAACCTCATGGTTTCAGTTCTAGGTACAACTTATCAACGAGTGCAGCAACAGCTGAGCTGCATTGATAGTACAGCTCTCTCCCAGGGTAGCTTCAGGTTTGGTGAAGGCGTGAACACAGTTCAGGTTAGGCTGGCAGAAGGTCTTCTCTTGACCACAAGGAGAGTTGAAAGGACATTTACTACAATCCAGCTGCAAGAATTAATCAGATTCCTTAAATTTGCTTGTTTTTCCCTTGTGTTCCTCCTTTATGGAAGGACTCTCCAGGTAAGTGCGTTCTTTCAACATTTTTTTTTTTTTTTAATCATTAATGCAAGATTTAATGCAAGATTACTGTGGGAGACTTTGAAAGGAGAGGGCTAAGGTGCCAGAGCTTTCCCAGCACCACGCGGCTGTGTCTCTCTCGTCCTAGGCAGACATGTACCTGTCATAATTTCAAGTGCTATGGTGAAGGCAGTGACATAAGCTCAGCTTAGGAAAATACAGAAACAGCATCACTGAGGTGGAAAAAAGGCTAAATTATAAAATAATATTGCCTTTCTCTCAATTATATGCTCACACCTAGTAATGGCCAACACACTTGATATCCTTAGCGCTCCAGTGAAATTATGGCTGTTCCTGAATGCTCTGATAATGATAATTAGAGGCATTTTGTGCTCCTTTTTGCCTAGTAAAGAAGCTTAGAACCTTTCCCTTTTCCCTGGGCCTGGCTGCGGATACCTTTACATTTATGACCTTCCAGATGAACATTTCAGAGTCTACTAAAGGCAATGACTTCACATACCTTAAACCTGCAGAGAAAGGCACATCATACCAGTGCATGGGGCACCTGCTCAGTCCTAGGTGAATCAGGCAGGTAGGAGATTTAAGGTATTAGTCTCAATGTAGGAAACTTTCCTAGGCTATCTGAAGAACAGTTACTTTTCTTGCCACCCGTGGCCACTGCTGATCCCAGTGTTAGCTAAAGAGCCAATAACGCTGCTGATTTCGTTGCTGCAGAGGGATTGGAGAGCAGCAGGCTGTCACAGAGCTCTCGGTATCGTGGTCCTTCAGAGCAGAAGTGCCCCAGAAGCTCCTGGGGAGCAGGAATGTGATGCAGCAATGATGCTGAATTGTTTTTCTCCCATCCTCCCTAGCCCATTTCTGCTTGCTTTCAGTCCCTCTCGCCTGCGTAGGTGGAGAGAAGGATAACGCCCTTAGAATTTGGTAGATAAAAGATGCTCAAGGGCATTAAAGCAGGACATCAGTGCAATCCTGAGGCTGCGCAGGTGAGACTCCAGAGCCTTCTGCCGCAAAATGCCTGCACTAATCCACTCCTGCCCTACTTACAAGTCGCTGTCAGTGTGGCTATTTGCAGCAAAAGCCACTTTAGCTTTGGGGCCAAACATCACAGGGTGATGAAACAGGAAGGGTATGGATCCACACTGAGACTGGCAAGTTCACCCTGCTGCAGACTAGCCCTTCTCAATGTGAGCTCTTCCCTGCTCCACACGCTCGTCCGCTGCAGAGCTGCCGATGAGCGAGGGAGCGGCGCCCGGCCCCCGAGGAGCGTGAGATAAACATTTCCAAGCTGCTCACAGGAGAGTCTCTTTAACGGGGAAAGTACCTAGATGCCAAAGACAGCAAATCATCACAATTAGCAAGCCTGTGTATGCCACACAGAACAGCAGCCGTCTCTAGGGATGGAACAAAACTTTCCTAGGGATGTTTGTATATTAAAACGTAACTCAGCAGCTCTGACTCTTGAGGGGAGTAGAGAGATACAGCTCACCAGCAGACGTTCCAGCTGGATTTTTACTAAAGCTTCTTATCTTTGTTATAAGTTGAGCCCGAATGCGGTATGGAACTATTCCCAAAGCAGAGGTGTCTGAAGCCTTGCTCTGCAATTAGATACAGGCCCCTGTAAAGCTTCGGCTGATCAGCGTCCTCTCCATGGTGTAGCTTCCCCCTATGCCATAAGGTAACCAAGTACAGTCTCTCTTAAAGCACTTCAAAACTTATCAATGTTACAAGAGCTAAATATTATATTTTAAACTTACAAAATATCTGTGACATGAAAATTCTGGAAAATATATTTTTTTCTCTTTGAACAAACAGCCTCGCACAATGAATCTGTGGGGGGAAAGTCTCCTGCATTGCAGTGTCCGTGGTAGCACAGGGTGCCGAGGACATCCAGCTATTCATAAGCGAGGGCAGCGGCACAGGTCCCCCTGTCACCAGTGCATTCCCATCTCACCTCTTCAACACCCCAAATTCCCACAGATCAAACTGTGGGATTGCCCTCCTCCCTCAGTTGTGTCAGCCTGGGAAATCTGCTGCCTGAGAAGAGGCAGAGGCCAGACTTGAAAATGAAGACTTTCAATTCTCGCTGCTGACAGCTTTCTTATCAGTAAAACAGGGATGCAAATACCTGCTGCAGGGGATTAATGAAGGGCTAAAAATGACCAGAGGCTTGTTTGCATACAATATACTTTTCACCCTTATCTTTTTGGTTGGGAAATCTTCCAAAAATTAGGTTGAGAATAAATTCTTCTCCTAACAGCAGTTTGACTTACAAAGACTTGCAAAGTTGGTGATGAAAGACTCCACCATTTTTTAAAATAAGTGCTGCTAGCCTGTGTCATGAGAAACCTCAAATAACTTCCTTGGGACTCTTAAAAATGTTTTATAGAATAATCACACAGTAACTGCATTGTAGAGAAATAATGCAATAGGAAAAATACTACAGCATAGTTATTGTACTGCACTATTTCAGTAATGTAATGTTCAAGGGTTTAATAAGCTATTTTAGAAGTATAATTTGACTAAAGTTTACCTTTGCTAACATGCATGTGTTTAGTGTTACGGCTTGTTCCTTCAGAACTCCAGCACCTGCTACTGACCTTCTAAGTGGCAGTGACTGAAGCTAAGGTATAATAGTCAGTTTAAGAGTAGTGCATTAAACTACATTAACCTCTGGCAAGACACCCTTGCAGATTTCAGTGACATCTTGTTTCTTTATAAAAGGTGTATCACTGCAATCTTCTGTCATCTTATTTTTAAATATATATTTTTAAAAGGAATTCTAATTTAGATGGTGTATTACCACTGCACAGCCAGAAGCAACAATTCAGAGATGTAAATGAATGTAAATGAAATAAAATAATGGAGTGCTTCAGTTTTTACAAGTATTTTTCAACACTTGGTCAGCAGTGCCAGCGATCTACAACTTTCTAAGGAATGTAAGATCCTGAAGCCTATATTGAGCACTCTGCAACAGTCAGAATGGGGCCAAAGATGCAGAAAATAAGCTATTTTGTGAATGATCTAACCTACACATTCTGTAATTAAATATTGAAAAAAATATTCATTGTATATCTTTCTAATAAAACATTAAATACAATGATTCACCTGCAGAAAGTTGTCTATATTGCACAATATGACCATTCAGAAACCAGCAGCAAAGTGAAAGCATAACACCAATAGAGAAAAATAATATGCATAAGGACTTCCTAATACTACTAAACAGTTTTGTTTATTTTATTTCCAATATGACAGAGTTTTGCTTGACTGCCACACTCAACAGCTGACAGATCTCTTTTACATTTTGACCTTTTAAAATTATGGCATGTGGCTAAATCTACACTATCACCACTTGACTGAAGACAATGTTCAACATATCATGGAACTGGTACACAACTGGGAAAAAAGAAAACCAGAAAACAGTGTGAACTAGACCATTCAGGCAGTTCTAGCATACATTTAAGCATGTGACCTTGACTAAGTCACTTAAATCACCATGCTCTGCACAAGGGCAATAAAATATATTGCTTCCTGTGCTTTTTTGCTTCACGAGTTTAGTCTATAAGCCATTGAGGCTTTTCTGGTGTGTAAGTACAGCTTTTACAGATATGGAAAACAACTCTTGCTTGAGATGTCTAAAGGCTTTTGTGGTGTAAACAAAGAAATGTCAGGGAGAAATGGCTGCAGCCACATCCCTAAACATGTATTACTATAGCACCAATGAAAAAAATGGAACTGTTTTGTGCCAAAGAACAAACTCCTTGAATTGTCCTAATTAAGAGGAAGGTATAATCCAAGACATGTTAGACATGTTATACATTTATTCTCTACCTCCAACATTAATTTTCTCTTAATTTTATTTTCCCTGCATTACAGCTGATTTTCTCTTATCCAAATCCCGACTGAAAATAAGCATCAGAAAAGCAGAGGAGCCGAACCATCTGTCTGCAGAAAAAGAGATACCTAGAGGTGATTGTCATATGCTTCCTTATGTTGTTGCGTCCCAAATCACTGTGCTGTTTCCCCAGAGGCACAGAAACGGGAGAGGTAACACAACTCCTGCCTGCATGGGCAGAAGGAAATGCTCCAGGCCAAGGACCTGCTGCTCAGTAACATTCCAGGTCTCTTAAAACAGCTAAGCCAGAAAAAGAGGTTCATGTTTACCTGAGCCAGGGTCCACTGACAAGTCAGGAATATTTTAGCAGGAGCAAAGCCAGGCAATGGATACAAAACTAGTACCAAGAGAAACCGAGATGACACTATTTAGTTTATTTCTCTTCCTAACTCCAGAAGTCCCAAAGAACAATCCGATATCGCTGGGTGATTCAGCAGATTAAAACCTCCCCCCAACTCTACAAAGAGATGGAGTTTCAGGAAGCCAGGTAAATCTGTCAAAGTACAACCTGCTCATCTTGGTGGAGGATCCTGAATTCTCCTCTCAAACAGGAAGAAAAATTCACTGTATTTTATAAAAATTTCCTAGGGACACAGTGGCTGTATCAGTAGTGTTATTAATCAGTAGTAGCTACAGAGTCCTTCGGCTGAAGGATTTTGCCACTGTTCTCCACGCAGAACCATCTTCCTTGAATTTTGGTCACTGACTCTGCATTCAGACATTAGTTTTTATGTGCCACACACCAGTAAAGGCCAATTTTACATCAAGAAGACATTGACAGGCAGCCACCAGAGCTTTAAAACACAGATAGCACTATCAAATCAAAGCTTAACCAAATTAGCCTGATTTTGAAATTATGAGCTCCTCTTTACTGAAGAACTGCAGCTCATCAGTTTCTAGGATAAATCAGGAGCAGTGAACAATGCCAAGCTTACCAGTAGAGGAAATTTCAGTGGAAATTCAATTTTAGATCTGTTCTTTAGCCACAGTACTAGAGACCCAAGTTTAGATTCGTCCCATCTCATTTTTACACTTGCTCAGGTGAAGGTCTAAGTGGAGATCTTGTTACCCTGCACTCCTTCTACACACAGCTGGAGAGAGACTTCACAGTGGTAGCACAAAGCAGATTTTGGAACTGTCTCTTTTACCATGAGCAAGTTGGATAGTGAGTGAATCTTGGGCAACATGGGATTTCTCAGCATTTCTTTGGATCTGAAAACTAGACAAAATCGGGAAAATTGGGTCTTGTTTTAAAAATAGGTAACACTGGAGGTCTTTGGCCCATTTTTCCATAGAGCATACTAGAAACCAAATCCACTGTGAAACTTGAAGCGGGGAACAGGGGAGGACAGCTGAAATGGAAGAGTGAGTCTCTTCAGTTTTTCTATTACTGAATCGTGTTCATTAACAACTTTCTGATGAGTAGCTCAAGAATTCTGCTACACTTTTTATAAAGTAGAGAAGAAAAACAGCTGTAGGAAATTCTACATCAGTACTTGACTTAATTTTCTTCATTTCTTTTTTTTTCAACAAAAAGGCATAGAAATGTTTTATTTAGAATTTAAAAAATTATTTTATGTCTTTCTGTTGACAACTGGAGGCAGGTGGAAAAAAAATAGCAGGACAAAGAGCTCCCTAGAGATATTTCACATTTGCTGACTCACTACATCATCACATATGACACTGAATTATTAGTTTCAGCAAACACTGAAACAGCACAAGAAAGCTTTCTTGCTTTTTTTATCTTCACCATTGTTATTGGACTTAAAAAACTCACATAAAAACTTTCAGATAAAATCTACAAATATTGAAAAATCACAATTTAGAACTGTGTTTTTTGTACAGAATGCCTCTTTAATCATACTGATATAGAAGGCTGAGACTATAGCTTACTTGACCACAGAGGACAATTTGGATAGAAAACATTTTTAATGCTGATATGCTGATCTAAATCCTGAAAGGACTTTAAGAACGTTTTGCAAGGTACTTTTTTGTGTTTTCTTCATCTTTGTCATATTCTTAAAGAAAGATTGACATTGTGGCTTGATTTGCATTGTCTGAGAGGCCCACACAGTACAGAATATTTTTCAGTCTTGTCTTATTTCCAAGCTATTTATTTTCAACTTCCTTTTAAAAATACAATCCTCAGTTACTATCAAAGTTACTCTCAGGAAACTATGTAAAATATCAGCTACTTGGGGTCTCCAAACAGAGGGTGAGCAACTGGCCCTGTATTAAGCACAGGCACTTTGCAGTACGACTGTCATATAGATGACTTCCTATCATAAACTTCTATACCCTGCTACTTGTATGGACTTATATGATTCCTTTGGCCTTGACCTTAGCTATAAATTTTTAAAGCTGTGCTGTATTGTTCTGTATTGCAGAAAGAGTGGACGGCAAATGTCCAGGTTGTATTGTGACTTTAATGACCTTCTGACAGGGGATTGAAATGTAATCATTTACCCAAAAACCTAACCAAAACAGCGATGCCATACCCAGCTGTATGTAGGAAATTTTATATAAGTTTATATAAACTGTTCTCATGAAATCAATAAATAGAATTATAGTACTTTATACTAATGTAGATCCTGAACATTTTTGAAAATATTTTTTTTATGTCCTAGTTAACACTAAAAGCATTAAATAATAAGTACCAAACTGGAATATACTTGTCTATTTTGAGAATAAAGCTATTCTAATTCTTACTTTTAGACTTGCATATCTAACTTTCCTCCCGCTAAAGACAATGAAATAATTCTCAGTTACCTAAATTTTACCAGGATTAGCCTGCTTTTATACAAGCTTTAGCTTTCATATGCTCTGATGTCAGTACCTTAAAATGCTGTGTTAATTGCTTAAAATACAAGAGAAAAGATGAAGACAAAAAACAGATGAAATGAATAGATCAGCATGTTAACTGATGTTATAAATTGAAAAGAAGGGATAGAGAATGTTAAGGAATATATATGTTACAATTTAATAATAATTTATTTTAAAATCATTTTAAAATTTACTGTGCTCATCTCTGTTGCTGCCTTCTTTTTCTATTCTTCCCATATCCATTGAAAGATTTAAACACCTTACTTGTTAGTAATAAGCATTGATTCAGCATCTCTCATGAAATGATGCACGATTTTACTCCATCACAGATAATTTCAGAAACATTTTGCTGCCTGCTTTTATCTGCACTCTACTTGTGGAGAGGATTTGAAAAGGTTTGCGTAGTTGCCTGCTCTGCAGTAATGTGAGGATTTTGTTATCCAGCTGAGCTACCATCATTGGTTCAGATAGCTTGGATTCCTTCCTTCTGGAGCCAAAATCTCACAAAACCTCTTGCTGAAATACAAAGATGCAGGAGAGAAAGGGCAAATGAATCACCAAGCCTTTCGAGAGTCTATTTATATTCTTCCTGGAACATGGCAATTAGTGCTTCTCTCAGCCCCATCTGATCACCTTGTTGTCCTCTGTTTGTGCACCCCATTTAAACAGTCTTTTAGACAGAGATCTTCATCTGTTTCTGATATCAGATCCAAACCTGCTTCTCCCTGGAAGGGAGCAGAACTTTTCCTGACTTTAACATACACCAAGACTTGCATCCTCAGCAAGGTGCCCCTATTCGCACATATGTCTGTGCACATCCAGAGCACACCAAGCTCAGGACACATTTTTTACGCCCAGATATGAGATATTATCTTCACTGCATGTGCAGCAGTGTACTGCTTGCCCAGCAGCTTGCATCTGCGGGAGAGACCCTTGGATTCACATATTCACACTCTTTTTCTCTCATTACTGCAAGGAAATAGAAAGCATAGTGCAACACAGACTGCACCGAGATTCATGTAAAATAATTTTCTCCTCCTGTTCTCTATTCTCAGTCTTTTCCCAGGCCTCCGCACCCCAACACCCACCCAACAATGGTAAGATTAATGCCGAATAATTGACAGAGGCATTCGAATGTGGAGATGGAGCTGGTTATCAGTGAGGCAATCACAGTGATTTGAATTTACCAAGTACTCTGCTTGCTTATCAGATCTCCAGGGCAATGTCTTTGCAATCTTCATGTGCAGTGTGTCGCTCAACAGAGTCTGGATCTTGTCCGGGGCTGCCGACTGCTCCCAGCGTAGGTGCTGAGAAGGGGCAGCCAAGAGTCAACTTAGCCTTTTTCCTGCCTGCGCTCAGACTCCTTTGACCCAAGTGAAGCACTGGCCGTGATACAGCATGGACCAAAAGCCATCATAGCCTGGCTGGCCTTTTCTTGGCCTTCAGCAGTTTCATAATTGACATTTCCAGCTGGGGAAGGAGAGCAATGGGTTTTCACCAGATTTGCATCTGTGATGACCCAGTGGGGTGATTGCCATGATTTTCCCCTGCCAGTGTCCTGTTGCTTCCCTGGGAAGAGGGTCATGCCCTTCTAAAAGAACATCAACCTTGAAAGGGGTGTCACGCCTTCTCAGGAGCATCAACATACTGAGGGAGGGGTATCAGTCCCTGGATGGGGTATCTGGAAGAGACATAAGTCCCTAGTGGAGGTCTCAGATACCCAGAAGGGGTATCAGTCACTAGCCGGAGTATCAGACCCTGGCAGGGTTGTCAGTCCCTAGAGGAGGTATCAGACCTTAGCAGGGGTAGCAGCCCCTGGCACGGTACCAGCTGCGCAGGGCACCGGGCCTCGGCAGGGGTATCAGTCTGCCTGAGGACAGCCGCAAGCGATCCATGCAAATTGCAGCTCGAGCACAATCAATAGATGTGACAAGCAGCCAGCGCTGGCAACCGGGGACATAATGAAGGTGTGACTGTGTAAACGGCTAACAGATAACAATGCTATAGGAAATTATAGGGCAGCGCTGTATTGAATAAGTGCAGTGCAAAATGAGCTGCGGCTCGCGGGTCATGCTTCCCCGCTGCTGAAGTGTCTCCTGCTCTTGTCCTTTGTAATTGTAAGTGGCAGCAGTGGCGGGCGGGATACGACGGGGGCATCTATTCAGCCCTCATTTGCTCTGCATTACAATGTGGTCCTCCTGCTAGCAGCGATGCGGTGGTGTCAGTGCCCACCTCCCATGTGGACTGAGACACCAGTGAACACGCTGGCACGCTGGGTACGTAAGAATTAGAAAGACACTCGTTAAAATGGGGCTGAAGTTAAAACCACGCTAAGCATTTGAGCTGGTCTCCTAAGGAATGGGATGAAACCTCTGTGTTTTGTTTTAAAAGAATGACATTTTCTTCACAAAGAAACACAGAAGCCTGAAGGCTTCTCATTCAGAAAGCAAAAGATCATATGTAGAATATAATAAAAAAAATGATTTTTTAAGTGTGAAGAAAATTTTATAATCCATAAAATATATATTTTTTAACTTAGGACACAAAAGGCTTTTGATTACATGCAATTTAAATAAAGCAAATTCTCCAGATGTTACTATTCCTTTTACTTATCCCTTATTATTCAACAGACGGGAGGAAGAATGTATTCATTGATTTTTAATTTCATTTCCAAGTCCGGTGATATGAAGTACCTCTCTGTAATTTTGCTCTGACATTTGATTCAAACACAGTGCTTGTTTTCTGAAACCTCAAGTCTTCAAGGCTCTTTGTTCTGATTCCCATTTAAAGGTTTACAGATTAAGTTTAACATTTGAACCTAATCAAAGTCAAGGAGGTAACTCAAAGCTCTCTGTCGGCTTTGCTGATATTTCAGTATCCCTGATCAATACTTTCTGCTATTTATGATCACTCCATCTATCTCTTCCCTCTGTTCACAATACCAGGCAATTTCATTTATATTTTTCTTCACCTTAGCCCTGAGAATGCCTATTTGTCTGGTTAAGGTAAAACCTACACTAAGGAGAACACTTGCTCAATTTCTTTACTAATGTGCTGTAAAAGTAGATCAGTATTTATTCTGTTGCCATGTTTGCATTCACTTAATGCATCTGCCTGCTTCCACTTTTGTAAAGAACCATTTTGTTTCCTTGCAAATGCATGAATCTACAAATGAAAACAAATTCAAGGCAGACAAATTGAAGCTTCCTACATTTTTTTTTTTTTTTTCATTTAAATACAATGAAAAAAATCATGCCCTTTTCCTTCTGGTTTCTCGTGGCCAGACAGCTTTCAGCGGGACCAGGGGGATGTGCTTCCTGACTCTAAAAGCTCTGAAGAGCCCAGGTTTGCATCCCTCAGTATTAAGCAAAATGCCACAAAAGCTCTGTTTTTGGCAGATGCCCAAATTTGAGGACACAAGAAGGTGCCCTAGTGGTCAAGCCTACCAGCGAGGGGCTTGGTGACTGTGAAATCTGGGTTTATTTTTCTGCGGCAGATGTGCTTACCTGTGAGGAGGCAACAAGGAAGCCCTTCCTCTGCCCATGCCCCTTCTGCAGGACGAGTGTGGAGGAAGACCATGCAGAGCCTTCGGCCACCTCCCAGCGCATCTCAATGGGAGGAAGGTTCTTCTAGGGCTCCAGCGGGCTTTGCTCGATGCACCCAGGGGCAGGATTCTTCTCTGTGTGTGCTGGACTCTGCGGGCGAAGAAACCCAGGAGCTAATCCTGGGCCTGGGCTATCACTGCGGAGCATCGCTGTGAACCCGGGATGGCTCACAGCGCTGCACAGGAGTGTGAAGAAAGATGGTATCAGCCTCTATCTGTCCATGCCAGAAGCAGGCAATACCAGAAAGCCGGCCTTGTCCAATTTCCAGTTCAGCTTTGCCGGCTCAAGAAGCGCAGATAGTTCGGACATGCTTTAGATAAGGAGGTGAATATCTGGGCGTTCTCCTGAGCGCAAGCCGAGCGCCACGCTTCATGCAGTTTACTAAATTGTGTCGCTAAATTTTTACTCTTCCTGGTAATAGCCTTTTTTTTCGCTTGAGTGTTTCTTCTGCCAGCTCCCCAGAGACCCTTCTAGCAAATGCACAAACATACACACACAGCCACACTTGTGTGCATTCCAGCAGCATTAGCACCAAAATGTATTTGCTGGGTAAGCTCAGGTTCTTCAAAACTTAGAAAGCCCCATGCTGAGTTCACTTTTAAATGTGCGACAAGAAAACAGACTTTGACTTCCTGCTTTTGTAGAAACTCCCCACATAAATATGCAGCACAAATGCACACAAACACTTAATTTTCTTCTAGTTTTCCTCATGATTATCTTTTCTGGTTGTTTTTTCCCTTGCTGTTCCTGGCTGCCTCTGATGCTCTTTTGCACAGGAGTACCTTGCTTCTACTCCAGTTTATGAAATGCATTGAATTCCTTAAGACTTAAACTACATCTTTTGCATTGCAACTCATTTGTGAAAAACTTCTTGGCGATTGTCCCTATTTGAAGTATGACCCTTTGTGTTTTGAGATGGACTTGGAGGCCAAACAAAGTAATACTGCTTTCCTATCCAAATAGAAGTAGCTTAGCTTCTTATTTCCGGGGCAAATGCTTACAGTTCAAAATTTATTTTCTTTTTAACTAACTTCACAATTCCCTTTTACAATTCACTGTCAGGGATCCACTGATCAAGGTTGGGAAGGAAAGCTCACAAATGAGTAATTTTAGCTATTTCATTTTATTTATTTAAAGCAATAACACACCAGAGGCATTGGATGTTTGTTGCAATGTAAACTAGGTGAGTTCAACCTTTGAGCAGCAGGAGGAGATGGGGAAGAAAGGATGCAGACAGCTGACCTCAACCAGCTATTTTTCAGCAGATACTGCAAAGGACCTTTTGTCTCCATCCCATTTACAGTTAGATAATTATCGTGCTTGTTATCTTGCCGTAGAACAAGACTTTTGTCTCAGCAAAGACAAAGCCTCCGTCATTGGCATGTTTTCAGAAAGGGAAGGTGAGGGCAGCTGGAGTGAGGTAAGGAGAAGATGGGTAGGTCTTATGTGAACAAGCATACCATAAATGACTCCTCCAAGGTTAGGGTACCTCCCAAGTGAATGTTTCTTGCCACGCTCACCTTGCTCCTAAGCAATGCTCCTAATGCTCCAACTGTTGCTGGACCTACAGGGCACTGCAGGACCTTTTTTGATGGTTTGGATGTCAGGGATGGAATTACATCCCAAGTTTATCTTTGCCATGAAGTGCATATTCAAATTCACTGACAAATTATTTCTCTGCAAAGAGGCTGTTTCTCATAGGCAGTTTCTTGACTGAAAATGGCTCTTTAATTGCCCTGATCTTCCTGAACCTGATCTACAGTGTATTCCAAATAGCATATTCAGCAATATTCAGTGGGAGTAGGAAGCAGAGAATTGTATGGCTCACGACTTTTTTTGGGGAGGGATATATACTAGGAGGCACACTTAAAGTGGTCATGGGGAGACTCTTTTCTTTGTTGCTGCATTATACATTTTTATGTACATAACCCAGAAACAAATCAGCAGGAACAATTTTATTAAACCAATTTATATAAATGCAGGCTTTCCTTTCCTTGGCCAGTTTCTCTTCCTAGTGTAAAAGTCGGATTTTCCCCTCAGACATAGAGCGCTGCCTCATTCCATATCAGTCGTTTTTTCTTACACCTTTTCAATCAAAATGCTCAAGGATGATGGACCGAAGACTTGAGCTCTAGGACGAAAGCTAGATGTTGTTAACTCTCAACTGCTTTCACCATGACAAGCTCGGGAGTTGCAACGGCTGACCTTGCCACTAGCTCCTGCACAGTGCACAGAGGAACATTTCCCCCTGCTCATGCATTTTTTTTCCATGTCTGATTATGTGTTTGCTTTATACAAATCACACACTGACACGAATGTCTATGAGTCAGTCTTTTCCTTCAAGTATTACTCACATAAGATCAGTAACAAAATTCTGTTTTCTGTGTACTGCAAAGACTTGCTAAATTAATCATACTGAAAACTGGAAAGAAGAATTATGTCATTCTTCTTTAGAAAAATTAAAACTTTTGACATTTAAATAGCATATTTATGAATGTGCCTTGAGAAATACTGTCATCTATTTTCTGTCTATTAAAAATATATTTTAGTGCAAAAACTGCTTTTATCTCCATCTCTATAAAAACATGGCCAACATCGATTCTATTTAACATTTTATCAACTGAACTAGAGAAGAGATATTACCTCCTTTAGCACCAGCCAAAGGTCTTGTAGCTAATGCTGACCTCTGTCAAATATAACACATTGTATAGGAAGGATTGACAATTATTGTTCTACTGTATTTCGTAAGACACCAGGGGTCAAAGCAATGGAATTGTTACATTGCAGGAGAGTGATAATTCAAAGCTTGTTTACTTTTGCTGGGCAAAGCAATGAGGGTCAAAAATAGTTACAGTGTTAGAATATGGACAAAATGTTATGGATTTTGTAAACTGGCCTACCATTTTCTTGTTATTTTACTTCTTTCCAGATATTTCTTTGTTGTGTGTGTGTGTTTTTGACAGGTATTCCAAATCAACCCACCACCATCCTGTGAAAGTATGATTCTTCCTGTTAGTAGATGATAGATCATCCTTTTAATCTCAAAGATTCAGATCGTTTTGAATTTTTCTCTATCTTGCAGGAATGGAAGGGCAGGGGTCAAAGTAGTAAGGGAAAAATTTTCTCATTCCTCTTCAGCTTGCATTTTGATTTCTGTTGCTTATTTTTAAGATTGTTTAAAATAAAATTATGCAAGATATGCTGTCTGCAAAACCCATGATTGTATCTCCCTGTGATGTATGGCCATCTTTAGACTTCCTGTTTCTATCAAGAATGCTCTGCTTCATTCAAAGAGCATAAACTTAAATTTTTGGCATTGAAAGTGCTGAGTTTGATACCTCCTTATCATCATATATGGATGCATCTATGGTTCATGGGAGATGCACTATAAAAGGAAAAATATAACTAAATGCCTCTATATAATCATCAGAAATGGCAAGCGCATTCCCATTGATGTTGAAGTCAATAGGGGTTTATTGCAAATCTTCAATATGAACAGGATTGGATATAATACTGAATATAGTATAATTCAAGATATAATTCATAACACAAAGGGAAAATATGAAGAATATCAATGAGCTTGTCTAGGTCATCTCTTTTACCTCCTATAAGATCATTTCCTGTGATATATTGCCAGTATTTTTGATCAGTCAATCTGAGTTTCTCAGCACATTTACCCTGCTGCAAAAGCAGAAAATATTGTATGGAGCTATCTAAACAGGAGTACCATCTACTGGATTTATAAAGAAATCTTTTTGACCTACTTAGCCCTGCTAAGTCTTTGCAAGTGTGTGTGTTTTTGTACACTGTGCTTTAAGGAAAAGTGGAGACCACAGAGGGAAAAAGAGTCCACAGGAGAATTTTTGAAATTATAAGAGATTCAGGGAAAGTGTAAAAGAACGGGAGGGTTTTTATCAATGAAGACAAACAATGAAGCCACAGGCTGCATTATACATTGACTTATGAACTGACACTAGATTGTTAAAGCTGAGTGCTCTTTGGGATAGGAAAAGACATCAGGGAACATTAGATTAAGAATTGGGCCAATTGTCAGAAATTTAGAATCAGATTATCATTGTTGTTTTTCTGCTATGAACATTTAGGTATCTACAATGAATCAAAATCGGATGGCGAGCTGAGGGTGAGAAACTAATTATTTTGCCAGAGTCCACTATAAATCAGGACCCGTTCTTTCTGCGCACTGCAGTTGCTCTGTGGAAAAGAATATACAAGGAAAAATGATATGATCTGTGTATCCAAGAATGAAATCATTCAGATAATGTGGGCTGTTCTGAGAGGAATAAGTTGACAGCAGATGTTTTCCTTTTTCTGTTTATTTTTTATAGTAGGTAAATAGTAAAATAGGTACTAAAGTGCATGGTCCTCTTCAATTGCTCCAAGGAAGGCAAGAATCTTCAGAAAGAGAAAAGGGTCAGCAGCATCCGGGAATAGAACATATGAAATTAAAATGAAGTATGATCACAAATGCTTAAAAAGAGAAGCAACCGACAAAATGAAAGAAAAATAAAATCTACCCAAAACCCCAGTTCTAAGTCAATATGACTTTTCATGAGATTAGCAGGGCTTAAAGATACATAGCACCAGATTTTGCTGTAGCTCCTACTGCTGTTTGATCACTGTTCTTGTATAAGCACTAATGTCATAATGAGCAGCCAAGGTTATGGCTCAGGATAAATTCATTGTTTTTCTGCAATTGGTGGTAATGCAAAAGGAAAGCATGGCAAAAGCAGAGTATACAGATTATAGTTTATTCTGATTATCTCTAGACCTGCGAAGTTAAGGTCAAATGCTGCCTGGAAGCATCTATTACTTCTGTGTAGAAGTCACTCAGCCTGTGGAGAAAGGGAAAGGATTTCAATCTTCAGAGCAGCCACTTTATCACTTTTCATGGATATTATGCTCATAGAAACACTTTTATAAAGCCTTTAAGATAAATCAAAAAATAAATGTAAGACCTGGAGGATGAAGTGGTTACAGACCAGCAGCAGAGCCATGCTACTGCTGTGCAAGTCTACTGTTTATTTTGAACTATATACTATTCTATATACACGTTAGGTTTGCAACCATATCTACAAAGGTACTTGCAGCAAAACTTCTCCTGCCCAAGGAATGTGAAACCATATTAACCAAATTATTTTCTGTTTCCCAAATGTGCCTCAAATCCTTGATTGCTAATATTCAGTTGCGGTTTAATTCTAGTAGGCACTACAGATGTTACAATATATCTTTAACGGACATTCTGCATTCAAAGCTGATATGGAGAGAATCCAAATTCTAGTGACTACCTAAACACAGCTTTCTAAAGTGGCTGCATAAAATCCTGAAAATTAGCCATACACTCCTATTTTTTCTGCAAACAGTTTTGACAGCAAAAAGAAATACTTAAGGCTTTTTTTTCTGTTATCTGATCATGGTTGCATTCTGCCTTCAAGGACCAGAGGGTATCAGTAGCTTTGTTGCTGTAAGACTCCTTGTGGAACATGAAGAAAACTCCTAGAAAAGCAAAGTTATGAGACTTATGGGCTTGAGAGTTTGTCATTGACAAAGGCAAACACTGACATAAGGCAAAATGAAACCTAGGAGCACTAAAAGTTAAATTATTGTTTTTAGCTTTCTTTTTTCATCAAAACTGTTGATGAAAAAGCTTCCTTCTAAATTAATTTGTTTCATTTTTGATAATATAGAAGAAAATATTTTTTAATGTTTGTATAAAAATACATTTTCTTTCATATTCAAATTCAAAAACATGATCACTGTATTTCTATGTTTTAATTAACATTAATTTTATTCTTCATCAGTTGCATCTTAATGGAAGATGGGGAAGATTTCTCTTTTTTTCATTCTTCTTACAGCTCACCATTTAGAAGATATGAGTGTTTATTGATAAACTAATAGAATGCGTGATGAAATGGCTCTAGCGTTAAGCTGTTAGACATTGACCAACAAATTAATGTTATAAAATATGTACAAACTGTGGCACAATTTGTGTTTATTGAGCTGTGTGTGTCCTTGCCAGATAAGCTGTCAGTAAATATTTTATCAGATACACATATTTAAATTAATACAATTAAAGTTAAAAAACAGTTAATCAAAAGACTGTTAAATGTGGCTAGAAAAATGGAAAGAACAACAATAATTACCTTTATTAGATATAGCTTGCAATATGTGTCATTAACCGAATGGAATTCAAGCCAGAAAAAAACTTCTGTAGGGGGAGGTAGGGGTAGGGGAAAGGATTTTCTTATTCAAGTGAAGGCTTTTCCTCAAAGTTTCATCAGGTAGAGCCAGCCTGACACAATTCCTTGTACATACTGCTTTTATATATTTCACTTTATTTTGCTTTATTCCCTATACATCTCCAATATTGTCTATTTAGACTATAAGCTCTTGGAGGCAGTAGCCTTTTACTGTGGGCCCCTGATTGTAACTGAAATGCTGGTAGTAAATAGCAGTGATGGAGCTTAATGCCAGACATCAAAATTTAGGCACCTCACCTTGAGATTCCAAATATTTCTGGCTTCCTATAAAATGTTGGAGTCTCAGCCCAAGACTGCCGTCCTTTCCAGTGGCCTCCAAAGAGCCAGTCTCATGTATGATCTTGCTCACAGGGGACTCGGTGGGAAGAACGCGTATGGCACACGTATGACGCATGAAGCTCAGCTGTGGCAGTGCATGCTCTGAGCATAAACAGCACCTCACTCCTCAGACTCGTCAATCCACTACACATTTAAAAGAAAAATGTCCCTTTTGCCTTATTCTGATAATGCCCTGAAAGCAAACCCATTTCCCTCTCCCATCACTCTACCACTGTCTAGAAGAGCCGAGGTGACCTGCCATCCTGCGTGGGTGCTGGCCTGGTCCTACACAGCAGCTGTCTCACAAAGCCAGACAACAGGAGAGGCTTTTTTTGTTCCACTCCCATCAGCAAGACAGCAGGACTGTTTGGAGACAAACACAGCCTTTTAGGTGTTAGCCTGGGGCAGATGTGCTTTTGGTCCACGGTGCAGCAATTCTTTTGACTCTCTCCTTAGCCCAAATGTGCAGGTCCGAATTTGCAAATGAGTTAAATGAAGTATGAATCCAGAGAGGGAGATTTTAATTCATGCTTTTGGAGCCACAATGAGATGCCTTCGCTTCTCTGTTCTGTGCCCTATTCAAAAGACACTTACTGAATAAATCTGAATAATGAATGAACAAGAAGACGACTGTTATCTAGTCTGTAAGTACAAAGAGGCTAAGTTTGTCAAATGAATTATTCACTGTGAATTATTCACTTAGCTCCAACAACCTCTCCATAATCCATCTTCTTCTGTCCATCCCAAGTACTATGAACATGGTCTATTCCTAGCTCATATTTCAGCCTTATTCTTTACACATTAATTTAGGAATGTTGAATATAAACTTTGAGCACAGAATGATGATAGCACTAGGTATAAATGATTATTATATTTAAAATGTATTTAATAGCTGAAGAAAACACCAATTACAAACTTCCATAACAAAAGAGAGAGCACCTTCGACATATGTGAGATCCAGGTCCTGCAAACACGTGGACATGTGCTTGACAAATAAGAACCTTGACAAAATCAATGGAAGAAGGTGTAGTGAAAGAATTAATATGTATTTGTAAAAGGAGGGCTAACTCATGAGTTAAAACATGAAAGCAGAAACATTTATAGGATTCCAGGAGTTAACAAAATCTTTCATAGTTAAAGCTGTTTGTACTTTAACTATCTGCATTCCTGTTCCTCATGCTCATCATGACACCATTTAATAATTTTGCGTTACTAAATCTCAACAGGTCAGTTAATTTAAAATATCCAGATTTTGATACTAGTCGCAACACTCAGCTATGCTTTGAACTCTGATGTTGCAGAGAATGAGAGTAAGGATGGCAGAGTCTAATTTTAATGCAAAGCCCTAATGTAAAATATTAAATATGTAGAATGTGGCCTACGACAACCAAGTTAAATCATACCTCAGAAACCCTGCTGCAGCTCACCTAGTTTTTGTGAGTCACAAAAAAACAAAATATTTTTAAGACCAGGGGCACACTGTAGATTTTCTTTTTATCAGGTGAATTTAGAGAGATATTTAAAGCTAATACTTCACTTTCTTTATGGCATATTTTGTTTTATGCTAAGCAGACTCCAAAAAGACCCTATTAATGAAGATGGTTTAATGCCTATGCATTATTATAATGCACTCCTTTGTTCTCCACTTTCTCTGTGTGTCATAGACTAAGTCATTAATCAATGGGTGCTGAAAAATAATTGTCTAGTTCTTAACAATCTTCTATTGTTGAAACATTTGGAATTTTAAGATAAAGATGTACTGGCTGCTCTGAAAAAAAATGTGGTTTAAGATTACCCTTCATGGAACTATGGGCTTATTGTTAGAAATGCAAAGCAGATGACCTGGTTTTAATGTGTTTTAGTGCACTGTTGTTCAATTGCCTATTCAAATTGTGCTCGAAAAGTAGACTTCATTAATGTCACAAAATAATGATTTTGTGTGTTACTTTATTGTACTAGCACATTAATTAAATGGAGAAGCATCATAGAATTACACAAGTTTTAAAAATAGAAGCACAAAATCTTTTAATAATAATAATAATGATAACTCTTAGTCCATTTAATACAATTTAGCAATTGTATTCTTTTTGTACTTCTATCCGTGATGGAAGATATAAATAAAGGGCACATGGTGATTACAAATCACCTAGGAATACATATCCGTAACAAATTCATTTCAGTATCTAACCTATCTGTCTGACAACCTTCATACAGACAGGGCAAACTTTGTGGAAGATGTTATAAAGTAGCAGATTCTTAAACAACACAGCATATTTCCTTTACTTCTGAAAGGAATACTACAGAACAGGACATCAGTTAGCATTTACCTGTGTTTCAACTTTACGAGCTTGCTAATTTGGCTGTGAAGGCCAGAGTAGATGCTTGGAAGAACACCAGATCCCAAATTCCTCTAGTCTACTTCAAGCTATATTAAATAGACTTGGCTTCTAAATAAAGGTAGTAACAGCTCTTATATCACAACTCTTCCCAGGAGGTCCAGCTAGAGGTAGAGTTGCTCGCAATATTGGAGGTGGACATGCAAATGTGACTCACCGCTATGAGATACAGAGGAAAAAGATCATCCAGCATACCAGAGCTGGTGGATAAAATGCTTAGAAATTCTGAGCGGACAGAGAATACTAGCCAGGTGGGGATCTGGACCACAAAGCTCTTGCAACAAAGTCTGGTCAGTGGAAAGTTTCTCATTAACTTAATGAGAATGGATGAAGTTTCTTTAACTTTGAGGTTACCTTTTCATTGTCATCTACAACAACAACAACAAAATCCACGGGAGCTTTGTGCAAAGTGGTGCTCCTTCACTGGATGAAGTCTTATATGGTATCACTGATATGTGGTATTGAGTAATCCATGAAGAAATAAAATAGCTAAGCATGCAGTGGGAGTTGCCCTCCACACGAGTGTGGCAGTAGATGACTTGAGTGTGTAAACCTAGACAACGGCAGAGATCCTCAGGGTATAAACACAAGTGGTCAGTCACTGACCACTGTGGGAATGCTTGCTTAGGAGATGGAATTACAGCATAACAGAGGGAATGAGGAGCATGTATATCACTTCCCACGTGTGTTAGGAAGGCAAAGGAGCCCAAAATGTCTCTATATAAAAGACAGTCACTCTCTCCTTATGGATGGGAGGAGACAAGGAAGAACAGGCTGAACTGCTCCAACGCTGCCTCCCCAGTCAACACCAGCGATCATGACCATTGGCATTTCCCTCCCATTCAGTGGAGAAAGAGCCCTGCTTTTTGATTTGCCACGCACCACTGCAGATCACTCAGCAGCCATACAAAAAATAATAACCTTTATAATAGGGTTAAATGAATTAGAATTGTAAAGACCTGTGCTTGTATTTTATGCGCCAACCATCCCAAGCAGAAAAGTGTCTGATGCTGCAGCACTGAATTAGGGTGAACCTGCAACCACATTGTGCCTCTGTTTGGCAGCCAGTCCACCACCTAATGTTTCAGAGATGTCTTTGCAACTCAAAGTCAAGAAGATCTTATAGTTCTAACCTCATGTACTATACCCCAGCCCATGTACCATCTCATTAGCAGGGAGCTTAGAGCTACAGGCCTGACTGCAGTTACTGTTAACTATTTTGCTCTGACAGTCATTGTGGGAGGTTATTTAGTTAGTAATGGCATAGGAAATGAAACAAGAGGAAACAAAGTAGGTGGAGGAAAGACGTGGAATATTAATGCTCTTTTTAAAAATATTCTCAGCCTGATGATAGCCATTTCTGGAAGTGGGCTGATTATTTACTCCCTCTAATAGATATTTACTTGACTTTTGTTTTCTTTTTCTTTCAGTTACAATTTTGAGTGAAATATTAGCTTTTTTAAAGTACGTGATAAACTTTCACTCACCTTGATAGAAACAGAGCAGCACCACTCAAAAGTACCTCTTTATTTAATTAATTAATTTATTATTTATTTAATTAATGCTGACCACAGCTCTAATGAAATACTAAAGCTGGTGGCTGTGCAGATTACTGCAAATACGTTCAAAGTTAAAGAGCTGTGAATTACACACACATGAAAAAAACATCAGATGATTTTGCTAACATTCTCAAATATTTGTTGCTTTTCTTCTTCCTACTGGCTATTTATTTTTCCATGATTAAATAGTGAACTCCTTGGAACAAGCAAAATGCTTCCTTCAGGGCCTGGAAAACATATGACACAGTGTACATGCTATTGCAAATAAATACAGGAAGATGAATCTTTCCATTGAATTTTGTGTTTCTGCTTTGTTTTGGTTGTGTTTCTGTCAGGAACATGAATGTTTTATATTATTTTTTTACATGTGCACATATAAATGCTGGAGAAGCCAACTGTTCACTGTTCAATATGTTTACACCTAAGGCCAAACATCCAAACAAGCTAATAGGTTGATTGTTGGCTATAATGAAGTAAAACCTGTGCCTAGTAAATAAAGGGGAAGACAGGAAACTGCCCACTTAAAAATACCCTTCCTCCTAACCACCTCGAACTCTCAAAAAAAGGTCTTTCTCTGTGTCATAAACCATTGAAAAATGAAGAATAATTGTCTATTTCTTAATTGTCTTCTATCGTTGAACCATTTGGAATTTTAAGATAAAGATATACTATTGGTACTGAAAAAAAATATTGTTTAAGATTATCCTTTCTGAAAATGCGAGCTTATTGTTATATATGCAAAGTAGATGACCTAATGTTAATGTATTTTAGTACTATTTTAGTACTGCCTATTCAAATTGTGCTGGAAAATAGACTTCATTAATGTCTCTAAATAATGATTTTGCATATAACTTTATTAAACTTAAAACTTAATTAAATTTAGAAATACTTTGGATCTATAGAACTTTGAAAACCAGAAATCTAACACATATTTTTGTAATAATAGAAGCAAATAGTTCTGAGCCCTTTGAAAGATTATAAAGAATTCTATCTTCTTTTTGCTGTTTTTCATAGATGTGTGCCATAAATAAAAGGAACGCACTGCAAGTGATTCAACACAGCTAGGAATACACAGCTCTGCGTAACTCAGGTTTAATATTTTTATAGGACAAAGATAATAGCTTAGCAGAGTTCAGTGTTATTTTTCTTTCTACTTCAGTGCTGTGACAGAAAGAACTTGAAATACAGAATTGCAACACAGGCAACTGAGGCAGAGAGAACACTGTGCTTCCTAACTAGGCAATCCTACTTATTAAAAATTACTAAAAAAATTTATTAAAATGCATAATTTAAAAAAAATAAAAAAAGTGTTAAATGATATTCTCATGGGAAAAAAAAAAAAAAAGACCTTGATAGGAGATGAACTAGTCTCCCCTGACCCATGTATATGTACCTGGTTTGAACAGAGTTAACAGTTCAGACATAATTCAAATCACACATACTGTATTAATTCTTAGAAGACTCAGCATAGCTCAGAACAGCATCTATGGAAGTATTACTAAGCAATTAATTCTTTCCACATATCAGCTTTGATACGAAATAAAACATGCACATGATAGAGGGGATTCTGGTAAAAGCAAAGGGTTGTCTACAAAACCTTTCACCACTCATACATAATTCTTGACCTGTTCCCTCTGCAGAAGTGGGGAGAAAAACCCTGCAGCTCTAATACAGAAAAACTGCCACTATGAGAATGTAGAGTCCATTAATCAACTTGCCCTAACCCCTAAGGCCAGAGACTGGGAACAAGAGAGGAAATTTGGCTATTGGGAAGGAGAATACTAACTCTCAGCCTTCCTTTTTCCTCAAATAATTAAATAGGTGAAAGCTGCAAGAATCTACACCCCTTCCTTATGCTTATAATTCACTATTGCAAGAAAGGCCCAGCCTGCTCAGGACTCTGGACGATCAATGTCACCAGCAGCTGGAGCCTCAAGTACGACTTAGCACTGTTCAGTGTTAGATTTTAAAACATTCTTCACTGATGCAGATATAACGATTTTCCAATTCATGTGTAAGGGAACATGAAGGTCTGGAAGAAGTGAGATGCATAAAATCATATTGTTAGTTTTTCATTGCTGAACTTCACAGACTATTTCAGGAGACTTTTTGGTGTGAAACAAAACATAGTATGAAATTATGCCAACTCTGAGAACATGCGTATGGACTTGTGGTCTTGTTAAGAATATGGCCTAGAGGGATAGAGAAATATTTCCTGTGGCAACAGGACTCTAGATTTAATCTTCCTTAGTCTATTTGATCTCATAAACATTCTCTTTTTTTCACAAAAAAAAAAAAGGAAAAAGAAAAAAGAAAAAATTTGAACCGCAACGTGCATTTTTCAGCCCTATTTTCTAATTTGCACACAATTTTTCAGATCTCACTTGTCATCACTTGTCATCTTGATTAAAAATCAAATCAGAAAAACTGCAATTATGTGCAGCTATTTTCTAAACTACCTGGCAAAAGAAAAAAATGATGATTTTTTAACAGCTCTCTGAAATGCGTACAGCCAGGTTAAGACTATTTTAGAAACAGGCTTTCAAAAGAATAGATTTGCCTCTCAAGCTGCCTACGACAAAGCTGAATGAGATAAGACTTTCCTCCTTGTGTGCTCTGCATAAATGGAGAAACAAAAGGGTGGGGCAAAGGAAAAGTGCAGCCTAAGCCCCTTCAAAATCTCTGTTTGCTAACTCAAAATAGAGCACTGCCTTAATGTCTTCTTAAAATTATTGTCTGGGAGAAGAGGGAATACTACTTACATGATGTCCATATAACAAACTGATACCCTGTGTCATTTTTTTCCCACGCATGCAACAATATATTATCAAAAAAAAAAAAAAAAAAAAAAAGACATCCAACAGTATTTTTAAAATCTACCTACTATATTTTAGTATGATTATTCACTGTTTCATTACCAGGAAAGCAAATTTATTATGAAAGAGATTTCATTATGATATTTATAAATTTACTCCTTCTGGTTGTCCAGTAACATTTGGGTTTCCCTAATTTGAGTGATCTTCTATTTAAATGCAACCATATCCCTGTTGCAAACACCTGTGTTGACCTTAATGTCATACAATATTTTCTGCTCAGTAAATTGCACCAATAGTCGCATTGTATTCTTTTTAGCACAGAAGCTTATCAGGAAAAGTCAGGGAGAGAAAAATTTACCATTCTTCAGAAACGAAATAGAAGTAATAAAACAAAGATAGTATTATTAACAAGCCTAAGTTTGAATACAGTTATATTAGCAGCAGGAACCAGAGTTCTTTGTGAGTCCTTTAAACAGTATTGTATTAAAAAAGTTCCAAACTCTACTTAGCCGCTCAAGCTTTTCTCCTTACTCTCTGTCTCTACTTTTATTTCCTCGGGGATCACAAGTTCAGAAACATAGGGACTTGCAAAATTCTGATGCTTGGTATTATGAGCATCACTCAGTGCCTTGAAGAACAAAATTATCATACATAGAAACAAATTAAAGTTGATGTGTACTTATTAAAGAAACAAATGCTCTCTCACCAGGTATATATACCTCAGCACTACTCTGCTCAGGCAGATGGCTGATAGGTGACATGGCAAGGTCAACAAATTAAACCTTGAGTTATGACAGTATGTTTGCCATCCATGTTTCAAGTGTCTTTATCCTCCTGTTCAAAAGAGATCAAAATGTTCTTATGGCTTGCCTATACATAGCATGTTTAAGAAAAAAAGTCTGTCATGCAAAGAAGTTTTATGATGGTAAGGAAAGTTCTGCTTAGTATCAAAATGTGATGAGCCAACAAATTCACCAATCCACACAGTGAAACCTATTGAGCTAATTAGGAATTGGACAGAGTTGATAAAACAGGGCTGTATTACACCACTACGAAATGTACTCCCATAACAGGGATAAACAGGTCTTTGCTAGCAACAGTTTGTCCAGCACCTACTACTCACGTTGCAATAAGAGCAGTCTGCTATATCTTACTGGGATGCCTAAACCTACTGGAAAAAATGGCAAAAATGGAGAAAAATGCTCTTCAGCAATTGAGTCACCTCACTTGCACTGTGTCAACTGTATGTGGCAGAGTGAAAGAGCTGAATATCTTTTTGTAGTTAGGGTGGGACTGAAAAGACTGGTGACATGCTGAAAGAACTGTGAGGGATGAGTGAGGCTCGTGCTTTAAATAAAGAGGCTTAAGGAAAAACAGGACTCAGCTCTGCTTGAGGTTCAGTGAGAATATAAGAGCAATTCAAACTGCTGGTTGAGCACATGTAAATTAGAGGCAGAGAGGCTATATTACAAAAGTTCATAATTTCAGGATTTGGAAGTACAACACAGGCAGTTTTGACTGTTGCAGCTTATATTAGATCATACCTAGCTTTAATTTATTTCAAGTACTGAATTTGCACATGTGACAGCACAGAGCTCAGAGTAAATTCATAGCTGCTATACTGTAGAAAGCTTCCAGAGAAGCGTTCTGCCAAGAAAGAGGAGATGATCTGTCTACATGATTTGTCACACAGATTTATCCGTAATGCTCCTTCAGTCCCAAGTGGAGAGCGTTCTACCACTAGTTCAACTTGTAAAAATTCTGGGTTTCCTTGTTGTTAGATGCTGTGCTACGGCCAGCACAAGTCCTCCCTGTGCAAAAGCAAAACTTTTGGAAAGCTTGACTGGTAGAGGCTGTTCCTCTACATACAGCATCTTTTCTGAAGTGTCATTTCCCCCCTCCTTTTTTTTTTTTTTTTTTTTTTTTAATGCCCTCTGGAGATAACTGGCTTTTGACATCAATAAATTGCCTGTCAGGGAATAGCTTTAGGGTAATGTAGCCATAGGAATATTATTTCCTTGGGGGTGCACAACCAACACCATACTGAATGGAGAAAAGAAAATTAGGGTTGAAGGATGTCAGCGTGCTTGAGCTCACCTATGGATCGAGGCAAGAAAATGTTGCTGAATCAGCACAATGTGCCTTTCCATCCAATGTTACGAACTCCAACGGCTCCCTCATTAAGGCATACATTTTAAAGGAATGTATGCCTTTAGGAAGGCATACAGGAAGCCTGAGTTTTCAGTGCTTAAATGTACAGCCTCCTCCCAAGATTTAATGATTTTATGAATCTGTAAACACATTGCAAGATATAAATTATTTACTACAAAAAATTAGTAATTGTAACCAGGCATCGTTCTTCAACCTGTGAAATATACACATAAACTTATGCATAGAGCAGGATATAACTATTGGTGAATGTTGACTTTTTAATAGATGACCTTTGTAATCCCACAGAGAAGATATGTCCTGGATATTAAATTCACACTGCACCTAATTTCACCCAGAGTCTCAGTTCCAGAGTTCAATATTTTTCATTTAGTTCAAGTTTTCATGGTTTGTTTGTATAATGCTAGAAAGCCATTTAAGATATTCTTCATGCTATAGTTCTTGTTTTGGTATTCATGAAAAACTTCTTCTCCAAACAAACCACAAACCCCAAAATCCTAATCTGCTTTTTGCCCCTTAGGGTGTGAAGAGGAAGGACTCTAAAGAGAAGCATTTGCAACACAGAAAAGTGCACATCTGCAGAAGCACATAAACAGAAGGCAGAAAATATCCTTCATTAAGTCAGGGGCAAATCTGTTTTATATTCTAGCTATTTACATAGAGCAGGATTATACTTCAGCCCTAAACAGATGATAAAGTAATGCTCAGCAAAGTATATATTATCTTCTTAAATATAATCTTATAATCAGATGTAGCAACATCTTAAACAAATACATTCCTCAATAGGTGATGTTATACCCCGCAAAGTAGGGGAATTATTTCACAGGAATTCGATACACTCTTATGGCTTTTATCATGTTTCTAAGACAAGTCATTGTTTGGGCATTAAAAGAATATTAAGTTCAAAGTTGCAAAATACAGTTTGTAGCCTGTTTTGATGTTGTTTGTTACATTTCTACATATTTCTGTTTCCAATTCCTTGTGTAGGATTAGAAAAAGAGAATGAACAAGATCCCAATAACAGAGCATAATATAATTTTCTTCTCCACATTAGAGTATTAAATAATTCCTTCTCTTACAAAGAGCTAGTCTTTTTGAGGTTAATTTCAGACTAAAGAAATCAAAGTGAATCATGGTTAACCAAACGTGTAAGGAAATCATATTTTCCAAATAAAAATGGAGAACACTGGTGAGGCACTCTTTCCAGGATGTGAAACACTGTTGCAATTCAAGCAAGTATACTTTATATGAAATGTATTGTCATCAAAACTGCCATCTTTGACTTAGTGGCATCATGGGCATATTTTCAGAGCAGATTTATATGTTATGTGTCTTTAGTAGGTTTATAATGAAACACTGAATGATTGATCCACAGCAGTATTTTGACAATGTCTGCTCATTTCTGCTTTTTCATGCCAAGTGCTCTTCATCCAAGTGATACCTTCCACAAGTCTTTCTCTTCTCATGGCTCACAAAGTAAATTTGCTACATTGATGTGTCTTATAAATGTTTGTGCCAAAAGATATATTTCAACTGATTAAATGAGAAGACCTGTACTTTTGAAGCTTTTTAAAAGAAAATCCCAGAATGAAAAATAGAAATAATATAATATATAAATATGAAATATGAAAAATATCAAACTCATCTGAGGAACATCTCAAAATCTTGATATTTTATGTATAAGACACTGAGGCCATGTGGTTAAAGTATGCAACTGATGAAATACCAAAGTTCCTTGATATGCCCAATTTGAGGTTGCCTATGGAAACTTCAGCTATTGCGTAAATTAAAAAAAGAAAGAAAACAAACAGACCTTACAAATCTTTTTAGATCACAGTTTAGATAACACTGATTTTTCCATTACTAATCATTTCAGGAATGAGAAAAAGTCTGTTTTCTGAAGTGTACTTTTTTTTTTTAATCTCTGAATAAAATTTCTCACTTCTTTCCCACATAGTGGTTTTATGACAAAGTTGCCATTTTTGTATTTACTCAATTTGCATAAAAATGAGAACAATCTGACTCCAGGTCAACACTAAAATATATTAAGGGGTTTTAAACAGAAAGGCTAATACCATATTTTATTTTGAAATTGACCTAAACTACCATACTCCTATTGTGTTTTGATATTAAAATCATAATCTGTGTGTTATATACATAGGTAATCAGTGATTTATTCCCATATAGTTGAGCTGGTAATGATGATTCCTCTTGGCAGTTGAATTTCTAGTTCCCATATATGCCTTCTATACCCTACAAAACAGGGGCAATTTTTTTCTCAATTTACATTGCCCAACCCCACTCATTTTGAAAGTTTTATGCAGCACAAGCATTACAGAAGGATTTGTACTGAGGAATTAACTTGGCTCCAAATCTTTTCTGTTTTAACTAGCCTTTTCCTCCTTTCTCACTTTTCACAGATTTTCTGCTTCCTTGATTCCCAAGGGTAAAAAAACCTTGCAATGTATGTTGAAACCACTCAGCTATTCCTCCGCTCCTCAACAGTGACTGCCTTTGTGCCATAACAATATAAAATGTGCCTGATGAGAACAGTGTGCAGTGGGACTTTCAGTCAAATTTACCCTCAGGCCTCAAAGGTTATAATAGGCTGTAAAAGCCACCCTGATCAAATTGCTGTAAACTCTCCCACATAAACCCTTAAAAACTGCATGCATCTATTATTATGAAAACCAATGGCCAATTATCTCAGGAAACTTTTTAGTTGTATTTTGATGGTCTGAATCTCAAAGGTTTTTCTCTCTGTGAGATCTGAAAAACTGATTTTAAGAATTCATAATAGATTTGTCATTTTATCCTATGTCTGTAATTGCTGAAATACATACGGAACTCTTAAGCCAATATTGTCATTTTTGAAATCTATTATAGTTCTTCCAATCTGCAGTGTCAGGTGTGTACATGTTTTAAAGCTGTGCTTTGCATCTGTTATGAAAAAGAAGAATGTATAGGAGAGGTCTCAGATAGAACCATGAAGCAGCTATGTGGACTCACAGTCTTACAGGCAGCTCTAAGAGCTGAAAGTAAAGGGAGAGCACAGGAGAAAGCATGGAGCTTGTAAACAAGCCAAGCTATGCTCGGATATAGAGATGTACGAAAACCTCTGCTTTCAAATCACTGTCGTCATTCTATGTTAGATTCTGGGCGCTACTTTGCATTCTTTTTTTTTTTTAATCTCAACATTATCAATAATTTATTATAACAAAACAGAGATTCACTCACCAATACATGGTAGATCTTACTTACCTACTTTTAACTTTTGGAAAAAAAAAAGCTACAGAAGATACTTGTGCTTGTCAATATTGATTCATGTATTCTTATAGTGAATAGAGTTTTCTTCAGATAAAGGCACGTGCATAACATTAGAGAGTTTTAATTCATGTACATGGACAAAAAAACTCCACTACTTTTAAAATTAGAAGGCAACACAGGCTTTTTATAGAGAAAAATTGTAATTAAGACCTCTATTTTGCTAACACTTACAATCTGGTTTAATTTTAAACATGCAGCTCTCCCATTAATGTCAGCAGGATTACTCTCATGCCTAAAGATATGCAGATGCTTAAGTGTTTGCAGGACTGGCTATTTAGTTAGTAGTTAGCAGTTAATTGATTCCACCAACTAATTAATAAAGGAGGCAACATTGCATTCCCTATTTCCAAATCCAATCATGAAAGTTGCTCTGTTAAAGGATTAATGAGATTTGTCCTGCCAATTCCATATGCTTATCCTTGCTCCAGTGCAATGGTTTCTTTTCAATCAAAACTATGTGTCAGAGGTAGATTTTAGAATCACAAAAGTTGGAAATGGAAAAGTGTATGCATTAAGTGAAGAGGAGAAAAGAGAAGAAAAGAAAATCCTACTTTTTTTTTCCAGTTTGGAAATAATCAGGGAAAAGACATTTAAATAGAAGAGCATCAATGAAAATATAAACAAGAGATTTTTCCATGCAACAAAAGACCTTTAAGGCCTGTCTTCAATAACTCTAGAGAAGCTCTATGCACAGAGCATCTGCAGTTTGGGTTAAGTGTCTAATTCTTTATCAAACTGCACTAACCTGTTTTCCTGTCAGTATTTTCTGGCTGTGAATTCTGCAGCTTATAGCTGTGCTCATTTCTCATCCACTTTAAATTTGCAGAGGATTAATTCAATTGGTTGTTTCTTTAGCTTTGTGATACAGGAAAGGATAAAAAGCAATCCCTAGCTGCCAAGTGATCACTGCAACAGAAAATACACATGCGGTCAAATGAGTACATATATGATAAACACATAAGTATATTCATCCTGTTAAGGAGAGATTTTTGCATCAAGGACTCTGTTCATACAGCATTTCCTCTCCCTCTGTCATTCTGCACAGTTTGCTCCACCTGTACTGCTCACTTGCGGAAGAGTGTATTGCTTAGCTGGTGCTTTCCAAACTGCAGAGCTCAGTGACGGTGAGCAGCATCAGTTCTCACGCTTTGAAGGTGCGCATGGGCCCTGACTTTGCTCCCTGTATAAAGTTCTCATTTGCATATATTCACATCTCAAAAACTAGAAGAGCTAATTATTTAAAAATTAGGCAGCCCTTTCGTCAGTCAGTTGGTAACTTAAGAAGTACGATGTTTCTGAAATATATTCATTTGTCTAGACTACATCAAAGGCATAAAACCAATTTTTTAAAAGTCTGATGTCTGTGACAATTGCATATTGCTCCTCAGATTCTCTTTTCAGATTGAAAATTGCTCAGTGGTTCGAAAGAAAGATTCAAAAAACAACTGAAGTATAAAGGGATAAATTAAGATTCTGTGTAAAGATTCCCAGTACAGTTAACAGGTTTTGAAAAAGCATACATTTCAAATGACTTGCTAAACATTCTGTCTGCCAAAAGTAATAAAATGATAATTTGCAGTGGTAAAATCTCTTTTATCAAAGAATCACAGACTGTGCTATATAACTGGCAGTATACTTATTTTGACTAGGAGGAAATTAAGATACAAAGAGGTTTAGGCCCAAATATCTATCTCTGTCACCAACATGGTGTTGATCTGTGCCAAGACCAAAGAGACAGGCACAGAATCCCTTTCATCCCTTCAGGAGATGATAAGCTTCCCCTTTTTTCTGGTATTTTGTGTTGACTGACAAAAAGATATTCTCCTTCCAGTGCAGATGATCTTTAGGTTTGTGTGTCAACTACAGAAAAGCCAAAAAATGTTCTCTCAAATTTCAGTGTGTCAGTGCAATCTACTCTTTGCTTGAACCAAAAATCTATGTATATTATCACTTCTAGAAAGGGAAAAAAGGGAAAGGCAATATTTCACTCTTTCTACAGTTTCCATGGCCTCACTGAAATGGAGAAAGGCCTCAGGACAGTGCAGTCATAGCGGTAGGCATTGCTCCACAGGCATGGGGTTCAAGTCTGTAGGGACCCGATGCATGACATTTACAGAACAAAGAATGTGAGGCCGGAGGTGCCGGTTAGAAAATCGGCAGGTAGTTGCATACTGAGTGAAATATGTGTCCCACCAGGTGATATCATGCAATGGGAGGATGGAGTACCAAAGCCAGGCTGTGAGCCAGGGGATGCTCCTCCAGGATGAACAAGGCCAGCTCCCTCAGTCTCTCTGCAGCGGGCAAGGGCTCCTACCTCCAAGGTCTTGAGGGCCTCTGCTGAACTCCGCTTGGCCAACGTCTTTACTGCAGTGTGGCCCCCAAACTGGTCACGGTATTTTGAAAGTTCTGTGGATTAAGCTGCTATCTACTGAAACAACAACAAAAAAGAAGAAGAAGAAAAAAAATCTCTCTCCATTGGTTGTCCAAAGGAGTGAAAAGGAAAGACTTACACTTTTATTAACAAAAGATAGGTTTCTTCTGATGAAATTTTGCCTGAAATAAATTCAAAACCTGTCTTACTTTTGGAAACATTTCCAGATGAAAGTGTCCATACAAAATAAAAGTATCAGAAATTTTAAGTATCACCAATTAGGAATTAATTTGAACCAAATCACTTTTTCAAGAGGTTTGGGTTCACACTCAGGGCTCAGAGCACAACATTGCAATTGACAGCTCTGTCTTAAAACACCTGAGCAAAAACCTTGGAATCAGGCAACTTTTCTCATCAGATTCGAGCTTCATCACTTCTAATTACAAAGTTGTAAACACTTGATGGAACAAGCTAAAAGAAAATGATTTAACACTGGAAACTGCAAGATTACTGGTGTCATTGACCTTTAGTACTTGTGCTAATCATTTCTATTCACTGTAAGCTCATTTTGAAAAGAACAAGAGGGATCAGAGGCTAATTAATTTTCAAGCATCACCTTTCGTAAGTAGTGCAATGCACAACCTAACCTGTCTTGATAAAAGTGTAAATATCTTTTAAAGAATCACTTGTCTAAGCTATGAAGCTTCATTTGCCAGCTAACTAATTGTACCAAACAGATGCTCTGGTGTGCTCCACATCTCTCTCACCCTACAAGCTCAAATTAAAACTTACTACAGGTCTGTTTTCTTTCTACAGGCTCCTAAAGCCAATTTAAGTGCCACTGAAGTCTGTCTACCGCCTTCAAGAAAGTATTGCCTATTATTCTTTGGAGTATCTTAGTGCCTAATAAGAGGGAGATGGTTGGTTGAGGTTGGTGTAGAAAGAGGAAAAGGCAGTCATGCTTTCAATGAACTTAAAAACAAAACAAGGCAAGCTGAAAAGATGGGAAGGAAGAGACAGCAGAGAAGTGGCTGGCACAAGATCACACAGCAGGTCAGCGGTGGGATTAAGAAGGAAGCCCAGGTTCCCATCCTAAAATGAAGCCCTAAAAGAAGATATTTAGAACCTTAATTTTCTCCAGAAGGTCTGGAACAACCACTGTTTCCAGCAATGCACTGTGTCATCACAGTATGTCTGACCTGGAGCAGAGAAAATATGACAACACGCATGGTTTTGCTCCTATACAAATTATATTGCTCCCAGAGCACTCTGCAATGACCACAGGACTGTCCTTGGCACATTTATATATCTAAAGATATTTGTAAAAACTTATAGAATACATTCCTCTTAAAAAAAATCATAAATAAAATCTAAATGGGTAGCAGTGGGTCTAAAGATTGTTTTGTCATGAAGGTGGGGAGTTCCTCACGAATTTTTTCCTTTAGATGTTAGCATTTTGTCATTTCTCAGTGGTTTCCATAAACCTTGATCAATGTTAAGCATTCTTTCACTAGAGAGAAATAAACCAAACTAACCTATATGGTGAAATTTATTGTTAATGCAGCACTACACACCAATCAGCTATTGATTGGACATCTACATATAAAACAATGTTTAGGAACGTCAATTTTTTTTTAGAGAAGATAATCTTACTTAGTGCTGTGAATACAGAGAATGTCTGAAATCAGCCCTCCGCTGCTGCCAAAATACATCAATGACTTTCTGTAAACTCTGATTTTGGAAAATTGGAATTAAAAGCAGAAAATACAATACGTGCAGAAAATAAATAATAAAATTCTCTGTAATAGAAATATCTTTACCTAATTTTTATGTCACCTGAATATTTGAAAGGAAAATACTTTTCAACTTTACTGGTGTTACAGTATCCTTTTTCTATATTGTGTCTATTCAAGTCAAAATTCATTTATTTGTAAATACTGGCCTGATATTCTTCTTAAATAATGAGAATCTTAAAAAAAAAACTAAAGTGAATTTCCAGGCATCATAACCTTAAAAAAATGCAAATTTTGCATGCCAAATTAGGAAGACACTGCTTATTTACTTGTTACTCCTAGTTCGCTTTTTCTTCCGTTTGATATTGTTATTCTTAGACCACTTTTTTTTTTTTTTTTTTCAAGTTGTGAGAATAACAAGATTTTTTTTTACATAGTTGTCTAAAAATAGTGATTCATTACTCATGTGGGAATCCTGGTAATACTTTGTAATTTGAAGGGAAAACAAGAATTAGGGAGAGAAAAATGGATTCAGCCACTGAGCAAAGAGGCCAAATTAGTAGCAGTACTGATGGCCTGGTACTGTGAGTTGAAAGGGGAGCCTGATAAAGTAACAAAGAGGTAATAGTCAGCAATGTTTTAAATTGGCTGAAAATAACTTAGGCTGTGACATAGCACCAATGCATTGCATGAACACTACAGGCTTTCTATTTTTCTGTCAGCGCTACACTTTTCTTTCAGAAAATAGATAGGCTAAATGTTTAAAGAACTGATTGAAAGGGAAATATGTCACACAGCAAGACATCTGCCAACTGCGTGTTTCATAGCATTGCGAGAGCAGAGGACATGACTTGAGACATAACAGAAGGAGAGAAGAGGCCAAAGAGAGAACATGACCAAGGCAATGAGACATCATTTATTCATACTTTACAGCCAGAAGTAAATAAAGTTATGCTTGTAATTACTGCAGCATATGTGGAACTAGAAGAAAAACTACTGAAGCTTTATTGTCCAAATAGCACTTAAAGGTAGTTAATTTATACACAGACACACTAAAGAAACACTACCCATTATCACTGCTGTCCACTCTACCACATTAAATCTTCAGCCAGATTTAATTTAACAAGAGCCTCAATCTGCCACTGCTACAGCCAATCCCTTCTACACTTCACTGCTTCTTTTATGTGCCTGTTGAGAGAAGGAGGCGCTGTAATTAGCTTTTGATATTACCAGCCTTTTATTTGTTTTATGAAGTTGGAAATAAATGGTCATATTGCCAAGCAGACTGCTGGGTACTCGTCATATTTTGTCCTAAAGAGTTTTTAAAACTGGTTGTAGAACTCATTGATTTTGTGCCTGTTACCCAGAGTCACTTGCTGCCTTTGTGAACAAAATCTTTTCATTTGGTGTAAAAACAAATTAAGGCCCCAGTTCTGTTCATGTTAACAGCATTGTTTATTCCTAGGAGATTACGATCTCTAATTTGAGAATATGAGGAGAGGCAGATAACACAATTGTACAGAGATGTGTACAAATATCTCCTTGAGCAATTTAAGAATTAGAGTCTGAAACAGTTTTTATTTTGTCTCGTGTTAAATCAGATAAAGCTTCCTCAAAAGCAGGATGTACTCAAAAGTGTGTGGCAGTAGTTTCATAAAAGTATCATATTGTCATTGCTTTTCACTGTACTTTCAGGAACCTAATTTTCTCCAGACTTCTTAATGGATGGATGAAATTGGCCGGATGTCAAAAATGTTATTGAGTAACCCAGGAATATGGGGGAAAGTAGGTAGAGGAAATGGCAAGTTCACTTAAGTGCTCTAAAGCAATGCAGAAAACAGAAAGCCTGGTTGAGTTTCGAAAGCTTCATCAGCTCCTCTCTCATCACGGGCAGATTTCTGTTAAATGGGCAAGAAAGCCAAAGAAACAGCTGTATTCCAGGAAAAACTTCCCATTTATCAATACAATGCCAATTTTTCCTGAAGTTTCATGAAACAACTGCTACTTCCCTCTTTTAACTATTGTAGCTTGCATATTTTCCATCAAGGATTTTTTTTTCTTTTTCTTTTAACTTAAATGTGGAAAAGCTGCTATAATTTAATGAAAAGGTTTCTACAAAATTCAACAGAAAGCATATCGCGTTTGCAAAATGGATGAGTTTTGCATTTCGGTGAAGACATTGACAGAGACCAGGAGAGAGACATTAGCATACTTTGTAAAACACACATTTGAACTCATGTTTGCTTACACTGAGTACCTGGGGAAGCTCCTTCGGAAATTTGTTGAACAATAAGCACTGTAACCTTTCAAAACAAATCTCTGCAGTGGGAACCTCAGGGACTATATTAACAAACTCAATGGTTACTTGCATATGCTATAACAAATTTATTTCTACCCACTCTCTCTCTTGCACAAATTAAAGTCCAACTCTCTTTTAAATGCTCAAGCTTTTTCTCTTGTTCATACTGCAGGTATTTTATCCTGAAATTTACAAATTTTAAGCTTTCGATAAGCAACAGTTTTATGGAACAACTTACACTGCAAGTCATTTGGGAAACTGCAATCTCTACCAGGTACACAGGTTCCACTTTCTAGTCAATCAGTGAAATCTCTACATACCCTTGCTTGCCTGTGCTTTATGGATGTGGGAGTGGCAGCAAAAATCTAGAGTTCACTGCAAGCACAGACTAATGCTATCTAAAACAGTTTTTAATAGAATGCTTCTCCGCACATGCTTGCTATTTCAATAAATGATAGACATCTTCTGAAATCCCAGTTTTTATCCCAAGTTACATTGCAGTACTCCAACTGATGGTATCATCTATCCTTTCTTAAGCATATTTTCTATGCTAAAATGAAGAGTGTGATTAGTTTAAAATTGAAGATCCTTATTTTACATAATTATATGTAAAGAGAGGAAATGTATTTCTATCATTTATTGAAGCTTTCTACAGGAATTCATCCCTGAATTCTGAAGGAAAGTACATTTTATATGTATAGAAAATATCAGCAGTATCAGCCAAGAATAGCTATGGTAACAAGTCTAAGAGATTTTGACTCATATCATAGTCAGTGAATAAAATCCCTTTATGTGAAATATCCCTGAAGACTTTTTCTGTACAAAATTATACAACTGTTTTTCCCAAAGTGTGACAGAGATTCACATGTCTGACATGAAAATAGCTAGGAAACTAGTATTCTGCTGAGGGCTTTTTTCACAGCACATGCTTAGGAATGTGTATGTACAAAAGCTTGAAATTCTCTGCACAGCAAATATAAGGAGTTTTTTTTTTTTTTTTTTAAAAAAAAAGGAAATATATTTTATAAGCAATCTGCCTTCCCTAGAAAGTTACTTTAAAACTGTAAAACTGGGAGAATCAGTCAAAAACTAGAGCATCACATTTTGTTTGTTTTACATGCAAGCCAAAGAACAGAGTTCCCCACTATTGCAGTATCAGTGAATTTCACAAGTTTGTTCTAACTCTCAAATCATTACTGTAATTCAAAACTGAAAAAGAAGTAAAATTTTACTGGATATTAAAGCCAGATTGGAGTCAGCAAACCTCTCAAATAATGAAATATAATAATAATTATATAATAATGTATTTACTGATCCATGTGATTGCTTTATTGACTGCTTAAATATTTACACAACTATAAATAGGTTACTTTGACTTCTCCTGTTATGTTTCCTTGAACATAGTTCCCTGAACTATGGAAACATTGACATGTGACTTTGCTTCTGGTGATTTGACATTCTGCAGACTTATTTCCTTGAGGATTTGCAACTTCAAGCACTAAAGTTTTTTTTAACAGAGGTGTCCTAAAAAAAGAAATAAGCATGATCACATACTGCACTTTCTATCAGATGTCAGAAAAAGAGAGCTTGCCAGAAAAAAAAATTTCCACCCAAGGCTTCTTTTTAGTAGGAAACTCAGCAACACAGTGATGGTTTAATCTGCATTCAGAAAGCCTTAAGAGACTTTGGACACTCCCATGATTTGTACTACAATAGGAGCAGGAGACCAGGAAGATAAGATGATAAAATATATTCTGAGTCCTCCTGATTACTAGAGGACATGTCCTACCATGTGACCTGCAAAGTATACTTCCGTTCATGACTGGCAGATGATTCTTTTCTGAGAAGAAGAGGTCTTCATTTGCCCCTGTTTGCCCCCTGTGGTCTAACTAGCTAGGAATTCTAACTAATCACTTCTCCCCAGGTCACCCTTGTATATCCCTGAAGAAGGATAAGCATTCTCCTACCACCATGCGGCTTCTTGAAAACATCATTCATGTTCTTGATTTCCACAGCTTTGTGACCCATCTAAAGACAATGTATTACCAAAAAGGCATGAAAAAATCCCACTTTTGTACTCTTTAATTCTGGAAAGTGTCTCTGTGGACCAGTGAAAATATGTTGTTCATTCCACTTCTCTAGTAAATTCATTTTGTAAAAGAAAAAAAAATCCTCATATTAATGTTCATTGCACCAGATTGCAGTCCTCTTCCAGCTCCTCTGAATCTTCCTCCTGATATCCCGACAGTGTTGTGGTACAATTGGTGCAGCAATTAAGGGTCAAGGGCTTGTGAGCTTATTCTTCATTGGGTCCTGTTTCTTATAGTTCCATCCAGTCCATATTTGTGCACTTCATCAGTCTACTTGCATTTCTGGCAGGTTCCATGGCTCCTTCTGGGTCTGATGCTGAGCTGCTGCTCCATGTGTCTGCTCCTTCAGCTCAGCCTCAGCTACAGGGCACCTCTTTGTGTTGTGAAGAACATTGATAGCCAAGTCCCATAACATACAACCCCTGCATTATGATTTAATATGCCCCCTTTTAAGAGTCTTTAGCAAATACCTCTGCTCCTTTATCATGGATTCCCCCATGGTTCTCGGCAGCCTGGCTCCCGAAGGCATATTCCCCCCTTCGGCTAGAGCTTCTTTGTGCAGCTGCTTAAAGACATTTCCCCCAGTCCGTCCTGCTGAGCTTGCCCCACCGTATGATCTGTCCCGATCGTCCGTTCAGTCCCTGGACCATCAGGGGTCCCTGTTCGGGTGCCATTTGTTGTGGTACACCACGGCCAAACTTTGTTGGCTTCCCTGTAGAGGTGGTAATCTGATGGTGCCATGCAGATGATGAGTGAATGGAGGGTGGAAAGGAGCCAAGACACCGCAGCCAAACTCTGTTGTACTCCCTACAGAGGTGACAATCTGGTCATACCATGCAGCTGATAAGCCACATAGTCCAATGACAGTGGCAGATCAGTCCCTTCTGATGGACTTTGAATCTCATTATAATACCAATACACAGAAGTGTATAATACGCATCCCAGAAGTTACACGCTTCCAAGGAACGACCACTGCTCACTGAGCATGCTGTCTAGATTTTCAATTAATTTGAGAGACCTTTTGAACTAATCAATAATGAAAGTAAGTATGACTAGAGTCACTCAAGCTCCACCTAAATGTAAAAGAAAATATATAAAGGGTGAACTAAGGAGGGAGGTAGAAGGAAGAAGTAGGAACGGGGAAAGGAGGAAGAGGGACTAAGGAAGAAGGAAGAGGAGAGAGGGAAGACTCCACCGTAACTTCTGGATCAGTGGACAGGCAGAACTCCTTTCTTCCCCTTGGGTCAGGACACTGCCTGAGGAGACTCCTCAAGACTGAGAGCCCTCTCCCATCTTCCTGGGTGAGTGATGATTGCTCATTTGTACACTAGGCACTAGCTAAGAACCCCACACAATAGTAGAGAATTTCTTGTACTGACATCTGAAACCTGTTTTCTAAATGTTGCATTTGAATAAATTATGCTATTTGTGAACTCGACTACTTGTTTTGAAGGCAATCGGACCTACAGTCAACAGGCTGTTCGTGAACCCCATACTGCTAGAGTCGGGCCTATAGTTGATCATACTATTTGTGAACTCGATTCACTGTTTGAAAGGCGATTGGACCTGCAGTTGAGAGACTGTGTATCTGGTCCTGTCAGAGTGTGGCTTATAGTTACCATGGTATTTGGAATCCCTATTAAGAGATAAGTCCAGCTGTCTCCAGTCCCTCTAACTCTTGAGGACTGACTGGAACACAAGGGGGTTCATCTCTTACCAAATTTGCTCCCCTGCATCAAACCCCAACACTCATATCATTACCTTAACCTTGGGCACTCTTAATGTCAGGGATACTCTGCTCAACGTCCCCTTGCTTACTAGTTCTGAACCTCCCTTCTATTTCTTTTTTCTTTTTTTTTTTTTTTCATTTATTGTCATGAGTATACATATCAAGCCTCAGTTCTGTGCCCCAATCTCTTTCCAAGGACTTTTTATTATTCAGTATGGTGTCCGCCTAATGCCATATAATCTCCAGTTAGGATGCTTAGAAGAAGGTAAGAACTGGGCAGACATAGTGCAGCACCTTCTTAACCCTGTTTCTAGCAACCTAAATATTAGATTGATCCAGAGCCATATTATCTCTCATCTTTCTGCTTCCTCCTCAGTATGAAAGATTAATCATATTCAAGCTTGGAATTCTAGGAGAAAAATCCCTGTATATTACTTCTTCTGATGCACGCAAGTTCTCCTGTGTTCCTTTAGAATTCAAGAATACATAATTGTTCTGGGTTACATTTGCTTACAGTGCTAAAAGAGAAGGAGATTTGAATGATCTCTAGGCGATTTTTCTTTCTCCTTTCTAGAGAAGGAGATTCTGTCTCAGAAGACTCCTTCCTAGAGCTGCCATGACAGCTTTTTCCAGATGGACAGAGCCACACCAAGACAGACACATCCCACAAAGCCATTAATGTCAGACAGGACAAGATGGCAACAAGTTATAGTCCAGAGAGAGGAACTAATACTCCCTTAAGTTTAGGCAAGTCAAGAGGGAGAAGTAAGCCCTAGTCTATCCTTCCCTTTATCTTCCTGAAACAAGGACAGAAAGAATTAACCCTTAATTTCTTTCTGCCAGTTGCATGTTCCTTTCATCTGAGTATTGAGGAGTGTTTCTGGAAAGCCAAAAGGCAAAATTCAGCACCGTAGTAGTGGACAGGTTGTTTAAGTATGTTTATATGACAGAAAGGCAAGCCCAGACAGAAACAAACAAACAAACATATATTAAAAGAACTTGAATATGACTTGGTCCTATCCTAGAGTCTTCTAATTACAACATCCAATGCAAAGAGAACAAGATTGTATGATTAGAAGAGAGTGCAATGGCTTCTTTTGGCAACAGTGTATACCTGATATAAAATGAAACTGCACAGTAAATTTATATTTATGCATTTCAGTGAGGTATATTTATGTAATAGATAATAGAATTTGATGTTGCGTCCTCACAATTATCACACACAGTGAAAATCGTGTTCTGACTTTTTGCATAACAGAATTATAAAGATCCCTATTCAAATCATTGATCAAATTATGTCCACAAATAAAACTTTGAGATGAAAGCAAAGAGGAATTTAGCTCAGTGATGGATTTTGCTCAGGATGGATTTATCACATAAAGTTGGATCATGCCAAAACCTTTACAGTAAAAATAGTAGTTCAGACTTATCACCCAGTATTAAAAAATAATCTGGATTTCACTATTCTTCACATACAACATTTCTTTGCTTCTGTGGAGCTACACATTTGAGTTAAATGTCAGTGCAAATCACCAGCACAAGTATAAAATGTCAGTGTGAATCATAACACTAAATTTATGTAGTAATTGACACTGGCACAAGCTTCATCTCATACTCGCATGACCCACTGTATTTTTTGGCAATCATTTCTTCCAGCCAGTTTCATGAGAATTATGGACATATTTACTCCCCCAACCATAAAAGAGTCTGTGATTCTTTGGTCAGTTACAGCCATAGCTAATAGGCAGACATTTCAAAGATATTCTGTACCTATGTATTTTAGGGAAAAGCATAACCACTACAGATCAAAGATCCTCCTACAGTTTTCACAAGGGAAAGCATGAGTCCTTTATTGCACAATAGAGATTATTTGTGACCAGGCATCGTAAATCTATAGGAAATCAAGTTTTTACTAAGTTTGAAGTGTTTGCACAATGTCCCAAAACCAATAAGGATACACATGGTAGGGTCCTATATTGAAATTTCATTGTTGCATTTCAGTTTTTTCCAGATTTTTATTGATGGTTATTGTAGATTCTTCATTTATAGTCACAACACAGAAAAAAGGTTAAATGACTTGTGTTATAAAACTACTTTTTCCTCTAATAAAAAAGTGGTTATCTTGTTAAATGCCTATTCACATATTCAATTGAAAATGATAATATTGAGCACTTCTTCTGAACTACCTTTAATGTGATCAATTCAATCCAATTAGTTCTGCTGCTTACAGACTTATTGTTGCAAAGCAGGGGCATTTTCAACCCAGTTTAAACAGGGGAGATTTATGTTATGGCAAGAAAGAAAAGGGCCAGATTATGACTTTTAAGGAACAAATCAGAGATTGTCTATTAAAAGTTTTGGCCTGTACTTTACTGCATTTTAAGGTAACATTATGAACATCGAGTATTTTGTCATTTATAAAATTCATTCCCAAGAAGGGATAGTTCATCAGCATCTGAGATAGATAATAGATAATGCATTTAACTTGGCTTGCCTGTCTTGAAGATTACAAGTTGGCTTTTGTTTGCTATGCCATACAGTAGTCAATGTTTGGGGTAGAGTCTTTGATTCTGATTCCCAGAGGCCCAGCAATTTTCAGCTAGAGAGGAAACACTCCCATAGAAAAGGATGAATGAATTCGGTGGTCAAAGATTATAGTGAACTAGGGATTCTTCCATTATTTTCAGCAGCAGTCATGAGAAGTTTCTTCAAACAGGATGCATTTCCTCCCTGCTACCACCAGCTCCACCATTATTTCAGGATTTCAGAAATCTAAATTCTCCATAAAAGGCTGATTTTTAAGAATTCTATAGGCAACAAAATACAAACTATTTGGAGTTGGAATTATCATGTCATGTAATTCAATGTATAACAACATATGTCTCCCAATATACAAAGACTGGAAATGTCTGAAGTGATTCAATATCAAGAAGTGAACTCTAAAGGCATCTGCCATCAGGTCCAAGTCCCACGATGTGATACAGAATAATCTCAAGGTGTATCTAGTTACGTTAATTGGGTAACACATTCACTGAAGCAACAAGCTGAGGAAAGAGAGATCACTTTTTCTTTTCTACCTGCAGGATTGCAGATTTGTCTCAGAGAGGAAGGAACTGACTGAGAGACTCAATATATTAAGATTTTAAAACAAACAAACAAACAAACAAACAAACAAACAAACAAACAAACAAACCAGTTGTAGAACCCAAAATAGCTCATGTACAACAAAAAATAACAGCCTGAGTCAAAGTCCATTGAAGGCTGCTAACCTCCTGATGCTTTCAGTTAAATTTGTGCATGCCACAGTATTTACTGCTGGGCTGTTGCCCATAGCTTGATGGAAACAGAAAGAAAAAATCCTATAGGAGATGCAGGAATGCCTACAACTACTTCATTTGAGCCTCATGGCTCTCCCATATGTGTTCTGTTCAGCGGAGTGGAATCGACTTCACCTAGTCCCTGCTGCTGAGCACTCAAAAGTTGCACAAAGGGAGTAGCTTTTGTGCATGGGAAACTGATGGAGATCAAAATGTGTCCTGAAACTAGTAGGAACTGAAGACAGGAAAAAAAAAACCTTTATTGCACATGACATATGGCCAGCATGATCTGTTACAAGGTAACTCATAAGCACATAGTTTTGCAGAAATCCGTGTTCATAAATTACACAAAGCAAAGTCTGTTTTTCCTCAGAAACAGATAAAATAATTCTGAAATATCCCTGTGCTTTAACATTTCCTCAAACAAACCTTACTGAGTTTGGTGGGATTACTTTGTACAAAAACACACTACTAAATGTGAGCAACAGCAGAATGGGATGCCAAATTAGCTGAAACTTACTCTTTCACTGAAATAGAGAGCAATGATCTCAAGATGCTGTTGTGAGTTAAGGAGGGATGTCATTGGCTACATGATTACATATGTATGTATTTCCAGGCAGCTGATATATTTATTTAACTTCTTCCCATTAATGTCAAGAAATTGCTTAGCAACACACAACCACACCATTCTGTAGGACAAGTAGCAATATTTATGACAGTAGTGAAGAGAGGAAACACAGCATAATTACGCGTCATAACTGCTTAAGGAAAAACAAACAAACAAACAAACAAAACCCCTCTAAATTAATTTGTTTGCTATGTTTTCTGTGTAAGCATAGTTGTCCCAAACCAAAAAAAACACTATATATGTCATAATTTAGGTTTCTAAAGAAATTTCTCAATTCCTTTTAGCTGTCCCAGATCCTTACTGATGATTCTTATGGATTCTCCTGTTATAGTCACATCAGAGGCAAAAAAAAATTAGACGGCTGAATTAGGCAAGTACTTCTTAAACAAAAGCTCATTATCGAGCTTGATTCCTATTCATATTTCCATCTGAAAATGATAACATTGTGCACTCTGGAAATAGACACAGTCTTTTTACTTAGTCTCCATTTTATCACTAAATTGTAAACTACTTTTTCAGCACTATCATTTATCTAGTGTTGTAATGGACTTTATCCATCATGAAACTGTTCATTTTAATATTTTAACCAAGAGAAGTCTTTCATGTTTTACCAGGTCCATAGCACCGAGAGTACATGAGAGTCAGCATCTCAGATGCTTTTAATACACAACCAGGTTTACTAAAGGAAACCCGGAGCTACATGTAATAAAACAAGAAATAGATGGAAGCACAGAAAGTTAACGTAATTTATGTTTGAAGGCTAGAAATAAAATTTATTTGACCTCTGTAATCCCCATACTACACTGTAGCACACTATTTCTGGCATTTTGTAAAACAATTCAGGCAAAAAAGTTTTTCTCTGAAGATTTAAAGGACGTAAATAAATTTTTTAGCTAAAAAAAAAAAAAAAAGAAAAAAAACCTAAGAGGCAAATACAGTTTCCAGCTCCTAGATCCTCTTAGAGGTGCAGGACCTCTAGCAGTTCTAGAGAGGAAACAATCTGTATGACATTACAGTTCTTGAGTTTACAATATGAGCAGTTTCCTGCTTTGCTTGTTTTAAAGCAGCATCTTGTTTTGTTTTGTTTTGTTTTGTTTTTGTTTATTTGTTTTATTTGTTTTGTTTATGCTACATACCACAAATACTCCATTTGCAATGGAAATTCTGGTTAGCAGTATTGAAAGAGATCTTGGCCCAGTTAGGCTTAGTCAACAACCTGCCTCAGAGTGAGCACACTTTCAGTGCTAAGCTCCTGGGTAGGAACTAAATACTATCTAAATTAAGATGTACCAGGACAGCCCTTCAACTTTGTTCCGAAGAATTAAAAATATCTATAATTTCCTCTTGGGTTAGACAAGCTAGCTATTTCTTTGATTAAACAAGCCATTGATGACTTTCATAGAGAAACTGCTTTCAGATATAAAAGATTCATATAGAACTACGGGGCTTCTTACCTTTCTATTTACTTAGGCGCTTTCATTTTATGAAGCAGGCCATGCTATACAAAGATATTAATCTGAACACAGAGTATTGTCTGTACTTTTAGCAGAAGTGTTTCTCACATAATTTTGTTTTGTTTGTCCAACTCAAATTCAAAACTGTGGAGAAGATGGCTTATTTTTTTAGAGTATCTCTGCAGACACCTACCCACCTAACTCCCCAAACATCCTGTCTTTTCTTTTGTAAAAGTTCCATTTCCATACCCTGTGCTTTCCCATCTAAATTTGGCTCAAACTCTTCACTCACACACTCATTCGTTTCAGATCCTGGTATCTCATGGAGTATTTTACGTGATTTCTCAGTACTTGTTGGCGTACTGCCTTGCTAGCTGCAAGTGTTCCTTGCTGGGTCTTTGCTCATGCTCACAACCTCACTCCCACCATAAGCTGAGCTGAAAGTCTCTGTTGCTCTCCCTTTAGTGGTGAATCTGCTATTTTATTCTCTTCAACTATTCTTCCATATCATTTTGTTTGCCCGCTTTGTACCACTTTCACAACCCCAACTAAAATTACTGCTATGCCATTTCATCAGTAGAGCATGAGGATCTTTTCTCTCCTTGACAACCTTAACCTTAACCTTCAGCTGTGCTATTAAGAGGCAATGATTATTGCTATAAGGTTTTCATCTTATATATTCATACCTAATGCTGACTCCTAAATTTCCCTTTTCCCCTCAACTTCAATTAAACTGCTAAATGTGAACTACTTTATAGCCATATGTAACTAAATGAGGGTAAATATAGTGTTTAAGCTTTAAGTCAGTATTTTTCCCGTGTGAAGGAATTTCATGCAGACTTCCATCAGAGATGTTTCTGTTCCGAGAGATGAGATTTTAATGGAAATGCTCTATGTAGACTTTCATTATGCATTTTGAAAATGCCCAGTGGGATGAATTAAAACTTAATATTTGTATGTACATAAGTGGGTAGACATACATGTGCATGTATGTGGGCACGTCTGGATTTTTTTCCTTAAAATAAAAGAAAAAAAATCAGCATTATATACTTTATAGGATATCTCATATCTCTCCCTTTTGCTTCGGTTTTACCTACTGACCAATGGTCACTATCCAGACTTCAAACACAACTAGCACCAAGATTTTTCTTCTGTCTCAGTCATGGCTAAACCTACATCAAGAAAGGACCATCTCTACCATCAGAGATCTCAGTTATCCACAAAAATCAGATATATGTTCTTTCTATATATATTTATTCTTTTGGCTGTGATTTTACAAGTGCTACTGCTGGATACAAACCCCAGAAACTTACTAGGATCAATGTGACAAATCTTTTATGTACCAAACCTTATAGAGAGGTGGCCTCCAGGACTTAAGCTTGTTTTCCCTACTACACAATTTGAATTGAAACTGGTGCCCTTTAAAGACATTTCAAATGAGATCTGTGGCCTACAGGTAAAACATTTAATTTTAAGGTATTACAGACAACATATTTTGATTTTCATTGATCTTTGATAAAATCAACCATAGATGTATTTGAAGTATTATTTTTTGCCTTCATTTCAAGCTAGGATTTGGGCTACAAGGACTGGAACAATACAAAAAGAGAAAGGCTCATTTGAGGAGTTGGAGGATGATAAAACAGGATAAGTAGAAAACCTAAGAACGTACATAATCTTTTCAAGGTATCATATGAGAAACTAAAACTTTTATTTTCATTTTTAAAACCTACACCTCCTTTCTTTCTGGAGATTACTTCAAAATTCTAAGCTGTTGCCAAAGTCTTCCTTGTTTCCAAAAGCAAAACAAAAACAAAGCAAAACAAAACAAAACAAAACAAAACAAAACTAAACTAAACAAAACCACCATCTTTTGCCTTTCCAAAAGTCCTGTTTAGATGCATTCACTCCTGTATACTAACCAGGAGTGACTTAACTTTAGTATAGATTTAAAGTCATGTATAACTCTCAATCAATCTCTCAATTCTCAGTATTCTTCTGTGGTGATGCCATTCAGCAAAGAGGAGCATGTGCATGATGTCGGTCCTTAGTAACCCTCCCCTTCAGGGCATTGCCAAGCTCTAGCTGCAAGAGCATCTCCTGCTCCTGGAGCATCTCCCTCCACTTCACCCTCCATCTCCTTGGCCCCTGAGAAGGTAGTCCCTGTCATGAGGAGGTTCCTCACAGCCATGCCTGGGACAAGGACTTGTCACTTGTCCCCACCAGGGCAATGTTCTTCCTTGCAGTAGCCTCCTCTCTTCTTCAAATCTCATCAAGGCTAACTTTGCATTTCAAAATGGGGAGCCTTCCCTCTCCTCTTGCTCAGGAGCATCTTTCCTTGATTGACACAAGGAAAGCAGCAAAATCATCACAGGCAGCGTATTGATTTCATAACAGTAGCTAGACAAATTTCATGCGTTTGAGTAATTCATAAAAAGACTATGAACTCTACTATCTGGGCTGCAGAAACTCCAGTTTTGGAGGAAAGCATGAATCAATCACCTGAAATCTGCCAATTTCTAGCAGTTATGATATGTATTAGAACGATTGCATTTTGCATGTACAGTTCCTGCAATTATGTTATTCAATTGGCAGCTTACTAAGCTCCACTTAATAACACAAAGTCACAGTTTGCTCTCAGTAGTAGATGATACAGTAAGATTGCACAGTCATTCAAGAATATGGAAGGAGGGCTCTGCCTGTTAAGTAACATTTATCATTGTAAAAAACTCAACAATGCGCTCCAAAATTCATTCTGCACAGCAAAGGGAATAAACTTTGTAGCTGTTTGTTCAACTTTAAAATGAAGAGGAATGTTATAGAATGAATATTCAGATTTAGGTATTAAGAGTTTGATTTTTTTTGTCAAGATTTCCAAACTAAGGATAATTACTCATTATCATTACCTGTAAATGCTCAAATCCTGGGTCTTTTAATGTGATTCTACTGCATGGTACACTGCATACAATCTTCCTGTGTTAAATCAGACATGTCTGTCCCAAACCTGTGGTCAAAGCCTAAGGTCTACATTTTTTACTCAAAAGAAACCCTTTAAGTAAAGACTCTTTCTGTCATACTTGAGTAGAAACATCAGGATTTACAGGGTAGTAAGAAAAAAAATAAAAAGGTGCTTTGAATCTGCCTAAAGTGCTAAAGTTTTATGTCAAATTTTAAAAAACTTTTTATTCCTATAGAAATCTAGAATATTTCTATATAATGAGAAACTGAAAATGAACTACCCCTTAACTCTGGATACTACTGGTACTTTAAGTTTTTAAAAGATCACTCAATTTTAGATATAAAATAAATATTACTTGGATTTCTGCTAAGTAGTAGACACTGTTCTCGATTAGGATTCTCTTCACTGTTGCCTTTTTGCAGGTATTGTAATTATAGCTTGCAAATAGAAAGCACCAGATAAAGATTATCTGCACATGTTTACAAGTTAAAAGAAATACCGAAATATGATTTATTATTCCACACTGAAAGCAAGAATGCTCTCACACATGGCATTTCACTATGTTAGAGTGGTATTTGGTGATGCTACACAGCCTTTTATCCGAACATATTTTTATGCAATTTCTTCAGTGATTAGGTAGCATTTTTAAACATGGAGTAACAATAAATACGTACTATTACTTTGCAGATTTTTTTTACATATGTGCATACACAGTTATTTTTGCAGCAGGGAAAAGTCCTAACAGTTCTTGTTAGTGTTTTCAAATATGCGGAATTTGAATTGTCATTTTGTTTAACACATAGCTGAAAGAAAAAATCTCTAAAAATATCAACACCATGTAGATGTCCATGTGTCCCACTACTGTTTACTGTAGTAAACAAATCCCCCTCATATGCTTGACACTAAGTATTACATAGAGCTACTAGAATCCTGCAGGAAGCTGCATCGGTCCCTTCCCCTCCTTCAAAATAGAACAAACAAACAAACAAATGTTTTTTTTTTCCAGCGCAGAGCATTTACTCTGTTGAGGTGTATGTGTGGGAGATTTTTTGTTCATGTGTGTGTGACTGTGTGTGCGTTTAAATGGACTGTAGAAACAGTATATTCTGCAGTGATGTTTATATCTTCTGTATAGTTCTGTAAAGACTGCACTCCACAGTGAGCTGAAAACTGGAGGTTGATATGATTTGAGGTAAGTGAAACTTTGTTGTTGGGTTTAGTTGAAATAGTTGGAAACTGGTAAATTTTACCATCTTTGAGGCTTTTACAAGTATGCAGTCAGGAGGTTGCAGCTATTTTTCTGGACCCTTTGCAGAGACCTTTGCAGACAGCTTTCGGAAATGAAGACATTTACCACCATTAGAATAGCAGTCTTAATGCTTTGGTAAATACTTTCAACTAATACTTTCAACTTCTTGCTGGCAAATTGACTATCCATTTCTTCTCAAAGATGTTTAAAATGTAAATGGTCTTTTTCAGAGTACGGTGGTGGTTGTCCGTCGAAATCTGCTGTTCAGTCATCCCAGCTGCATGCATCTTATTATCCCGGCACTGATTACAAGATCCCATTGACCACAAGCTGCCTGTCTGCCTGTCTAGTTGGTGTGATTAGTATATAATCAATCTTTAATCCAATCAGAAAACTCGCTGCCTGCAACAGATAAAGGTCTCGGCAGGTACTGATGAGGCCAGGGCCTTGGTATCTCTAAGGGGACACCTGCAGCATTGGATGTGCAGCAACTAAGCGGGCTGATCTCAGAGAAAGGAATTAAGGTGGTCTGTAAAAAAATCTGATAAAGAGCATTCAAACAGAGCAAACCAGGTTAAAAAAATGCAGGGTTTAACAGACTCAGCAGTCCTGAAAGTTTTCTGTTCCAAAACCTAATGCATAGAGAGGATCACCTTTTAGTTTGTGAAGATCACTTAGGACACAGAATTTCATTTACAGTCATTAAAAAAAAAGTTACCACCAGAATAATTTCTCTGACTGTAGCATTTCCTCCAGTGCATGAATTCCACTGCACTGCTTCAGTTTTGTACTTTGTTTTCTCTCTGCCTTCACAGGAGCTGGGATGGAATATGACTGTGATTTTCCAAATTACAGTGCTTGGAAATAATTGCCTGTTCTTTGCTGCTTCTTTTCTAATTTCTTGACCCAAATTAAATATTTTTTTCTCTCTTTATCTTAGTATTCTTCCTAATTCTGCAGACGGGATGCTTATAATTAAAGCTCATATAAAAGCTGTTAAAAAATAGCACATTATTATGTGATAAACTCTATGTGATTTATATTAATCCTCAGTGCTCTCCTTCAGGGCAAAGTTTCTCATAACTTCCTCTCTATGATATGACCTGTTCCTATTACACTAACATTCAATTATTACCAATTATCTTACTGAAAATTAAACAACTTCCAACATACTTTCTAATATAAACATACTGTTTCATTCTCAATCTATTATTTTTATCAATTGTATAATTATTTTAAACATATTTCTAAAAGCCATCTTTATTTTGATAAATACAAATTATTTCCACACACCCTGTGGATTTATACTTCTTTGTATCCTCTAGACGAGCTGTGCTCCTACCTTCATGCTTTCCAAGGTATCTGGCACCCATCTGAGATACCTGCAGCAAAGCTTACTTTTATCTATGTTTACAATAAGCTTAAGATCAAAAGAAACAAAATTAATCTATCTACGAAGTCTTTTTTTTTTTTCCCTAAATGACCATTTCCAATTTAATCGCTTCTCTGATGTCAAAGTCTTTTTCTAATCAGCAAACAATGAACAGCATTGCAGTAAAATAATCTAATTATCACAGCTCTGGCTTCTAAAAAAGCCTTCAAAACTACTGGAAAACTGACATTTTAGGCAAAGTCTATTGTTGCAAGTTTAATACGGCCACAGTGTGCACAAAAAGAACAGTGACCATGTACACATAAGCATTTAAAACTTTCACTTCAAAGTCAGTATGGACTACTGTAAACAATCCTGTATCAAGCTCAGTGCACAGTTTTAAAATTCACTGTGAACTAAAATAGCTTATACCCAGCAGGATTGAACATGCCTTTAAAGAACTAGGGAAAATATCTGCTCTTCATAGAATATGACCTTCATAACTGAATTTATGGGTCATTCCCTCACTTGTGGGATATTTTGGATGCCGTAATTGTAAAAAGAGAAAGAAAGGAAGGAAAAATGTTCCCTTATTCGTTTTGCAGGGCCTTTTTATTAAAAGCAGAAATAACATTAGATGAAAATCATTTCACTGATAGTTTTAATGAAATATGAAGTACTTTGAATATATTTTATTGCAGGCAATATAGAAAAAAAGGCTCTGGCTGCTTAATGTGTCATTTAATGAATGGATTCCACATTGCTTTTCCCTGCTAGTTTTGGAAGTGAGGGCCTTGTAAGGATGATAGTGAATCATTTTGAAAGGGGGCTTCTTCCCACATTTTTAAATTACACTTCAACTAATGGAAAGCAGTAAGTATGATGAGCAGAGATGAGGCTGAACCAAATCACTGGAGCTAACTACCTTAACAAATCTCACTGCATTTTCCCTTGTAAACCCATTTCTAATATGGAAAAAGAGTGAAGCAGATAATGTCCTAGAAAGCTGAAGGTCAAACTGTGATCACAAGGATCACAAAACTAAACACAAAAACTAAAATCTCATCTAATTTGCAGGAGAGTTGCAGCACATTTGCTCAGCCCAGCTGAAATTCTGGTCTCACATACTGGGCTCCAAGGCAGAAACGGCCTACCAGAATATGAGAGTCAATTCATCGAAAGCTGGTAGATGTTGTTTATTATATACATTTTTCCTTCTAATATCAGCTCAGAGAAAACCAAACCAGGTAGCCAATGTTATACATGTGCATTGCAGCAATGATTCTTTCCCCATGTCCGTATATACTTTTCTGAAGGATACTTGAATTTATCTGGCCTTTTGAAATAAGGCAGCTTCACACCAGCAAGTTTCCCTTTCTTCATCCCCAATTAACTTAGGCTCCCTCTGTTACCAGCTACCAGTTCTCACCTCAGACTTTTACTCCTGTCAGATGAAGATTCCTGTCTAAACTGAATAAAATAAACCATACCTATTCCCTGGCCTTGAGTCCACCTAGCACTGGCCACCTGGGTCTACACTGTGCTTGGCTCTGGGTCTCTTTGGAGCTTAATGTCTTTCTCTGTTCATGCTCTTTTCCTCGCGGTGCCCGGTGTCTGTCCAGCAGCGATGAGCAGGGGCTGAACTGAGGCACCAAAATGCTAACAATTTAGCAGCCTAAGAAGTGATCTGTGACCCAGAGATGACGCATGGATGAGTGGCAGAGGATCCAGAATAAATGGAATGGCCTCTCTGGCCTGCAGATGAAAGAAGCAGAGGTGAAAAGAAAGCTTTTACCCTATTTTTTTTCCACATTTACCTTTCTGATGCCCAAGTTCATTGGCAAAGTTACTGTCTTGACATCAGTGAATGACAGAGATGGTAAAAAGGCTGTGTGCAGTAGACATGGCATGTTATAGGAAGAACACCTTCCTTTGAACATATGGTAACGAAAAGAATGCATTTAGAAATAAAAGCCACCCTTTTCAACTGATCTAAAATAGATTTTCCTCGACAGAAAAAACGCAAGTTTAACACAATATGGTCTCAGAACCTGTCACTTACACACAAGTGCCAAGTGCAGTTAGAGATCACATTATCATACAGATCCATAAACAAACAGCTGCATAATTTCTCAAATGATTATCACCTCTGAACACCTGGTGTGTATATTATATTTAAAAAATAACAGACAAAAGTGAGAATTTTACTATACTGCAGTGCTGTCATGGCAAATTGCACCATCAAAATCGAATTGCACAACACAGCTTTAGGCATCAGTATGACAAGAGAACTGCAATATATAATCGTAGAGACGGTTCTCCATTAAATAAGATGTGAAATAGGCCAGCAAGGAGCCTGAAAAGCCCATGAGGTGCTGAAGGCAATGTAATAGGACCCCATGGTCAATGGTATCAAGGCTGCTGATAAATCAAGACAATGAAAGAAGGAGCTTCTCAGTTAGCTTGAAGCAACAGATCCTCATTACAAACCCTCACAAGAGCAGTTCCAGCACAGTGGCAATATCTGAAACAAGACTGAAATTTATTAGAAAGATGTTTCTGTATTGAAGTCACTCTGTAATGTCTTAACAGCTCTGTCTGGTGTGAATGAGGAAGATGGGGAAATCAGCTCAGCTAATGAATTGTTAATGAATTACCTAACTTCTAATGAAAAAAAAAAAAGTTTTAACGATATTTTACCCTCAAAAATATTCTCTTCTTCATATGCAGCTTCTTCTTTCACTGGGCTGCTAAACAAGATTTGCTTGGCCATAAACTTATAGGAGAAACGTAAAGGCCCTGTCCAGAACATCCAAAACATTTAGGAACACAGACACATACAAAAGACTGATCAGATGGCATTCCCTAAGCATCTGTCCTCTTGATTTCAAAGTTCCCTCGACACCTATATCTTTTCTTTGGGATCTGCAAATCTGTTTGAACTCAAGAAGCTGTCGGCTTGGGATGACTAGATACCTCATTAGGATGCAGAAAGCAAGCGGGAGGAAGCCTGCATAGTTTAAGGTTCAGTCTGGCACATCCTAGCAGAGTCAGATCTCATTGAAACTATTCTTGAGAAGACAGGTAGACTTAGTTTATATGTTCTTCACCTAAAGACAGGAGATATACAGGTCTCTGAAGACTGAGGTACACAACCTCTTTCTGCACAGAGACTTTTGCCAAAACGGCAAATGTAAAAATTTGTACCCAGATTGAACTCAGAACTCCCTCGACACTGCCTGCGCTGCTGAGTCGCATATTCTTCCTCCTAAGGAAGGTCTTTCCTGAATTTCACACTGTGGCACAGCGTCAACAGGAAAGGTCAGGGAAGGTTGGTTTCCTGAACAGTGAATGCCATGGATTTCAAAGCCCTCAGGACACTCCATCTTCATTGGAAGATCCTCCAACTTCCTCATTCCTCTGTTATCCTTGGTTAGAATAACAATCATGAAAATACTCTATTCCTCCTCATTCTATCATGAGGGAAGTCACCCTCATTCTTGCATTTCTACAAAGAACAAATGAGTTCTGAAATTTAAGCAGAACAGCATAGCAGAAGGAAAGGAACTTGAACCAGAAGATCCTCTCAAAAACACTCCCCTCCAATTAACCCTATACCTTTCACAAGACCATTATTTCAATTTGAGAATCTCTGAAAGTGACAAGTGCACTTTCAGAGCGACAGAGGTCAAATCCCAAATCATTTAGAGCTTCACACATATGAAGTATCATAAATATGTGGTACCAAATACAAACTACTGCTATGTCAGAATTGCTTAATGTATTCATAATTAAATATAATTGGAAAGTACAGGGCAAATCATACACACAATTTCCCATATTAGAGCAATGCTTAAGTTTAACCTTTACATATAATTTTTTTCTCTGATGATACTGTTTTTTGGCTGTGGCAAGAACTTCTGAACTTTCAAATACAAATCATATTTGTGAAGCTTAGTTTAACTTCTTCCCACATGAACTGATAACAGTTTAGTAAAAATTAAAAACCTAAGTGTTTGCAATGTATCCCACTGAACTCTACAGTGCAAATCCATAAAGACAAGAAAATGATAAGTCATGGACCAGATCCCAAACCTTTCTTATATTTAGTTTCTTAGTTATAATGTTCAAATGTGGTTTCATTTTGCCTGCATTTGAACAATTTGCACAATTCACAAGCTACTGAGCATTCACAGCTTTGCCATATATACATGAGGCTGGTGGTATTAATATACATTCCACATGAGCACCCTGTAACATCAAAGATTGGTCTCACACTTCTACAAATATGCATTTCCAAGGATCTGAGAGTTTGCCATAAGTACTTCTGTTCACATAAAAACTAAAGGCAGTATACAGATTCTAGCCTAGATATTCTTTTGAAAATATTTTTCACTTCAAAGTGAAACAGTTCAGAATTTATCAAGTAGCAAATTAAATATCATTTCAATTATGCTTCATTTAGAGTTATTGACAACAGCCTTAATTCAAAAGATCTAGGTACAGACTAGGATTTTGAAGACGGAGATATATTCAAATTAGAGCTGAAAGAATCTTACTGTTTTTATTGGATATCCAAACAGTATATAAAAACATTTACCTAGCATATTCTGTATATCCTAAACTCATGCCCTATATTTAGCTCTTTCACCGTTTGCCTTATTCGACCCTAACGTAGCTGTTTCAACTGGTGTTGCAAACTCCCTAAAAAGTCTTTCTTCATAAAGCATAAAAATACCAATATCTTACTATCAAATTGACCTCTAGTATTCCAACGCAAAGTTTAAAATATTCAAAGTCAAATAGCATATTGTTTGCAATAGGCCAGATCCTGATAACTTTCATTCAGTTTTTGCTCATCCTTTATCGAAATGCCAGAAAATGATTGTCTTAAGTAAGAGTTTTGTAAAAATCCAAAGATCTTGGGATTTTTTCAATATATCAAAAAAAAAAAAAAAAAAAGTGGAACACTTGACTAACAACAGTCTTGTGTTGTTAATAAAACAGGGATTCAATTTCCTAAACCTAAGAGTTTGCATTGTGCCAGGTAAATCGATCCCTTCACAATGGCTCTGCTGATGGGAGGTCACCGAAGACCACTGCTGGATAATTCACTCTTCTCTCTTGAGATGCTCCTCTCTGCTGGGCACCACGTTCTTCTGGATACATATGAGAAATAAACTCCTACTAGCTCGTAAGGAATTCTCTTTTGTCTATGCCTCATTAAATAATAAAAAGATAAATATGCCAGAAGCTAGGATATGTTACCAGAGGTGCATTTGTTAATCAAACAAATATACCAAAAGCAAAAAACTTGTCCACCTTTCTTTGTCCTTAAAATCAAATTAAGTAAGTGGTATGACCCTACGCTCTGAAATGTCATCCATCAGAAGTTGGTAACATTTTTTGAAGCAGTAATGATCGAACCTGCTGTGACATCTTCATTGCCTCTAGGGTACCAGAAATTCTGCTGCTTTCCCAATCTGACACTCATATAACCATTTGTAAACTCTCCGGGGAGATGATCACTAAAACAAACTGGAAGGAAACGAAGTAGCACATTCTTGAATTGCACAATTAGTTTCAATGAGGATATGCAAAAAAAAATCCTTATCTTCAGTTTTCAAAAACAATTGTCCTTAGGGATAGCGTATTAACACTGCTTTCCTGTTAGTCATTTGAGAGTGTATTTATTAGGTAAAAAGTATAGGTTCAGAATAATCTCACAGTCACAGGGAAGTCACTGGGCAAAGGGTTTGCTGTGCAGTATCGGGCACTTAGGGTTCATTCGCCTCCTTATTAATTCTTAGCAGTCCCAGAAAACTCAAGGTTTTCAGCTCACTGGAAAATTCTGATTATGGAAAAATATTGTAGCATTCACCAGGGCTCTGAAATTTCTCAAGGAGACACAGCTTGATGGATAGATTTAAACAGCCTCATAGGGATACTAGTCCAGTCTACATTCTTCAGAACACTTGACTTACTAGTATGTCAGTTGACAGTCAATCTCTGGATCTGGTTTGTACATGCAGATAAAAGCTTTTCGTCCTATAAAAATAATTACGTAAGAATGTAAGCTATGCGGAGACCATTTTATAAAACTGCTTTCATGTTTTTTGAGGGTGGAATTCTGCCACCACATGGGAATTGATCAGCAGTGTGACCTTTTTTATATTTCTAAGATATTTCAAGATGTTTTGCATCAGAAACTAACCTGCTTTGCCCTCTTTACTTTAATGTAATTCCCACAAGAGTTCTCTGTAAGCCAATGGGAGTCTTCTCTCATATTTGCAGTTTCTGCTTAATATTGGTGAATCAAGATCAACATGAAGTATTTTTTACCAGAAACTATCCAGGCTGTTAGAGTGCAAATGGCAGGATGGGCATATTTCTCTTCTTTCCAATGGAACTCAAGAACAAAGATTAGTGTGGGGTTGTTCTCAAAATCAACTACTAATGTCTTTTAAAATCTGGACCAAGTAAATAATAAGAAACTTTAATGTGCTCTAGCTGCATTACAGTAGTTATCTATGATGACTGTCAAGCATAACATAGCTAATCAGTTTTTCTGGGCTTTTACAACTTCATTTTCTGTACTTAAGCAGACATAGCAGAATCAAAGAGATTGGCAGAAACTGTAAAATAAAACTCAGGTTTCTTTCATATTTTGCCTGATTGATGTTATACATTGACTTATCAGAGAAACCAGGGAAAGATGTGTCACTTACATACACATCCCATTCAGAAAAGTAGTCAGTTAGTTTTGATAGATAAACAGCAGCAAAACAGCCTAGGCAGGAACTGGCTGGGTGAAACCTTGCATGCAAATTAAGAGCATCTCAGCATGCAGCTGTTACATGATAATCTTGAAAAGATCAATTGCAAGATTCTGGGAATGCCATAGACATCAATCAGCACAGGCTTAATGATGTTGGCTTAATGATGTCAGAAGAGCTCTATTTGGAAGATGCAGCCTTCCACACTGCTTGGCTCCAGAAACTGAGGAGGGTCTCCACTCTGCACTACCACCAAAGCATGTACAGCCAACAGCAGCAGTGTAACTTTTTACATGAAAAGTTTTTTCTGCAGTTTGCCCTGTGACAAAAATAAAAGCCCTAGATAATCTGGCAACTGAGAACAGAGGAGGGAGTATGTGGTAGAGTAGAGGAGCAATAGTCTGAGGAATGTAAGCAGGCAAAAATGCAGCAGGATGGAGGAGGATAAGGAGGAGACACACCAGCAGGGGAGCAAACTGGAGCACAGTCAACATGTAGAAGGTACAGGGTAGAAGTAAGCATGAAATAAGGCTGGAATACTTGGAAAATTGAGGATTGAGTAACAACTATGAGGGAAGTATGGACTATGAACTAGTTGATTGTGTACATTAGCAGACACCTGAAGTCATGCACAATAGGGAGAGAAGAGGTAAAACATGAGTGATCAGATGAGAATGAGATTGGGGAGGCCATAACCTAGAAATTTTTATGTTAAGGGTCAATATTACAGGACCGAAGGATGGGACATCATGTTAAAATCATTACAAGAAAAGTGGAGAAATCCGTGAAAGGTTATGGAGAATAGAATGCAAAGGGCTGTGGCATGCGATGCTCTCAGACCTACAGGAGTGACAAGATGTGTAATACCCCATGAAAACCAGCTCATCTGATTTTTCTTGGCCTACACAACTCCAATCTGCTCTCATCTCATATGTACTGCTCACTCTGAACTCGCAATATATCTAGAAGTGCAGATGTCTCTGCAAGCAATTGAGGATCCCTGTAGAGTGAATGTTAATGGAAAAATAACCCACTTTTATCCTTTATCTTAAGCAATGCAAAGTATTCTTTACCACCTAATCCAGCTTTCAGCTGTTACTCAAAGTAATATCGTAACAATACCCATATGACTGGAGACCATTTGACTGTCAGGTTACACTTAACATGTTTAATGAAAATTTAATGTTCCTACAATTGATTATTCTCTCGGTGGCACTGAATTACTTATGAATAACCTCATCTCTACTTAAACAAAACATGCTCTTCTAATGAGGAACAGTTAAGTGGAGATCAAAGTGATCTATAAAACAACATCTAACTGGTAATGCTGAATCAAGCTTCTCCATATTCTGGGGGCAAGCAACCTCTGACAGAGGAGGAGAAGGGGAGAAGGAAAGTAAAACAGCTCCTATCCTGGCAGGGGCACTGGAGAAATTGCAGGGCTTGAGAGGAGTACCTTGGCAAATGCTTGTGCTCGAGCTAGGAAACCCTTTCTCTGGTTCTTTCTCTGCATTTCTCTCATCAGTATTTTCTTTCCTCTAGTGCCCTTTCCTTTCTCTTAAGCATATTTCTTATCCCCAGCTTGTCATTAACTCAGTGGAAAAGCTAAAGAATGAGATAGCGTCAAAAAGAGCGGACTGTGCCTGTTGCAAGCTCCTTGCCACATGCCATGCTCATAGGAGAACCTTTCCAGGCCCATAGGAAGAGACTTTTTGGAGGGCCACTGTATGATGCTACTGGTTATAAGTACTAATGTGGAAGCTAATCTTTACTATAAGGAAGCTGTTATAAAACACTAATCTTAATGATGAAGATTAAGATGGAAGAAAAATAAGAAATCATGGACTTATATTAAAAAAAACCCCACAAAGTTAAACAAATCAGACAATAAGCATCATTAGAGCAGAAGTTAACATGCACACAGAGCACTTAGAAAAGGAGTTGTTTACAGTTTTCATAACGAGCTAGTTTTAGAAGATGAAGCACAACTTTCATTGCTGGATTAATTAGGGTTCACATGTTATGGGAATGTGAAATCCAATGCTTATTGTAATATATCCAGACAATGAGCATTGACTAAGCAAAATCCTCCACTGAGAGAGAATGAACCATTCCTTGTAAGTGTAGCACATTCATGATGTGTAAATAAGGATAGCATTGCCAACAACTTCAGAAACAGCTCACATAACTCAGGCTTCAATCAAATACTTAACTGTATGTAATAATGGAAAATAAGGAAAAAGAGCTATGAAATAAAAAATAGTTTATCAGAAATAAATTTAATGAAAAAGTTTCTTATATGAGTTATTTTTTGTCTTTAAAGGAGGGCAGCCTTGTATCATATTTTTCAAATTCATCAACCTTGAATTCTGATATATGATGGTAAAAGTCTGAACTGTGCTTTCTGCACCATTGAATATCAAACCATTTTATGGTAACTAATGAGAGTTAGGTCCTTATGACAAGCTTATTAAACAATAATTTGGTGAAGTGGGATGCTTTATGGATCATGAGGGAGAAAAGCATCTCTTTAAAGTATTATTTTAATAGCTGATTACAGAGACTGAATGCAAAGAGATAGGAATTCCAGAGAAAAAAATTGGTCTTTCCTAGGACAGTTAGAAAAGCCTTGTTGTTACAACAATACACATTTTACAATTGCATAATTGTACAAAATACAAGAATTGCTATGTATGAATACTATCACAGAATCACAGAATTGCAGAATGGTTAAAGTTGGAAAGGATCTCTAGAGATCTTCTAGTCCAACTCACCTGCTCCAGCAGGGACACCCAGAGCACGGGGCACAGGGCGGCAGCCAGGCGGGGTTGAAGGTCTCCAGAGCAGGAGCCTCCACAGCCTCTCTGGGCAGCCTGTGCCAGGGCTCTGGCACCCGCACAGCAAAGAAGTTCTTCCTCACTAGGAGTGGAACCTCCTGTGTTTCAACTTGCAGCCATTACCCCTTGTGCGGTCACTGGCCACTATGGAGAAGAGTTTGGTCCCATCCTCCCTAAATTCACCCCTAAGGTACTTGTGCATGTTGAACAGATCTCCTCTCAGTCTTCTCTTCTCTAGGCTAAACAGGCCCAGCTCGCTTAGTCTTTCCTTATACGATAGATGCTCCAGTCCCTTAATCATCTTTGTGGCCCTATGCTGGACCCTCTCTAGAAGCTCCATGTCCCTCTTGTACTGGGGAGCCCAGAACTACACACAGTACTCCAGTTGTGGCCTCACTAGAGCTGAGTAGATGGGCAGGATCCCCTCTCTTGATCTGCTGGCAATACTATCACTACAGAATTGATTCTAATTTAGAGTGTGCAACTTTTCCCTACTTTCTCACAGCATTAAACAAACAACTAGCAATGTGAAATGAGTAAAAAAGAAAGAAAGAGTACATTTTGAGTTTTAGCTCAGAAAAGGTATATATTATAAAATGATAGTGTGAAAAAAATAACAGAATAATTGAACCGGAAAACCTTTACTGCAAATTAAACATATCTGTGGTACCACCTACTCACTCTCTCAATGCAGAATGACATCTTCAAGAAATGAAACTTCTGTAGTAGTTTAACATAACAAAAATATTTGCTGGATTCAGTGCATTTTGCCTGTGAGATCTTAGAAAATATTAAACTTTCATCAAAAATGCCCCAAAAATGAGTTAATAAACCACTCTAGAAGACCATCATGCTGTCCAAATCAGAAAATAACAAGACACATTAAGTTCTGAAATTCAATAATTGTGTAAGTAGATGTCAAGAGGGAGAATAGAAGAATGCAGGAATGAGTCACTTCTGCACTGCCATCTTTTACTGCTATGATCCAGTTCTAGCTGAAGGGTATTTAGTTTAAAAATACAACAATGCACATACGTTCTCAGTGAGCATCACAACAAATGCTACTGCAGAAGAGAACCTTTGCAAGAACTGGGCCATCTATTGCTCCTGAAGATGCAGATACAATTTGAATCATTTTGACAACAATGGATAACATGACCTACAGAAAAGCTACTAGTGTCCAAGGGGAGGTGGCACTGATTACATGGTGGTAAAAAAAACACAACACTTTTACTACAAACTGAAGAGCTTTTCCCTATAAACATTAGGGAGGAAACCATTAGCACAGGTCAATTCCACCCTTACACAAGTTTTGCCTGAAAATAATCTATAAAATTCCTTGGTCCCCTGTACACCAGAATTCATTTTTAACTTCTTATTGTTTTTGGCTTATATAATACTGTTCAAGATTTACTTACCAAAAAAAAATTGACGAATTATTAGAACTAACTCTGTAAAAATCTTCTAAAATTGACAAAAGATAATGGCTATAAACAATAAAGAATATTATATATCAGATTATTTTGTGAATGTGTGGTATTCAAATCAGAAATCATAAGATTTCTCCTTCATAAGAAATCATGCTATTAATTAGCCCCTCAGTGTTCGTATTACAAATTATGAGTGTGAAGGTTCAGAACTACGAGTATTAATGTTCCCTGACTGACACAGATATTCATGAAATTGCCCCTCCCCCCCAAAAAGCATAGATTTTAACCTAATTCAAGTGAGATGTATGCAGCATTCTGATAGAAATGAGAACCGTACACAGAATGATCAGCAAGCAGTTTATCACTATTCTTAAAAAGGTTTACTGTAGAAGCATAAAGCTCCTGTAGAGTGAAATTCAAACATGGTCTTAAGAAATGCAAATTTTAAAATGATCTATATACCAGCTGTTACTCTAAAATGAGAGATGTATACTGACTTAAAAATATAATTAATTTTATATTGATGCAATTTTCCCAACCAGTCTTCTCTTTATAACTTTATTATGAAATTGTTTTCTCTTCTTGTGCTACATTACACCAGTGAAAGATAAAACAAAAGATTATGTATGAAATGACTTATGTCCTAGATCATAGATGATTTTTTAATCCACTCGGCTGGGGAGACAGTGGCTTCCCATAGCTACAACTGTGCAACTCAAGAAATAGGTCCAACCTAAAGGCACAATACATTAAATTCAGTTATTGAAAGTGACCCTCCTGCCAGAATATCTTCCACAGTTTTTCATGAATGACCACTTGGACAAGTAGAACAATTGCTAAAAAAAAGCCCTAAAAGCTAGTACCCATGATTTCAGGTAATCATTTTTAATGAAAAGTTTTTATTGAAGAAGCTCAAAGGGAACTTGAATTTATGTGCTAAAATAAAATACTTCAATATTTATAGCATTAATCTGGAATCTGTAAAGACACTTTCAATTTCTTCCTCTGCCGAAGCCTCGTGTATCATCTTAAGGACAAGTCATGTCTCTCTGTGATGTGGACCTGTCAGTGGTCAGCTGTAAAACTGAGTAGCACTGTGTATCAGTGCTGTGAAGCACATACATTAAAGAGTATAAGGAATTAAACACAACACAAAGGAGGAAGGAAGGGACACTCCTATGATCACTTCAGAGAAATAAAGGCTTAAGTTACTCTATCTATATTCTGATTATAATTATTTTTATAAGAGGAAATTCAGTTTATTCCATGCAAAATTTTCATTATAGTACAGAATCAGAATTTTAATGCTCCAGTGAAGGAGGAGGACCTTCAAAGCTTGTCCAAGTTATAGTTATAATAAACAGAAATTAAAGAAATTTAAGCTATTAGTAAAGTGCTAAAAGGTGAGTCCGTTAGGCCACAGAGGTGTGTCCTATGAGAAATGAAATATATATATATATAAGTATATTTCAAACCACATGAAAAAAATAAAATGAAAAAAGAACTGTTTTTTGCTTGCTTGAAAAAAGGGGATGGATGAGATTTTTTAGCTTTGACTTCTGTTTTCAGAAGGCTGTCTTCACAATAAGCATCGACAACAATCATAAAGAGACATCAGAGACAACAATCCAAACTGCTTAATTTGGTGAAGGGCAGGGGAGTCCCAGAACAGATTTTAGGAGAGTTGAGGCTTTCTTCAATATCTTCACAAAAAGCTGGGGTTTTGTTATGGGCAATTCTGAAGACTGCACTCATTTGTGGCAGACTATCACCAAAGTACTTTTCAGGGTGCAGGTCCTGTAGCAACACTAGGGAACACTACTTTCCCTCAGCTAAATGCATGAAGCTGTAGGCAGACTTTTCCATATTTCAAGGACACCTTGAAAGGAACGCGTCTTTATACATACATGCATTTCTGTAAATGTAATATATACATTTCTGCATATATTAGAAAGGAATAGAAGTTAATTCAGTTCATTCAGAAGTTCTGCTTGCACAGACTAAGCGAAAAACAAAAGCTTTGTCGTGAGCATCTTCTCCCTCTAAGAGCACAGTGCAGAAGGGCATCAGGCACCTTTTTTTTTTTTTTNAAAAAAAAAAAACTAAAAGACTAAAAACCTTTTCTTGTGAGTTTTATTTCTTTTTGTGGAAAGGCCATTTTCACTCCATGCACGAACTTTTCATCCAGGTTCCAGAATGAAAATACTCCTGCTCCACATGCAAATTTGATAATCCCAGCCACCTGATTAACAAAAGTATAGTGTTAAGTGAAGCAAGAAATGGGTTTATAGTTCTGAGGTGGTTGTTCGAATGAAAGATTTCTCTAATGCAAGAAGAGAAGGATGTTTGGGATGTATACATGTTATACAGGGAAGTACGGAACCTTTGATTTTACTGCAAGTTACAGTTTGGGCAAACATCCACTACGTGCTGTTGCATTCTCTGTGAGCATCTTCCATGTGAATGTAAGCATGGTTCTCTCCGCTGCTGTGCTGTACAAACATCAATGATTTGAAAAACAAAGCTCTTAGTTATGAAAAATCAGGGAATTTTATAACATAAATGGAAATACTGAATTCCTCTTCATATGATAAAAACAGAAATTAAGAAAACATTATGCAATAAATAGTTGTTTCTCAGTGTAAAATTTTCATTTAGTAAAAAGAGTTGTAGTGTTGAATGCCTGGAAATGTGTCATTCCAGACCGAGTTGACATTGTGCAATTTCATTTCTCTCTAGAAACATTGCATGGGAATTATCTTGCAAAGGCATGAAAGACAAAGGGATAAATTAGATAATGTTAGACTAAAGAATGAATGGGGCCAAAAGCTGTCATATTTTTGCTTAAGAAATATTCTTGGTTAAACATAATATTGATTTAATCCCCAACACTGTAAAACGTGTTCTAATTCTCTACATACACATATAAATGAATAGTTCTAACACACAGTAACAACTTTAATTAATAAACTGTTCAGAGTCTATTTTCTGAGCAAAGTGACAACTTTGTCCATCAAAGTCCATCAAATTACAACTTACCCAAACCCCATATCCACAACCAAATTCCTCCTTGTTCTCAGTACATATTATTTCTTAAACCATGCCTTGGCATCATCTGGAACAATATTAGCTGTCATGAACCAAAATCAGTTTAATGGCATTCCTGCTGTCTAGTCTATTGGCTTGGTCGTACTTAACCTACCAGTTTTAAAAACCACCCTATAGAATCAAATAAATTATGTATCTCATCTGAATTACACAGATTTAATAGAAAATTATTAAATTCAGTTTTATAATTGGGCTATAGGAAGGTCAAATTATTGTCACTATCCATATACTACTACATATACTATATCTGTCTATATATCTATATCTACACACCTAAGGCTATATACTATATCTGTATTTTCTACTATCTATAGAATGCCTTTATAAGAAACAGGAAGCCTTAAAATACACCACTTCAATCTGCTGAGTCTTCATCATTGCCTCCTGTATCATACTTGACTTCTTAATCTATTCCTACATTTTACTTATTTTATTATTTTTTAAAGTCTTTTAGGGCTGTACATGGTTTTATTACATACTCACCTAAAGTTTACTGCCTAGGTCTGCCTTAATCAACAGATGACCTGATAGATTTTGTTTTATTCTAAAATTAACAAATTAACAGAATAATAGTCACCCTCAAGCATTAGCCACTAGGCTGCCTTGAAAAAGGCAAAGAAAATTAATCTATCTGCAGGTGCTTGGATCAGTCACACTTTCTTCAAATATGAGAGGCTTTTTCTTTTTTTTTTCTTTTTTAATTTCTTTGGAAAATGTTTTAGAAGAGTCATGCATGCTAATTGTGTGAGTTTAACATGAATGGATTACAGGCTTTGTTAGAGAGTGGGAATTTTCAGAAAATTTTCCAAATAGTAACGAGCTAATCATCACCTTTTCTCAAAAACTCGTCATGAGTTTTTTACGTGCCAGTGAAAAGTCTCAGCAAGAGCAAAGAATCTGATGACTGCTGCTAAATTCTGAGGCTTTTCCTCTATGTCTTGAAGATGAAAGCTTCAAGATTAATAACAGTGAACTTAGGGACCATAAAATACGTGGAGAACCATGTTTTGCAACAGCAATCATAACAATGATATCTGCTTCTGGTTTTGTGGTAAGTTTTGAACAAATGTAGACTATAAAAGGAGCATATGCCACTATGTTGTAAGTTTAGTTCTTTTGTTAAAAGCAGAGTAAATAATCAAAAATGAGGAACAGGACAGACACAACTCTTTTCAGGCAATGTATCCTGCCAGGAACCTTGCCTGCCATCACTTTCCCACATACGCTCTGCAGCTTGCAGCTAACTTTGCAGAACGGCTGGCACGGCTCTAGAAACAGTTTAAGTCAACGCTGAGACCACTGAGATTTGTAGACGGTCAGGTAGCCATGGGGTGGAAATCATAAACAGATGTTCTACAGATAGCAGCAAAATTTAGTGCTTTGCCCTTGGGCCACATAGATGAGACTCCAAATTAGCATTTAGTTCTTACAGCATCTCTCATCTTCTTTCATTATCCTGCCCTATAAATGAAACTAACTCTTGTTATGCTCTACAGGACAGCTCTCTGGCTCCTTCCTCATCTATCACTTGTTTCTACATACTAATCCTCTCACCAAAAAATGGGCAATATTTTTGCTCCCAGTGTTGGAAAGGATGGACCAAGGAGCTACAGCACATGGTGAAAAACCTTGGTCTCCCTTCATGACTTTAAATTCCCAGGCTACCCTGGTGGGAGAAATACATCACGTGCTAGATGAAACATGAAATGCAAGAGGAAATTGGGAAATTTTACCAGGACATTCACCAGTGAGGCTGAAGAGACCATAGGGAGTGAGTGCTTTCAGATTTATATACAGAAGCTGTTCACTTTTACAGCAAGTGTTCACTGAAACTAAGTTCACTGAAACTCATGCTAAGCCTCAAGTTAAAACTAGAATGTGAAATGAGGTGCAAAAAAACAGCTTTTTTTTTTTTTGTCTTTATGTTACCAAAAAAAAATTCGCTTACTAGAATCAGGGAGGTAGTAGCATTAAAGCTATTCTCTGGACTAAATAGATGTTCTCCATAACATCCTTTTTGAAGGAGTTTTGTTATGGGCCCTTGAAAGGGATCACAGGCAACAGGAGAACACTTGGAAGTAGAGAGCATTTTGTGGTAGATTAGGGCTGGACTTTATAGTTTAGTGCTCCTTTTAGTAAGGATATCTCAGAGTCAACCACGACCAAGATGAGGAGGGCAGCTCAATCCCTTGGCTTTCTCACTCATTTATGTCTTAGGGCTCCATTGGGTTTTGGGCAGTCGAGTTCCTTCTGATTATCAGATACTAAGGTTTATAAAGTAATAATGATCATAAGTGTGAAAATGTGCAAAACCACTGCTGCCCATGTTACTATGTCTGGGCTTCTTTTTCCCAACTTTCTTCTCCCCTGGAGAAGTAAAAATACCAAACAACAGTGCCAATCCTTGCTGACTTGAATAGGAAAAAAAAAAAAATAAAATAAAAAGGAGAAACACCTTATGAAGAAATAATATTCTCTGTAGAAGAACATAAAGGTGAAGACAAGGCAAAAGATAGATAATGAGTCTTTTGGACTTTCTCAAATACTAATTTTGAGATGGTACAGCAGCCTGAGATGGTGCTGAAAACAGAAAAAGTTGAGAATTCAATTTATTTCTACTCATGTGATGCTCACATTTTGGCAATTATAATAACTTTGTGGCAGCTAACACCAAAAGAAAAAATATTTGACTGCCTTTCATCTATCTAGAGAAACAAACAGTACACAATGTCTCTGGTCTACCTAGTTATCATATGCAAATTGTTACTAGAGAGTTAAGTCCTTCATTTTGAAGGCTAAAGCTCTAAAGGATATTTGGGAAAGTAGACATTACTACATGATCTGGGACGAAGAGAAAGGGTAGAAAATTGGACTAGAGATGTTTATTTATTACAAGTACTTGTGGCTGAAATCTTGAATAATTGAAATGCAAGAAGGGAGAACATCTCTTTGACTTGCCTTTTCTCCTGCCTACTTTGATGTGACCACATATTATATTATGTCAGAATAAAATCTAAGGTCACTAGGACTGTCATACTGTTCGGAGGTGACTCATGTTTATGTGCTGTCGGCAAGTTGACCTAAATGGCTTCTTGCAATGGTAACGGTAATGAAACTAATGATCAGGTCATAAGTTTTTGCAATTTTAAAAGTCAATTTTCAAATAACTGAAGAAAATGAAAGACCTTTCCACTTTGTATTTTATTTTTCCCCATCATAGCTCTTTTTCCTTTTGTCTACATATGTTTTCAAGAATAATTACTTTTATGTATTTATTTATTTATTTATTTCTGTAGTCACTCTCTCATTAGAAGAAGGATTCTTCTTTCATGGAAAGGAAGGAAAAGTGATCTTGCATCAGCACCAATCAGTATGTATTGGTCCTGAACAGGAGAGTTTTCCACGCACTACAGCATTCCCAGGGCCATTTAAGTCCACATATCACAGCCCTATAACTGAACTACAAAAATGAATGTCCCCTGTACATAAGAGACATGACCATGAACATACACAAGATAGCATCTGCATAAAGTTACTCAAGCAGGGTAGATCTTAGCCCCAAACCATTCCGAAAATGACATTCAATATGACACTCAATATATCGAGACTCTCCAGTAAAATTTATGTCTGTGGCGTTTATGCTGGTAGAATTTAGACTCGGGCAAAAAGGTCTGCTGTTCGATTATGAAAAACATTTTTTTGGCATGACCATCTTTTCAGAGAGAGTTGAACACAGCGTATATTGCAATCTGTGTTGCAAAGTGGCTAATTTTTTTCTTTGGAATGTTCTCAGTGTTCACAGATATTTGCTAATTAGGGCTGCCACTTTGGCAACTGCACCAGCAATATCTGAGCTAAATGTATCAACTGCCTTAGTTTGAACCCTCTAGATGGGAATTCCAACAGAAATCTTTTCTGGACTGGCACAGAGGACTCTAAGTCAAGCTGACTATTAGCTACACACTTCCCCTTCCCAACTGATGCTTATCCCACCTGTCTAAGCCCCATATCAGCTACACTCCTAAGCCAGCTCCCCAGCCACAGAGCCACCTCTATGAGTAGAGCTGGAAGGATAGAGGGAATCTGAATGTGTTTATGAGTTGCAGGGTACTAAGACTGTGACGACAACTCATAGCCTCTGGCACAAAACATACCTGTAATGCAAATTCATCAGATGCTTATAAATGGTAAACTAGTTCTATATTCAAAACCCACAACTGAAATTGAAAAATGTTGTTAAGATGCCTCTACACAAGTAAGGAGAAATATGTTCAAATAAAAGTTACTCAAATTCCAGGGAGCTTTCTATTTCATCAATAATTCATGAATTTGTAAATTCGTCATTTGTAATACTTAAATGCTTCCTTGAAACTAAGTAGCTTTCATGTCTCTAGTTAAATATAGTGAATGCAGGTTATTGCAATGCTCTCTGGGATTCTCTACTGACCCTTATTTCTTTGTAATTGCTGCATATTTAGAGAAGAACAGCTGAACTACGTCTTTCAATTTTGATTTGAGGCTTTGGAGCCACAATAACAGCTTTTGGATTTAAATCCTCAGATGATGCCCATAATATAGTGGGTGAAATGTCACGGGCGAAATGAAAAACTTATGACAGAATAAGGGATTTGCTAAACAATTTGAGAGGATAAAATATGCGACATTGTTAAGAAAGAGGACCTTGTCTTCTGTGAATTGAAGTTGGCTAGAAAAAGACAATTAATAATACAGTGAGCTGAAAGCCTTTTGAGCAATGCCTCACTTGCCTCTGAATTACACCGGAAAGTGAAGAGCAGCCCCAGGAATTTAGCTGGCATCAGATGCTCACTCTGAAAGCTTTAAAACATTTTAAGCCTTTTTGGTAATGTGTCAACACCAGAAATATCCTGCCAGGAATATTTTTAAACATGGTGTGGTTTTACCTTCTTATTGGTTGCCATGACTTGATGGCTTTGTTCATAACATGAGTTTTGCATTTTCAACAGAACAAAAAGGAATCAGTTCTGCAGGCATCTCAGAACTTTGAGCCAAATCTTGTAGAATGTTAAAGGACAAAATTGCCTTAAAGAGTAGCAGGGCAAAGGTAACCTTAAAATTAAGAAAATATGTAAGCCTATGCTGATGCAAGGTCAAATGCTGAACACCTTCAGCTTCATGGAGGAAGTTAGAACTTTAGTTAGCAAAAGTTGCTCCATTTCCCTTGGAGTGAACGGAGAAAATTCATTGATTTCTACCGAGAAAACGATCATCGTTCTGCTTATTGTCCATAACTGCAGGGAAGAAATAAAAATACATGTTACTTCTGTATTTCATATCCTTTCAGAGAAAATTTCAGTGAGGCTCAACAATAGAGTAACCGCGTGACAGTACCTTAAGAGTTCACCACTCTTCCAGTTTCGCTTCCAAAACTCAACAAAGAAGCAAATAAATCTAATTCCTTTCCAAGTGGCACATTACTTCCTGTCCTGCAGGTACCCTGTGAACACAACTGTGATGGAAGATTAATATTAACAAGTCATTCTCATAAAATCATACAGCTCGATTTCTTTCTTAATCCATACAATTCTCTTCTCTAGAGGACAGTGAGGTAGTTCAGATAGTTCCAGATATTGCAAGTCCCACTGGTAACACACTCCACAGATTTAGTCCTGCATTTTGAGAAGTAGATGGATGCTTGGGATTCTGAGAAACTATTATTTCTTGAACTAGTGCTGCACTGTGTCAGCAGTTGTAATATGTAACAGAATTCAGAAGATCTCTTAATAATTATGTAACAGCTTTCCCATGTTATACAAAGAAAAGAATTTTTAAAAAGCTCTTTTTATTGTCAAAAAAAAAAAAATTGGGAATGTATCAGTGACCTTGTTTGTCTGAGCTTTTGCCAGATCAAGACTAGTGTTACTGACTGTACTAAGTCCTCATGCTCTCTGTAAGGGACAGAACAACTCAGCTTCATTTCATGGTTCTCATGCTCAAAGAACACAAGATTCTTAATCTGACAAAAGACACCGAAGCACATTCAAATAGATACAAATGATTTGTTCTATCTGTAGCTGCTCTGGAGAAAAGACCAACCTCCACCTCACTGCAACCTCCTTTCAGGTAGTTGCAGAGAGCAATAAGGTTTCCCCTGGGTCTGCTCTTCTCCAGACTAAATAACCCCATCTCCCTTAGCTGCCCCTTATAAGATCTATAATCTAGCACCTTCATCAGCTTCGTTGCCCTAATTTGGACACGCTCCAGCACCTTAATGGCTTTCTTGTAGCGAGGGGCCCACAATGGAACACAGTATTTGAGGTGTGGCCTCACCAGTGCTGAGTATAGAAATACATATATGGTGTATATACATATGTCTCATGTATATACATAACTCACACATAGTTTTTGATCAAGATATAAGCAATACATTCAGTAATATATTTAAAATATATGTGGGAAGCTACATGGGAAAAGTATATAAGAAACTGTCATACATTCATTTTTTTTTTGTATAGAGTCTCTGATATCTAATAAGGATTAGCTTCTCACTGCAGGTTTTCCAGCACTGAAGTCTCTCTCTTCACTACTCTATTTTCAGGGAAATTTTAGGAGTTTAGTTTATCTGAAATATCTGTTGCACTCAGTTACAATTGTAATATAAAGATATGTGAGGACAGAGCCGAAAAACTGTTAGAGTAATCATATACTCTAGTTCCTCAGGAAACCAGACTGAAACCAAACCCAACCAAACAGAAAATTCTCCATGCCTACTGTAGCTATCAAATGCATAAAGTAAAAGACTACTTGTGAAAATATTTCTGTCAAAATGATAACATGTAACTAAGAAATATATCAGGAGAAATATATCACCAAGAGGGAGCTAAGGTAAAAGAGCCAGTCCTTAGAGGATAGCTGCATTATTCTTGTCGGTAATGCTACCAAAAGCATGAGGACAAATATCGATAGGCATTGTGCACTAGCTGCATTTTCTGATGTTTATCATTTAGGCAAAATATTAAAACCAGTCCTTCCAGAGGCTGAATTGTATAATCTAGTATCTCTTGTCTGTCTTAAAAACCTGGTCTTCTGAGATTTTCTTTCCATAAATTCATGGCAAGTGTTACCCAGTTTAATATTTCTAAAAACTACCTCGATCTTAAGAAATATTTAAAAGCTCCAAAAGGTTTAGATACAGGTATATCCATATTTTCTTTATAAAAGTGCCTGCCACTGTGAGCTTTTAGTCAAGTGACCAGTTCCTTATCTGCCCTTACCTTAAGGAGTTCTACTAGCCATCTCTAACTGCTATTGCTTCTTTCATTTATCTCATTCTCAGAAATATCAGAACACTTTGATACTTTCTCCCCAGTTCCTTCTAAGAGTGCTTCTTTGATTTCATCTGAGCTTTATGTAAACAAAAGAGTGAAAACTCTACCCATTACCAAGATTTAAAAAGTGTTTAAAACCTTCCTAAATCTCCTCTATTTGTTTTTATTTTGCTTAAAATTCATCCCCGATACTGGCTCGACCATATCCAAATTCAGTAGTTGGTGACATTGAAATTAGATTAATGTTTCTATTTTGTAATTTAAAAGTCCCCTCTTTCCCATAAATGTGCCTGAAATAATTCTCAAAATATCTTTTAAGAAAAAGGAAACTTATTCATTGTGACTCTGAAGGTACCTACCAGATTCGCTGAGCTTATTGCAGCAGAAGCATCAGGCAAAAACCTGAGATGACAGAACACATCTCCAACAGGTTTTACGGCCTTAGGGAGCTGGATATTCTTTCACTTAAAAAGCTTTTCTGCTACGCAATTCAACAAGCTTTTACTGACATTCATGAGCACACTGTAAACAGAGAAAAATATCCTGTTTCTATAACAATTTTTTAGGTCATTGAGAATTTTGGTTCCCTTCAGAGAGTCTTTAGATATTTCTCAAAAGTGTGTGTGATCTTTCTAATTTATTTGGTCTGAAGAATTGGGATGGATACAGATCTTCAGACTTGCACGCTTAGTTAGGTGTGAAGGAAATCAAAGGAAGGTTTTTTTATTTATTTAAGAAAATAAATTGACAGAAAAGTAGATTCTCCCGAATTATTTTAATTTCACTTCCATCCCAGAACTATAGGGTGAAATATCCCAATGAAAACAGATGTGGGAAAACTATGAAAACCTTTTTAAACTTCATAAAGAGCTTGGCTTGCATTAGGTATGAATATACTGATCAGTTCTTAGTACTGCTCTTATTTCAGATGAACTGACTACATTACAAAGCAAAGACTCTGTGCCAACCAATAAGTGCTATATATTACCAATGAGCGATATATACATATGAGCTATATATACATATTAAATAATATATCTACATATACATAATCATATGTATATCATATGTATGTGTACTTACACACAAATCTCATATATTAAAAGACTGCAAATATATGTGCGTGTGTGTGTATTTGTATACCTATATACGAAAGGTGGCAGTGAATATCTAGCAAAAAAAAAGGACAAATAATGTCATTCTTATTATGTTCACCTTGAGTTTTTTAAAAAAATATTACACATCTTTTTGATATCAGCAAATCTGTAGACTCTTGGTAGCTAGGCTTTTCTTTAAGTTTAGGGTTCATCATATATTGGAAACAAATATAAAACTGCAAGACAAATTCAAAGTTTCATAAACTATGAAGAGGAAACAAAGATCACTTTTCTATAACACCCAACCTAGCAAAGAGGATTTTATTTCAGTGGAGTTTTTTCCTTTGCTAGATCCTCACAATGAATAGATTTTTGGATAAATTGACTAATTCTGCCATGAGAATATGTCTAACATTTTTTTCACTAATGCGTCTCCTTTGGAGCAGGGAGACAAGAACTTTAAATATATCAAGAAAAAAGCATGTCCTAAACTCCAGCCATGACTGCCAGTTTTTCAGATTTCTGATTGGATGCAAAAAGAAAGGAGGGGTATTTGTAGAGTACTTAATGCTTTGACATATTTGCTTCTTTCTGCAGTAATGATTACACTCTTCCTTTCTATACTTACTTACTTATTTTGGCTGAAAATGTGGTATCTTGGAGTGTATTTTAACATGCAGTGCAGTCTAGAATAGCTGTTGAAGAGTATTGTCTCCAATATGAGATCCATATTAGACGGGATCCAAGATGGAATGGGATCCCATGGGATGGGATCCAAGAAAGACAGTCACAAACTCCGTTATGATCACTAAAGTCAGTAGAGTTACCAGCAGGTAGGTGAGATTCATGACTTGCTAATCAGGTCAGAATATTTATTCTTAAAAAGTTCCTATATCTCTAATGATAGTGGCATTTGAAGGCAATTTTCCAGTCTATAAATATATTCAGGATAAAACTCTAGAACAAGGTTACATGCATCCTACTGCTTTGGACCACTCTAAGAATATGTTTGGGTGGATTAGGTAAATCCATTTCCATAATGCTTCAAATCAGAAAATATACCTCTTAGTGTGAATAAAGAGATTCAACAAGGAGAGGGTATCTTCCTAAAAATGCAAAATTTAGCATTTTTTTCTGTTATAATTCCTGTGTGCTGATAAGCATTTGGGTAATTTCTTTAAAGATATGCAATGCAGCTATTAAACCTAAGTTTTCAGAGCCCTTCAAACTAACAACAAAATTCCTTCTGTAAAACTGACCATGAAAAGTCTTTAAGAAGTTATATATGATTTCTTGTACTTGAATTCTATTAAAAAATACATTTCAGACACCCTGTATGGATGATTCTAATGTAAGAAGTAATCTGTCCTTTTCAGAAGTGACAGCTCCAAGGTCACAATCGCTGGCGGATTATCTTTATGCCAGCTTGGAATCCACAAATAGATTTTCCTATGAAGAGAAGCCCTGGCAACCCTAGACAAACATATTCTCTCCACTTTTTCCCCTTGGATTCTTTTCAGCTAAGAGGTATGTCATTGCCAGAGGAGGTACTGGGTAGAGAGGGCATAAGGAGTTTCAGTAATTGTAATGCATATATTTTTAAGTAATTAGAAGGTTGTTTTCATCAGAATATATTGGTTAAAAGGACTTGGACTATTTGAGTTACTGATCAAATAAATAAAATGCAACAAAATGGCAGACTAAATTATGTGTTCTTTAATGAATAGGAATATATTTTGTGAAAAAAATGTGTTTATAGATAAACACACACACAATTTCTGTAATATGGATTACCTCTGAGGAAAAAAAGTTGGCAATTATAGTTGACAGTTCTGTGAAAATAATAACTCAATACTCAACAGCAATGAAAATAGCAAATCAAATGTTTGGAATCATTGAGAAATGAACAAACTCAAAATGGAAAATTTTGTTAGGCAACACTACAACTCAATGGTTTGCTATTCTGAGTACGTAAAGTACATTTCAGTCTGCCTTGTCACTAAGAACATATAGGGAAATATAAAAAATAGAAAGGAGGATGAGTAGTGAGATCAAAAAAATGGAATAACTTCTGTTGATAGATTAAGACTCTTCATACAGAAAAAAAAAAGAGATCTGTAATCACAAATTATTCATATTGTGGGTGAACAGTGAACAGGAAATGTCCATTCATTGTTTCTCATAGTGAAAGACTTACAGAGGCTCCAGATGAAATAAAGAGGTAGCAGGCTTAAAGCAAACAAAAAGAGATACTTTTACAGTGCATAATTAAGCCACAGAACTATTGCCATAGAACATCTAAACACCAAAGGCAAAAACTGTGTTCAAAAAATGGTTAAACAAATTCAAGAAAGAAAAAGAATCTTTTAAACAAACCTTCAGTACTGTTGTTAGAAATGCTTTGATAACTACTAATTGCTGGATCAGGAAGGGTTTGTTGTAGGAATTTTGCTATATACTTGCCAGTGCTTACGACTTTTCTTAAGAAGTCACTCCCTCCCAGATCTATACCAACCCCATAAATACTCAGCTGTAAAGTAGCCAAGCGAAAATTGTATCTCCTTGAGGCTGCGTATTAGTTAACTAGTCACGTTTTTGTCCATCCACCATATTTCAAAATGTTCTTAATTTCAGGAGCTTGAAAAAGTGATGTGTTGCTTACCCTTGATAGCTAAAAGGAGCAGGAGCTCAGGAGATGACACTGACCATGCAAAGCATGCCAAAGCATGTTGCGTGGAGAAGTGGGCTGGTTCTGGATTTTATTATCCAGTAGCCTCAAATATCGTTCCTCCTCTCCTCCCTTACCTTTCCCATCACACTTTTTTAAGAATTCCATGGATATTCATATTGCAGAAAAGTCAGTCTTCCAGTGAAGAAAGCTTCATTTTTCCTTCTTAATAGTACATCCATGTTTTACCTCTTCTGTAACTCCAAAGAAGTTTCATTTTATCTTCTCTGCTTCCTCTCGCTAGAGAAGAAGAAACCTGTGATGTCTATCTATATAATCTTTTATATTTTTTTCCAAGTGACTGAATGATTTTGTGAAAGGAGGACCTCTCAAGTGTTGTGTCCTCCATCCCTACAGAGGTCTATGGGAACTGAGGTATTCAGTAAGTCAGCACTTGCACTTCAGCTTCATGAGGAGCAAAACTCTCAGAGACCTGCAGCTAAGTGCGGCCATCCTATCATTAGAGTATATAATAACCAATAGCGAGAACAGGTAGGAATACATAAATAGCCTTCTAGCTCTCCTTATTTTATATATTGAGTTGAATTGTTGTGTACATCCACTACTCTTTCCAAGTATCTGCACTTCATTGGCTTGTAATTTTTGCAATAACTTCGAACCAATTCATCTCTGCACTGAACAATAGCAGAATAAGCCTACAATAATGTTCCTCTTTTAAACAACTCTATGTCATTTCTGAATTATCTTTTCAAATGCTGTCAAATCGTCTCACTTCACCAATAAGCATATACCTCCTCCCTTTTCCTCCCTCTCTGTTTCCTCTGAGCTCTATCTCCTTTCAAAATAATCCCTTCCGATTTGTCATTTCCTTGCCCACTTGGACTGTTCCCACAATATCACACATTGAGAACTCATGCATGCTGCCAGCTCTCTTAACTTTGCTCCTAAACTCTTTAATTTTGTACACAAGCCCTTTCAAACCCTCTGTTTGTCTCTTTTTTTTTTCTTTTTTTCTATAACTTTAGAACTTGTAAACCTTAGAGTTAATCTGAGCTTCCTTTAAGTTCTTTTCAGAAACAATGATGTATTTTATATTCCTACTTTTGTTTTCATTTTGGGTGCTCCTCTGCAACCTCATTTTCCCCTTATCTCTCCTTCTGTTTTGATACTGTAATTATTTATGCAGGGAGATCAGAGATTTTCAGGGTGACTCTGACGATGCGTGAGGCCTTCCCTCACTTTCTCATTCAAATCTCTCCAACTCTGGGACTTCCTGAAAACTGTTAAATGTTCAGTTCTGTTCAGTGGCCTGCATTCAATATTTTGATATATGCTTAATACGGTTCCTGAATTATAAGTAACACAAAGCAGGAGATAGACATTATAAACTCTTACGAGTGAAGATAACCTTTACACTTATATTAGAGCAAAAGACAGAACATACACTGAAACTTTCTATTCCAGCCAAAAAACGATCTTTTTCTCCCTGTAATAAAAACGAAAAGATATTGAAGAGAAATTCAGAAAAATTGAAGAAGTTACAGGGACATAAAAACCATATAGGGGTTAAGTGCTCAAAAATGCAGGAACAAGTGTGTTAACTGTTAAAATCTACTGAATCCTTAGGTGAAAAATCTCAAATTGTATAAAAATACCTGAGTTTGCTGCAGAGAAGGAAACAAATCACAGGCAGAGAAGGACTTCACAGACTTTATCAGGAATATACATACTGCCCATGGTAGACCATTTCAGTCTCTACCAGCTGGTGACAATTCTGTCTTGAATCAGCAAGAATTATTCTAACTCAGCAGAGCATTTTCCATCTCAAAGACTCTCTTAGTTTGTCCTGAATCTATGGATTATCGCTTCCTTTATTAGAAACCATTCTGATCTAGAGTTGAAGTTCTTAGCAGGAAACACTAACCCAGGATAGTTTTTCAATTCTGTTTGCAGCAGAAACAGCTGGGAGTTTCTTCCATGGTGACATCAGTAGACTAGAAAAGAATGAGAAGATGGTTTCCCATCAGAGATAAGACACAGCTCTAGCAGCCTCTGGAACCATCACAGTGACTTCACTTTCTGAAGCAGTGGGAAAGGCCTTTATTCTCCTACCAGGTAAAAAATATTTTACAGTTTACAACACAGGTAACACCTACCTTACAGACACTCTTAACGTCATCCCCATATCCTGATGTTACAGAAATTACTGTTAAACAATATATGGATAATTCAGGCTCATAACAGTATTGCTTTTCTTGAACTTTCTTCCATCACCAAACAATACATCAAAGATCCTCATCTCCAAGAACTTGTGCCATTATGCAAAATCTAATCTCAGAAAGCAGTGCTTTAGGGTAAGGGCTGGACAAGGAGGTACTGCCTTATTCAGAACTTGTCTCTTCTAAGTAAAGTAATCAAGACAGGAGCTGAAAGTGGGAGCTGAAAATGGTACATGGGATGGTTGCTGAACTTCAGGGAGAACACGGTAGAGGCAGAACTTTGCATTTCTTCAGAATTGTAAGAGATGACCAGAGGCAGCCTGGGTTAAAGGGATTACTGAAAGATCTTTCAAAATATTAGACAAAATTCACAGATTGGTCCAGTAAAGCAAAATTCTATTTCAACATTTTTTTTTCCAATGAAAATTGAAAAAGCATTATTTCAGCTACGCTCCTAAAGGTTTTCATTTTCATTTATTTCACCTGTAAGTATGATAGTGTTTGGTTCTATTCAGCTGAAATGTTTTGGTTCCTATTGCAGAAAACTGGAGTGTTTTTCAGATTCTACAGATTTTCTACCAAACTGCTATTTAGCTGCGCTAGAAATGCTTATGATGTTTTGTTGTTGTTGAAAATGAAAGCTATTTTCAAGTAGCCCCTTTCTGACATTCTTCATGAGAGTGATGGGAAATGATTTCTCTGAACAAAGTCCCATCTCACCATTTACTTGTCCTTTCTTCAGCAAGTTACTGTCAGCAGGAAAAGGACAGAAGCCTACGCTGTTCTCACCTTTCTCTTTCATTGAAAGTCAGGTCCTTCAGCCTTCCTGGAGTTTAGCTGAAATCACTATCGGTAATAGTGGTATATCTTGGAATACAGGTAATTCAAAAACTACACTAGTAATAGAAGTCTTAATTCTTTTAAAGACTTGGGTTAGATTTTAGCTTTTGAATCACTTTGAACTTCATACTGCTGTGCCTTGTGTAAAGAATCATGGCTGCAAAAATATTCAGCCCTGTAAATATTTATTATAATCTTGTTTTTCTTAACACTGTCTTTATAGTGCTTCACTGTGTGTGAGCACTGAAATTGCCATATGATAGGTGTGGAATCAGTATTGCATAGCTGTAAAAAAAGGAAATTCATGAAAGGAATTGCAGTTTAATATACAGTTCACAATGGAAAATATCTGAGAGGCATTTGTCAAAGAAAATTAGTAATGCTTTTATCACCCAACATTAGCTACCTTTCCTGGTAAGCCTTAATAAACATGATAAACAAAAGCACTGCTGTGTGTTGGACAAAGAGCTCTTTTCCAGCCAAAGATATAATTTCACATTAAACACTAGCACTAGAACAGTGATAGGGTTTTGTCCTCAGGCACTTAGCTGGAGATTGCACCCAGACCAACCATTTTTAATAACGCCATCACAGTTACAAACAATGATGTTTTCTTCCTGTATGTATACCCATAGCAATTCAGTTAAATCAGGAGCACCTTCTCATTCATCTCTCATTCTTTAGGAAATACCTTAAATCTAGTCTCTTATTTCTACAGAGGTTAAATTCATAAAATAATGCTCAGTTGAACTTAAAAATGCCTTTCATCCCCTACCAAGTGATCCAGTACAGAGTGCTCATTAGAAACATTAGGCGCAACCCCCTGACCTCAGCTTAGAAATGCTGAAGTACGCAGGACACCAAGAATCTTCCTGAGAGCATGGAGATCACTCCCATTCTTTATAGAAAGCAAAACCAGCCAAAAACAAACAAACAAACAAACAAACAAACAAAAACCCACATACACTTCTGCAGCTTCTATCCACTTCCACTGATCTCTGGAGGCTAATCCAGAGCATGGACTGCCTCACTCCACACTCCTGCACACAGAAAATAACTCTCAAAGTGCAGTATATAAATGACTAAAGAGATCTTCTGTTTGGACTATTGACATTTTCTTCACTTTTAACTTCAGGGAAAGTCAAGAAAATCTTGTCTTTGTCACCAGACCCCACACATACTATTAGTGTTACTCTATCAGATGTTATAATACCATATATTAATTCTTGGAAAGTTGTACATATTGTGATATTTTTACTCTAGCCCTCTTTTCTGACACAGTCACCAAGCAGAATTTTTGCAGACAGGTTCATACATGAAACTAAGGTAATTATTTGTACTGCTTGCACCTTTAGGCATAAAAGTTATGCTACCTGTGCAAGCAGCAATACCTTTAGTGATAAGTAAGGATAAGGGATCGTGCTGTGTTTCTACCAATAGGAAGCCTTATGATTCTTTCTGAGTAATATTTTCTTTTTTTCTCCTCTCTACCCTGGATTTGAGCACTGTCAAGGTAGACCTTTTATATATGCTGCCTTTAATGACATGACATCACTATCATTTACTAAGTATCACCTATGCTATAGCACCAGCACAGCAAAATCACAAAGATTTATTAAAAAAAAAAAAAAAAAAATTTTAAACATTTTTTTCCTTGTTTATTGGGACAAGGTTATAGAAGAGCTTTTTTACATAAATAAAATGCTGCAGGCCTAACTTGTTCCATTTCTGTCCTTCCATTTTGCATTATTGATGGCGTAATTTTTCATTATGCATTTTCCTACACTTCATAGGAATTCATAAAACATTTCTTATCTGAAAGAAACAATATGTTCTTTGCACCACTTCCCCTTATATTTTTTTTTATGAAATCCACAAAACTAAATCCTGGGTAAACCTAGAAAAAATGTGTCCTCATTTCTGAGTTTTTTTTTTATTTCACCTGACTATTCTGGGAGTTCCTGGATTTTAACCCCAAATTTGAAGGAGTATGTTAGAATAGTTGCTTTTCGTTTGCTTGGGTTTCTGATTTGCAAAATGAAAAGTAGTGCGCACTACAAATTTCTGCACAACATCAAGGTCTAGACCTAATACTGACTTTGCTACATTCCCCCTAAGACCTACATTAGTTCTCTTAAAATCAGTTCAGCTCTGCCTATATGAATTGCAATCTAAAGAGTGCAGAAAGCACAGAAAATCATTTCAAAGCTGCTTGCATCAGGGTTCATTTTATTTTTTCACAAAGACTGTTTAGTATCTACCTTGTTTTGTTTTGTTTTGTTTTTTACTAATAAACCAAGTATTCACTGGACTGCTATTATTTCATTATCATTTACTGCTAAAATGTGATATGTTTTTCTTTTATTGCTTGTTAGTAACAGCAAAATGAAGGCTTTGAATCTTTTCCTGAACATTCATTAAGAAAAATGAATCAGCCCTGGAATTATTAACTGTTTGTATGTGCTGCTACTTTGTTAGAATATGCATACCACATCCATAGGTTAGTCTTATTAAAGTACTTCTCTGACTTGAAGTCATCCAAAAGTTAACTGTCTAGTCCAAAGTAGTTGTGTGACTTTACCTTTGGAGAGAGAATTAACTCAAAAATCTTTGGGGAAACAGACCCCAAATCTTACATGTCTATCTTCAAATGGGATGTATAGGAGATACATGGGATATATGTTTGCCTCTCCACATTAATTGAGATAAACTAGCTAGAGTAATAGCCTAAATAAGGTGTGTTCTGGGCAAGACTATTGTCCTGCATGTTGCTCACATCTTTTTAGGAAATACAGCTGCCTCAGTGCATGCACTTTATAGAATACATGATGCACAACAGCTTTTATCTGTCTTCTAGGTATTGTTTAAAAAATTGAACTTGAATATAAAAGTTGAAAAAGATTGACCCAGTCATGAGAACACTTCTTTATGCATAGGGTATGATAAAGTTACAGTTAGATGAACTTCTGAAATTGAGTTGTAAAACAGAGGATGGGGATGGTTTCTTTATTTAGGGAAACACCTAAACATTTTTTGACCTTTGACCTGGGAAATATTTTTGACCTTAGATAAATAACTGTTAACAGTGGATAAGTAAATATCATTATCTTATTTTGTTATTTTGTTTTTCTGTATAGACCTAATCTTTGATCTTTCTATTGGTTTGGGTTTCACTGGTAACATGACTACAGAATCCCCTCAAACACTCTTGCAGAAGTTTTTTTCTCTCTGTGCACCTTTTTATTCTCCCTTAAAAGCCTACCTAGCAATTTTCTAACCTTTGTGAGATCACAAAAGCATTTCTGAATCTTTATTTTTCTTTTTGTCCTCTTCTCAGTTCTAATTTATATCATTTTACCTTTAAAATACAGTGACCAGGCATAGAAATGTTCTGTTATGGTCACTTTGCACTCTTTGAATAATTTCTTCATATTTACTTTTGAATTTGACATTTTTGTGTGCATACAGAAATTTTATTTGCTTGTATAGATTGCCATTATGTACTCTGGCAGAGGGCTTTTCAGCCACTGCAACTTTCATTCAGTCACTCTTCCTGATCAGGACTTTGTATCTTTTGAACTTGGAAAGGATTTTCTTTTTTGTTATTATTTTTTTTTCTCTCGGCTTCCTACCTAGACATGTCTAAACTTTGAACTCCTGAGGCACTTTACTAAAAAATAGAAATTAAAGACAAAAATAACCTCTGTGTTACTAAGAGTAGTAGCTGGTGTATTTAAGTTTCTCTAAGCAAATTTAATCATGCATTCTGCACATCTTGATGCATGATGAAGACAGTCAGTAGGTCTTCAGTGGGATGAAATCATGATCTCATAGATACCAGAATGTGGTGCTTTATGCTCTTAGCTTTCATCAGAAATGCAATCTACAGTAAATTAAAAAAGGTTTCTATTTATTTACACTCACAATATACATGAGACGTGGGATCTTTCTCAAGTCTTGCTAAGAAAGGCTGGTCACACAATTGTGTATGCATCAAAAAAAATAGATGGTACCTCTATCAAAAACTTCAGCAGTGGGGTCTGTGAGAAGGTTTCCAGCATAGGGGCTGTTGATCACTGATACTTCAATGTCCTGATGATGATGATGAAGGTGTATAGATGTGCCCAAAGGAAAAAGGCACATAATTTTAACATTCTTTGGAAATGTAATTCCCACTGCAGTTCCAGTTAATTTCAATGAGATTCAGAAATGAAAATAATCTCAACTAAATATAAAAGTCTGCAAAACATATCCTACATCTAAACTTGGCTATCTTAGGCTATCTTTATTGTCAGTGGAGATGCACAGACAATCTAGGGATGTTATACATGTGACATTTTAGATATTTATTCTAGAATAAGATAAATTGCACCATAGTAGTGTTTATTTCTACCCCTTCACTACAACAGGAAAAGACACAACTGTCTCTGATACAGATCACAACCTCTAGCCCTCCACAGTGTCCAAAAAATATTGTGAGCCACTGAGATGAGCTGAGAATCAGGCAGAAGTTGTGGATTTTATCAGATGAGGTATTCAAAGTGCAGAACTCTTCCAAACTAAGCACAAAAAAACAAACAAACAAAAACCCTGTACAGCACATAGGTGACCCTGCGTGTGCAGGGGGGTTGGACTAGATGATCTCTAGAGGTCCCTTCCAACCTTATGCATTCTATGATTCTATATATTGCCGTGTGTGGTAAAATATGGCCTCGTGCGCATACAAGCATGCCATTAATGAAGTGGAGTGGTGGCTCAAGAGACACTAATGTCAATCAGCCTCTGTAACGCCATGGTTTCTGCAGTGACTTGGTGTGTAGCTCTGCTCTAATTGAGAAATTCTGCCACCTCTGCAATCTAAAAAATGACGCACTTTGCTGATTTAGGTATGGCTGTTAATAATCGAATAGAACTGTACACTGGGTACTATTCCTTCGGATAATAAATTTAGGCTACTTCATACTGACATTCTGCTTGAGTAGTCTTCTGGTATTGTTTACACTGTAAGCTTTGTTAGGAGGAGAGCTAAGTGTGGATAACTGACAATTTGCCACCGATAAAGATAATCTAGATGAAGGGCTCTAAAACCTCCCATTTTGAACAGACTCACATAAAAACTAATTAACTTCAGTATATTCCTCTCAGGCATTCATTAGAGAGTAGTTTATACATTGCCTTGGTATAAATGTACTGATGCCCTGTGTATCCTTATCAACTTAATTGACCATTCACAGCATTTATTATTCAGATAGGCTTTGAATCTGCAAGGAGTTACCTCTGATACTCAGCAATGCAAAGGATCAAGTTGTTATGTTATCTGTTTTTTCTTTTTTTTCCTTATTGAAAATTATATTAAATATGACTTTCAATAGAAGCCCAGAACCTCTCCAGATAAATCTTGTAGTCTAATACTGGACAGATGTCTCCAGGAAGGACTCTGTGTCCTTGGTGATGTCTCAAATGGTTTTTTAAATAAAAGGACTACCCTCTGAACAGTACATTTATTCTATTAGTGTGATTATTCTACCTCTAAGTGAGTTTCAGTGTAATGGACACAGGGCTGTTCACAGACTGATAAGTGGATATTAATCCGTTACAACACACTATAATAGTAAATTATAAATTCACCTATCATAAATACCATTATATAAAGCTGCAATTATGCAATTAACATACCTCTCTTTTCACTAACATGCTAAAAGCTCTAAGTGCAGTCTGCTCAGAGTTATGTGGCTAAGGATGGTGTTATGTTTTTTGTGTAAAGAATTGCATTTTCTTTTTTTGAAATGTTCTTTCTGAAGGTCATCTGGCTAAAATTATGGTTCCTAGTATATCCTCGTTTATATCATTTTAATAAAACATGTAAGTGGAGATGAAGATCCGGTAGCACCATTTGTCTTAAGGTCCTTGTCTTTTGAAAGACTTCTTTGCTCTTCCATGGTTAAAATCTACAGGTGTCAGTAAGAAATAGCATATAGGTTTTAGAATCTCTTTGATTTAGATTAAGCTATGTAAAAATCTCATCGGCTCGTTCATAAATATAATCCCTCAGAAACTGTGCTTTTTGTGGGGGACAGGAACTAGTGGCTTAAATTCTGCAATTTCTTTTAGCTTATGTCTAACCCCAATTAATAGCCTTCCAACTCAAATTGGTTCAGGACAAATGTATGTGAAGGAAAATAGATATGGCCTCTGAAGTGCCACTGCTTTTCTAGAGAAGATTGTTAGCAGTATGCTTCATATTGCCTGGCCTGGCCTCTGCTTTCTGACAGGGAAATAAATTCATGGCAGGCTGTAAAAAGGATGCTGGTGACAGCATCTGAATCGTTCTATGGCAGACCCAAAGGATTCTGCAAGGTTGCTTCTACCAAAGGATTTCATGGAAATTAATACTGCATTTCTTCAAGTAAATTGATCTATAACCAATTTTTTTTTTTTTTTTTTTAATTAAGAACAACTATTTATTCAGGAAAGGGCA